>OU015498.1:29569909-29782409 GCA_907164885.2 Dolomedes plantarius | reverse complement strand
TCTTCATGACCCGATGTATAAGTGTCTCGTAGAGTTGATCATAAATGAAGAAGTGGCTTATATTTACATCTAGTTTAATATGAGCTACATAGAGTAATCATAATATACAGGAAGTTGTTCTGTAGAATTCTCGTAACATAGATTAAAGAAAGCGGGAACATAACACAGTCCAAATTGAGACCTCTAGTCTCCTAGATTCTCCGCCTCTCTCAGTACATTAGCACATCATCCACACTCAGTCTATTCCTCTTGTCCAATCGTCCTTTGTTCATTTATATCTTTCTCTCCAACCTTCTAGAAAGATCCAGATGTCCCTTGAAATTTCCATACCTCGAGTCTAACTCTTTGCAGTTTCTTCCTCCCCTAGACCACCCATTGGTGATGTGTCTTTTCTTGTCACACCTGTCCACTTGAGGCCTTTTTCGGTTTCTCTTGTCAACCTTGCTCCTTGTAGTCGGCACCACATCCTTATCCACTAATGATCTTTTTCTAAACATTCTAAATGATGTGTCTATTTCAATTAGCAATGGTCATTTTAAAAGACTCATTAAAAACTTGTCACCTATGTGGACTCTTGAGTTTATTAATGACCCTGTCGATCAAACTTAACTTAGTCACATCTGTCCCAATTAAGAATGTCAGGAGTGAGTCTGACATATATCCCCTATCAAGTTTGTCTCTGTAGGTAGCAATATGAATTTTGTCCTCTGAAATATAATTATTAGGTGTGCACAAGGTGTAGATGAGTTGTAAGATGAAGAATGTCTTCTATTTTTAAAGGGGAATGCCTGTAGTTCTAAACGGCATCAGCATGCATATTATGTAGGTCTTTTGCATTATGTAGTTAACCAGAATGAAATGTACATTCAAATTTCCAAAATCAAAACAGGAGACATATCACATTAACATTTTTGTCATAATTTTTTTAATCTATGTGTAAAACCTAATTTATGGAGCAAAAGATGGAAATTTTCTTTAGACCATGTAGTTTATAAGAAGAAATATTGAATTTTTTGTTATTTCACCAAGAAACAACCAACATTAAGCCTTTTATATGTCAATCTGTATTAGATAGGAGTTATATTGAGAGGATTAATTTACCAGTGCCCAAAATACTGTAGTTACATGGCACATTGCATGCTGTCAAACTGAACCACAGCAACATACATTGCTGTTAGTCAGGCATATTACAACAAAGAGCTACTGATATCATTCTTGGACTCACTAAATGGAAAGAAAAGGGTTGATTAGAAATTAATGTGACCTAAGTAATAATAAATACCATGTATCACATCTTTTTTGTAGTATTCACCTAGTGGTCAGCATGAAACTAAAACTGTTATTCATCTGTTATTAGAATTTTATTTACTTTTGGGATGTGTAAAGTATAATCTCTTAATAGTTGAAATCTAGGGTTAAATTATTATAACATAGTATTCCAATCGGATGTAAAATTCAGTTGAATTAATGAGATATTTTATTTTGTAGCAAGGGACTGAAACTGCCTCTAGCCTCCAGAAGCACATATATATCCATTCTATTATTCCAGATGGAGCTGCAGAATTAGATGGCAGAATAAAATCAGGTAGATGATTTTTTAAATTCAAGTAGGATCTGTGATTTTGTGTATGTGTATGTATATAAAATCATTAAGTAAAAGTGACACAATAAAAAAGGGAAATAATAAGTGTAACCTCATCATTCTTAGTATTGTAATAGGGACTTATAAATCTTCATGTAAGAGTTCAAATAGTCAGTCATTCATTCATTAATTTGAATTTTAAAGGATCTTTTCTAAATGCACAAATAAAATAGAGAATTTATTTGATGTCATTACAACTTTCTTAATACAGTAGTTTTCAATTATCTTTTATCCCTGGTATGGAGGTTGAATTTCTGTGTTCTGTTAGTTGTATTATCGGTTACATTTCACATTTTTCTGTTTTTAATTTAATTTCCAGAACAGCTTTGGTATAGGACCCCATTGGTGATATTTTGTATTGGTGACTGTTTTGTCACCTAGGCAAACATTGCATCATTAATATTGTATGAATTACACAGAAATATAATTTTGCAAAATATAAATTAAAAAATAATACAATAAGAAAAATATCATGAACTTTGTAATCCAGAAATTATAGATAAATTTACATTTATCTCCCAATTTTCATCCCTTATAATTTCTAGAAATTTGTTGAAACAATCAACATTTTGCTCCTTGCAAGATTTAGTGAATAGGTAATAAGCCAAATAGAATTTAAAATCAATCTGCCAATTATGCGATGGCAAGGAGCTTTTCACATGCCTCCATGTATTTTCTATAGTGTTCATGTGGCATCCAGTGTCTGAGTCGACAAAATTCACACTGTGATTAGCTTTCAAATGTTCAAAGCCCTTCCTACCTAAGCAATTGTAACTTTTCTAATTATTGAATAAATGTTAGTTCCTGGTTCAATCCACTCCTGGGAATTATAACCTAACAATGTGTTCTCAGTCCTATTGTGAACCGCTACTAAAAAAAGCTTGCCCAATTCCCTCTCAACCCCCTTCCCTCCTGAAAATGACCTTCAGCTGGATGCCTTTTATGGTATTTATGCTTCCCAAATTTACTTTCATCTATTTCCACTATCTGACCAATACCACCTATTTTCTCTGAAGACAACTATATAATCTAAGATAGTTTCATGTACAGACTTCCACCAGTCCATTAATGTACTTCAAGACAAAAAGTATTCCTCCTAAATATTCCAGTTTTTGTCACTCTGACCAACTCTATGTTAAGCAAAAGACTTCCCCCATCCTCAATTTACTACTGGAGAACCATGAGCCATGCTGAATTGACTTTTGAGTCCCATATTCCTTTCCAGCCATAATTTCACTTAACACAGGAAACATGGTTTAATCCAAATCTGAAATAAATAAGAAAAACGCGGTTACCAGGTACGCCAAATGTAAAAAGTTGGCAATACAAATATCACCAATGGGGTCCTATATTGAAACTGTACCAAATTTCCTTTATGTGGACAGTTTCTCTTGTACCTCAATGAGAAAGGGAGGTTGGGAGAGAAGGGAGTGATTGCATGGAATTAACTTCTGTATTTATTATCAAGTGGCATTTCCTTTTTTAGGCAGACATAATATCTTAAAGAAATTTTTTTAAAAATTATGTTAAAAAGTTATATTTACTTCTATGACTGTGCTAAAATATATGCCATTTTCAACACTTTATTTTCAATGTGTAAAGTATTTATTTCCATTGTAGGTGATAAACTACTAGAGGTGAATGGTATTCTCCTGGAAGATTTAACATACCAAGAAGTTGTTACGACTCTTCGAGAAAGTCCACAGGTGACTCACTTAGTTTTAGAAAAAGGGACAAGTTTTCCAAACAAATCTGTGCAAGATGATTTCCGAGGTGGGTTTAACAATCCACCAATCAAAGCAGATTTGCTGGTATCTAAAGAGGAGGAAAGAAAACCAAATATCCCTGTGCTTTCTCAAAATGGTTTGTTTAGCAATAAACCTGAAATGATATCAAAGGCACATAAAGGAATGGATGTTGTTGACACTCACGATTTACCCCAGAACACATTTGAAAATTTCCACTTTGATGAGAAAAATTCATTTTCATCTTTACCTACCTCTATAGAAAGTTCTCTAAACTGTGCCAAAGAAATCAGTTCTGCTTCATCACATCAACAAAGCGATCATTTAAAAAATAGAGGAAAATCAAGTGTTTCATCTTGTGATGATTTAGATGTAAGTCGTAAATCCAATGACAGCTTTTCTAGTCATTCTCTAGCCAAAGATGATAACAGATTTAAAAATGGTTTGACTTCATATAAAAGTACACCAAATCTTGCTGATAGTTCTGATGAAGAAGAAAATCACAATGGACCTCGCCTGTATCGAAATCAAAGTACTGACTGCCTAATGTATTCTCCCCATTTTATGAATCCACATCAAGCTTTATTTGATCTATATCAAAATTATGCATACATCAGAGGTATGGTAACAACATGATATATGTTCATTTTCATTTATTTGATTATATTTTTAGTTTGTCATAGTTTGTTTAAAAATATTATGTATCTATATTAAGTTTATGCGTCTGTATATTTGGAAACTTTGGTTGATATCTAAATCATTTGCATGTTTGCTATATATATTTTACAGTTTCTTTAAAATGATTTGTTAGAGGACTCTTCTAATGTAAGCTTTATAAAATTGTCTGACTATCCATCCTTTGTACATGAATATGTATAAGGAATGTATATAGCATTAATACATATATTTCTGATACATCCATTTTTAGAAAAATCCTGGTTTTGGTGTTTTAAAATAATGGAATTACATTACTGGCTTATTTAACAACCGTATTTACTCGTGTATAGGCCACGTGCATGTATAAGGCACACTTGAATTTTGAGACTACATTTGGGGGAATTTTTTTTCTGAATTCCATTGTAGACTCAAAGTAGCATTGTTCTGCAAATGTAGCAATGTCGTACATTCCTTAGAATTCAGTGCTTGCCTAACAATATCAGGTAAAGCCTTAGCTGATGGTGGTGAAACTACAGTGTAAAAAAGGTGATTATATATATACTAGTACACTTAGGAATTATTTCATATGAAGACAAATTCTTGGGAACTCAAGAGGTTTATTAAATGGCCCTAAGGTATAATATATACAAACAATATTTACAGTACATTGAATTGCCTTGGGCATGATACATTGTAATAGGTTGTAAAGTATATACATACTAGTGTTTTATGGTAGTAAAGTATCTAAACTAAGATGTGGTTACTATATTTAATTTTAAAATTCCATGTATAAGCCACATCCCAATTTTACCAACCTTTTTATATGGAATAAAAGTGTGGCCTATACATGCATAAATACGGTAATCATACTTTTTCCCCCCTCTATTTATTGCATCTGTCATGCCATGTTAAATCCATTCTCTTTATTGATCAAATGCTTTTCTTGAGCTTTTCATTTCGGCATCATATCATCTTTAGCAAAAGGATAGCTTATACCATATAAATACTTGCTGTAGGATGTCTGAATAGCTAGGTCATTAGTCGTCATAACTGAGTGTGTTGGTTCAAATCCCATAGTAGGCAAGGATACGTGTGTAGCTGTTAAGAATGGCTTTAAGCTGTTGGTCAAAGTCCGTTATAATAGATAACTGTACTGCTGAAACTTAACCTAATGCCATGAATGCAAATTTCAAATGGCAGTGAATATCAAATTTTTCATTGTTTTAAGTAGTGCAAGTTGATTTCTAACAGGGTACTCCTAAATAGTCAGCAAGTTCACTAATTTTGGCTGTATGTTAATTAGGAAATGCTATGAGTGCATTGAAGTCTGCAGACTGTTAAGATATCTTTATTTTTCTACAGAATATTTAATTGTTACAAAAATAGATTTATAAGTACAATGATCAACAATCTACCTATCTATGAAAAAGTTAAAATTGTGTTTTGAAAATTCATAATCTAATTATTTATATCAGATTCTTTTATACATTATATATATATATATATATATATATATATATATATATATATATATATATATATATAATTTTCATTTAATTGCTAATGAATTCATGGTCTATTCATTTGAAAAGGTTTGAACTAAGTTCTTGTAATAGTTTATACATTTACTGGGTTAATGAATTTTTTCTAGCTTGTGTGCTTTAACTGGTATGTCTCATGCCAGCAAATTTTCCATCTATCCATTATTATGTATGTAGTTCAAATTTTACAGAATTCCTCTGATGTATGTGTTTGGGGGGGGGGGGGACTTACTGTCATAGGTAGGATTAAGTTTTAATCAAGTTTGTAAGTAGGGCTTGTGGTAAACTTAAATGCAGATTGTTTAGATAATGTGTATTTGTATGGGTAATATCTTTTGTTCTATTAAAATAAAAAGAAACAGTGTTGAAATTGCATCTGTCAAAGATATTGCAGTTTAATCTACTTAAAAATATGAAAAGAAAATTATTTTAATATTTTCATTTAGCTTGTCCTTTGAAAATAAGTTAAAATTTGCTTCATCAGTTGTTTTTGATTTGCTTTTAATAACATCATAACAAATATAAAAAGAATTAATTTGCTTTTATTCTTTTAATTTGGATCATTTGTTTTTATTGAGTTGCTTATTCATTTTTATTTTATTTTTTTTATCTTCATTGCTTTTTTGCCCAATTTTTTTTTAGGCTCATCCTGTAATATACATCAGATACCTGCAGTCCCCATAAGAAAGAAAAAGTTAAAAAAATTAGAAGATATTTATAATTATTGTAATATAGGTAAATATAATGAAGAGGGTTTTCCTCCTGCTTTATTTTTGTTATGTTAAATAAGAGTTTGTACATTTAAGGATGTTACTCAAGCAACCATCATATATCTAACCTCAATTTTACTTTAAAGCATGTATAACATACATATCCGGTTTAGAGGTGCTAAACTAGGGAAGAACGAAGAGCTCCCACTTATTAAGTATAATCTATAATCTATTCATATTTCCTAAATAAGTAGCTTTTTTCATTGCTTGAATATTAGAGAAGATCTAGCACAAGTAGCCTGATAAGTTAAGTATGCTAGATCTATAATAAGGTTTAATTTCTATTAGGAAGCAGGAAAAGAGATGAGGCTGTGAATAATCATTATATTTTTCCTTTCCAAGAAATATTTCAATGTCATGAAATGATTCAAACCCTAGTTTTAAGTATTTATATATTATAAAAGTTATAACATGTTAAAGCAATTTGAAATTATTACATTCTTTATTCCAATTCTCTGAATGGTGGCTACAGATGAGAATATTTGTTTTCCTGTTTGACACACTCAAATGTATATTTACATTTAAAGATCTTTATGTAGGACTATTCCTGATAAGTACCAGGCTCTGTTAAGTCATTTAAATACTAATGAGTGAAATTTAAAATTCTTGTCATTGACTAAAGGATATCTTAAGGATCCCCCTTATTGAATATTTTTCTTTTCTTGGAGGTGAATATTTAGTAAGCTATTACATGACTTTTTTTTATCCATAAATCTCTTTTTGTAAACCTTTTGTTACTTGGATCATCATAGAGCCACATAGTTCACAAACCTCCCAAATACTTTGAATAAACCTCCTATGATAAATTATCAACAGTGGTATTCTGAAAGGTGCCCTTAAATATGTTCTTTTGTGTTGTATGGTATATATATATCATATGTACTGAAAATTTCTTTTTTGTCAATTAGAGCAGAATTATAAGATTTTTAGCAATAAAATGTATGAGTTCACATGTGTTGTATGTAACATAAATGATGTTCAGAAAGTTATTTATCTGCCTGAGTACTAAGGAGGAAAAGAAAATTCTTGGATGGAAAAAAATATCTTTGCAATAAATGCCTTAGTTATAAACAAGTGGGGAGAAAGAGGTTAGATTCCTATGTGCCAGTACCTGGCAGGGTTTCCACGGTCTTAATTCTTAAGTCCTTAAATGTTTAAACCCTGAATTTTTATGTGCATAATGGAAAAACTTTTTATTTTATTTTGAAGAAATATTTAATTTGTCCTTTAGCTATTACTAACAACTGTTGCGTAAAACTATTACATAATGCAGTGGTGCACAAACTTTTTTTTGTCTGCGACCCATTTTCTTTAAATAAAAAATCATGTGACTCCAATGAAAATTTATTGGCAGTAGCTTTTTTTTTCGTTTTGTGTAAATTTGAGAAAATGTTTTGTGTAAATTTGAGAAAATGTTTTTTGCAAATTTGAGAAATGTTGTATGGAAAAATGAAATAATTTTTCAGAAATATTTAAAAAATTAGTGAACTGTAGATTTTGGGTATGTACTTACTTTGTATAATATCAACAACAAAAAGTTTTCCTTACAATCTTCACTTGTTTTTTGCCAAATCTCATGTAACTCAAATTTCATATTCGAATATTAATGTGTTTGTATTTCATTTAGATAAATATTAACAAAAATTTAAATTAAAAAGCATGATTTTAAATTTATAAGATTCATATTAAAACACTGAAAATTATAAACTTCATTTACCTTTATAAAATTAAAATAGAAAAATATTAACGAGAAGACCTCATATAGTTTAAAGTTTTAAATTCAATTAACCTCAGATAGTTTTTGTTCAGTATTTGGTGAGAATGCTACTCTCATATCATTGTTTGGTTTTGATGGCTACTAATTTTGAAAACCTAGTCTCACAAATATAGGTAAAAGTGCATGGAAACAATATAGCCTTGGAAGACTGTGTGCCACCTTATTTAATGATATATATTTTTAGCATATAAAAAATGTAAATAAATATATTAAATATGCAATTAAAGTTTAAAGCATGTTTTTTAATTAAATAATTCAGTATATAAATTTACTTCAGACTACCCACAACCCCTCCAATTTTTTTTAAGACCCCTCTATGGGTTGCGATTCACAGTGTGTGCACTACTGACATAATGAATGTAACAATTAATCCATTGTTTCATAGTGTATTTTTCCTGTCAGTGTAGCTCTTGAGCAGCAAAGGATGGAAATAGCACTTGTAATCAGCTAATCATAAGGCATTTCAATGACATCTTTCTTTTCTACAATTTTAAAAGAGAAATAATTGTCGGGTTGATCAAAATTTAATATCGTATTAGTTCTGTTTAAAACTTTTTTGAAATTTTAACAAGTTTTTGTTACTAATGTTGAGTTTGAATTTAGTGCTTTGATTTGTAACAGTTTTAGAAAGAATGCCATTGCAAATTTTAGCTGTAAATATATATATCGTTCAAAAGATTAAAATAATGCATTAAGTTGTTGTACAGAATGTTTTTTAAAGTAAGAAACTCTTTACAAGTTGAATTGTTTTTAAGTGTTCAATAATATTAATATATAAATTAATAAATAAATTAGTTTTTTTTATTTCAACTCAATCATAAATTCGTCTACTTTTAAAAAGCATTCGGGTGAAATAAAACAAACTTTTGTTGCATTCAAAATTTTGGTGTAATATGGAGGAGAAAGGAATTTTATTTCATAAAAATTAAAGCTCTTAGGCTAATGAAGTATATTATATGACCATGAAAATTATAAATTAGCATAAAATGCGATAAAACTGAGTCAGATTCATACTCCAGTCTGCAAACTAAGTTGCATATTTTGTATCATCATCACAATTAAGTTCACTCATATTCAAGGTAAATAAATAATAAAATAAAAGTGTTCATATCTTTGCATATGCAGAACAGATTAATTTGATTTACATTGAATGTCCAATTTAATTTCTTGTAAGATACAAAATATGAAAATAATTTTGAATGAACACAAAAATTGAGCTATGAGCTTTATATTGTTGAACATGTAGAAATTATCTGTTATGTTCTGAACAAAGTTGAGAACTTTAAAACAAGTACTATTGATTTCATTATACTTCAAAACAGTTGAACCTGAGCAAAGTTTTAGTATTTTGCTTCTGTGTAAAATTTTCTTTCTCAAATGCATATGCTAACCATACTGTAAAGCTACAATTATTGTGAGTTCAGTAAAAGATTGTTGTTGCAGATTTAGAAATTAGGTTTTAGCTTTTTATTTAAACTTAAAAATCATATTTATTTTTTTAGAAAATACTTTTATTGTAACCATCCGAAAAAGCAGTCGTGGACTGGGATTGAGTATTTCAGGGGGCAGAGATGCATCTAGGAAAGATCCTTTCTCTCAACTTATCCAAATTAGAAAGCTCTATCCTTTACAGCCTGCTCTGGAATGTGGAAAATTAGCTTTAGGAGATGTCATATTAGAAGTAAATGGAATTAGCATGCTTGGCCTGACTAACACAGTAAGTGTTTTAAATGATTCTTTTAAATTTTAACTGTTTTATAAGAAAGTTTTTTTTTAATAGCATTTTATAATTGCATTTGTGTGTGAAAGTAAACAAGTAACCAACTGGCCTTCTTTTTATAGTTTTTTTAAACAAACTGTAATCCAATGATATTTTTATATATATATGTTTCACATTTATTGAATTTATTTTGATTTTTATATTGATTTTATTAGAAGTTTATATTTTGATCATGAAAGTGTTAGATAAAACTAGATAAAAATAATAATAGATAATAATACTGCAGCAAAGACTAAAATTCAAAATTCACTGGTGTGTTGCATTCATAATGAGAGTAAGAGATGAGAAGGCAAATTGAGAGTTTTGGTAAACCCACTTGATTTCAAAGTTATATTAGCTAGAGCAGAGTGAAAGAAAATCTGAGATTTTGTGCAGTAACGCATGTACATGTGTGTGTTTAAATGTTGTAGATTAACTTTAACAAAACCGGGTGCAGTGGCCCAGTTGTCAAAGGCAGTGAGCCAGTGATCTGAACGTCACTGGTTTTGTGCCTGTCGCTGACAAACCCCCCACCGTGTACACTAATGGCGGCTGGTGCACGAAAAATCTGTCATGACTGCAATGTCCTCCAAGTTCTCAAATTTACCTCTGGAGGTGTGGGGTCAAGTTAAAAATTATGGGACTGGCTTGTTCTAAATTACGGGACTGACTTGTAGGGGATAATGCTGGCCACCTGTATGGTGCCCCCTTAAATGAATGACCAGCAGTCTTGTGGTGTACGTAGAGGTGAATGTCTAGTGACAAGTGCCTTGCCATTCAGGGGGGGAAAAAAAACTTTAACAAAACCATATTAGCTAAATTTTTATGGCTGAATATACTATAGAGAAATCTGTAATTAGTTTGAAACTCAATTGAAGGAAATTTGTTCATTTTTTTGCCCTGTTGCCTAGAGTAATTTTAATGCCTATCAAACTTTTAACAGGAAGCTTTAGAAGTTCTCCGATCGGCTCCAGAAGATGTTGTTCTGAAAGTATTTAGGCCATCTAAATCCCTCATTCCATCATTTTCTGTCTTTAAAGTAAGTTGAAAGCAATTTTACATCTCTGTTTAAATTTTTTATTTTCTTTTAGATTCTAGTCTAGTGTATTTAGACTTGCAATAATTTCAGTTCTTAATTTTTCAAACATGATTTCCTCTGAATAAATTGCTCTTTATATTTGACTAATCTTATCAACTTTAAGAATATTAATTTATTTTAGGGTGGCATATGGCCGGGTTTCAATTCATCATCTAGTTCTGCAAGTAGCTCCTTGTCACGTAATGAAAATAATTCTTATAATGTGGAGACTGGTGTAAGTAACCAATTATTTTCTGTGCATTTATTGAGTTAATAGTATGTTTATTTATAGTATATTAACAAAAGTAATCTAGACAAGCTTCTGATTTCTGTACTAAAATTCTATTTAAAATTTAAGTTGTAATAATTTGCTGTATAAATTTAAATTTTTATATTCACAACATAATTTTATCTGAACAGAAAGTTCTTGGAAAAATGATGACTTAAATTGGTGTGAAGAGGTTTTTAGCTTGTTGTCATCTTTCTGTATAATGTTATGAAATAACTAAACCTAATTTTGCTCATGTTAGGTGGAGAAGAGGGAATAACAAGCATGTAATTTGATCTTCCATGTTTATGAATACAGTAACCACCGCTTATAGTGATCAGTGGTTATAAGAATCAACCGTTTATAAGAATCAATATCGCAAAAACAAAAACAAATGTATTATTTCCATGTTAAAATTTCCGCTTTAAAGAATCAATCCACCGGTTATAAGAATCAGTTTGCAATCTTCGCCTTCCTTTCATTTTTCCAAAAAATGCCACTTGAACTCTCAAAAGGTACGAAATTCTTTCTTAAGTTTTTGAAAAGAAAGATTGATAAATCTTTGGGGTGGAAAACAGTTGTAAAATACATTCCTTTAGACATAACATAAGAGTTTCTCCTTATACGTTTTTGCTAAACACTGTCTTATTAGCTTTACCTAGGGGCATCTAACCCGCCCGGGTCCGATTTCGCTTTTCTCCAGACAGGCACTCCTTTTTTCCCACCACTTACTTCCTGGTTGCGGATTTCTGGACCCTGAAACACATAAATCTTCCGCGAAGTGTCCACCATCACTTACGCAAACGGGACAGTGGATTCAGCACTTCAAACCGTGAAACGTAAACGGATCCATTTTGCTGAATCAGATGAACCAGATGCTGAATCAAACGTTTCACGGTTTGATTCAGAATTAAACCGTGAAACGTAAGCTATAAAGTGAATCTTCGTCTGAGACTGTAATAAGCATACGTCGCTAGTATTCACTTTAGTTGTCTAACAAAATTGCCAGTTAGTGTTAGAACTTTTTGATAGTCGAATTCAAATATGATAAAAACAAGGAAAACTCTTAGTTTTTCTGAAAAACAGAACTTGTTAATTAGATATGATGCTCTTCCAAAGTGTAGTCAAAGAGAAGCTGCCTCTTGTTGATTTTATAATCATGTGTTGTTACTTATAGGTCTAGAAATTGAGTTATAGTATTTGTTTAGAAATTGAGTATTTTTAAAATTATAAAAAATAATTTTAATAAATTATAAATAACGTAAATTAAAGAGTATTTAATGGTAAATTATGTATATATGTGCCTGTGTGTTTATATATATGTACAAGTATATATTTGTGTATGTGTGCCTGTCCAAAAGAAGTTTCGGTTATAAGAATCAACCGCTTATAAGAATCAAAAACAGTAATAACAAACGTGATTCTTATAAGCGGAAATCACTGTATATCTATCTTCATAATATAAATGAGAAAATTTAAGATAGCATAAACTGCATTTTTTACAGCATTTCATGAAGCCCCCCCCCTGCCCTCCCTCTATAGGTATAGCATGAGGTGTCAGGTGTCCCCCCCCCCCCAACTTAACTTGAAATAAATTAAAACATTAATAGAAATTCAGTTAAAATCGGAAAATTGTAGAAAACTTTTAAGAAAGTTTCAAACTTTGAAACTGAAGATTCCGATTATGTCTTTAGCCTTAACATAGTTTTTAACAATGATATCAATCCATAACAAAAATTTGATGCTATATTTTTTTTCTCATTTTATTTATATTATATTTATTTTTCTCATTGTATAACTTTTGAATACTACTCAAACATCAATTATATTGTTATTCAATTTAAAAAAAAATCATAAGATTTCATATTTTAAGGACCGCCAAGCAGTCAATGCACAGAGGAGGGTCCTAACTGAGTTCAATTCATGTCCTCGTCCTTCCCCCCCCCCCCCCAAAAAAAAAAAAAAAAAAAAATTAAAATTAGAAGCACACTGCACCTATTCCTTCCCCTGTTACATCTTAGGTGTTGATTTGTAATCAGAAATTTTATACATGTATATATTTATCATTGCAATTAACTATATATATATTTTTTTAAATTAAGCTTCTCCATTGACTTTTTTAACTTATGGATGAATAATACTCTTTTACATGGGTAATCCTAACCTCTTCATTTATTGATCCATCTAGGTTTCTATCGTGGTATAGTTGAAATCAGTCAAAACTCTAGACCTTAAAGATTCTAGCCATACTGATGGAGCATTCAGTTGAGTCTTTAGTGCAGTTTGAATTTCTAAGGTCTAATGTTTTGATGTTTTTGTTTTTATTATGTTAGGAAACTCTTAAATAAAATTTCTCCCTCAATACATACATCTAGGTATTTAAGGAATATCAACAATTTTTCATTAGCCATTAACAAAAACACATTGTATAAATTTAAATTGTGTAATTTGTGTTAAATTACACATAACCACAAAATGAAATATTTGGTGGGTTACTATGCCTTTCAGTGGGATGGTGGATTTTAAATGTGGTAAATGAAGTACAGTTCTATGTGTTAAGGAACCAGCTGAAATCTCATCAAAAGAAAAACAAAGATCTTGTTATACAAAACTCTCATAAGACCAGTGCTAACATATGCCTCTGAGACATGGCCATTGATATCAAGGGAAGAGAAGGCTCTGGTAATTTTTGAAAGGAAAGTTTTGAGGGCCGTCTTGGTGGTTTCCTTGATAATGGTATTTTGTGAGGGTGACACAATTTTGAACTATACAAACTGTTTAAAAATGAAGACGTAGTGAAATTTGTGAAATTGAAAAGAATAAGATGGGCAGGTCATCTTTTGAGAATGGACTCAGTGAGAGCACCATTGAAAGTTTTACTGCAGTCCCCTTCTGTGAAAGACAGAGAGGAAGACCAAAAAAGAGATGGAAGGACTGCCTGGATTTGGACTTTAGTGCCATGAAGGTTAAGAAATGGAGATCTAAGGCTGGAGAGAGGGTAGTTTGGGGAAAACTTCTAGAGAAGGCCAGGACCCACGTGGGGCTGTCATGCCAATTATGATGTTAATGAAATGAAGTACAAATTTGTCTGGTAAGATATTAGAAATCAGTGTAAATCGTACATTGTATGTATTTTTATTCATTGGTAATGTTAAATTGGGGACATTTCTTATACAAATCTATGTTTGTATCAAGTGTAATATTTTAAATTTCATAATGTGATGGTGCTAAAAGTATAGCATTTTATTTTTCTGCTTGCCATTCCTAGAAATCTCAGCTATGATTTAAGAATGGCTGAGAAAATATCAGCTTCTCAGTCTATTGATTAGATAAATAACATGTTCAGAACCACTGTTATATATATGATGGAGGAATATTAATTTCTTGCTAAATGAGTTGTTTTAAAGATTACTGTGTAAATTTTGTGACAGGAATCAATGTAAATTGTTTTATAGGAATTTGAAGTTACTCTAATGAAGCGAGATGGTAGTTTGGGATTCACGATTTCCAGGAGAGATAAGTCTAATGAAACTCCAGAAGGTATCTATGTTAAAGCATTAGTCCGAGAGCATGCTGTCTCTGAAGGAAAGATTCAGCCTGGAGATAGGATTTTACAGGTAATTGTAGTTTAAAGTACTAATATTATAAAACATTCAATTGTGTGATATTAATGTCACATAATCATCTATCTGTAATACTGAAAGAAACTTAAGAATGGCCTAGTTTTGGAAAATTCCTTCAAATGTTCACTAAATTAGCCATATCTGTTATTAAATTTAAAAAATCAGATAAGCTAGACAAAGGACTTATATAAAAGGGGTATTCATTCTACTCATAAATTTAAACAAAAATATTTGCATATTTTGTAGAAATAAGCAAATTGAGGACATTGATATCTCACAAATTACCCATATACTTTGAGTGATTAGAAAGATTAAATAAAAACACACGAAAATTAATGAGATTTAAATTTTTGAGGTTCCTTTAGAATTTAATTATGTCGCTAATATAGCTCTATTAGTCCATAGATATGTGTAAATTAACATAATTAGGATTTATTAACACAAACGTTATACAGTTGAATCCAGTTAATTGGACCACCGGTTAACCGGACCAACCTCTTTTTCGGACCGAATCCTATTGCATAAGTATGTTCGTGTAATCGAACCAGCCGGGTATTAGGACCAAAAGGATTGCTTCCCGATGTGGTCCGATTAACCAGAATCAACTATACTACTAATTTAATCAGAAGTGAATAAGAAATAAGTAAAATATAATTAACACACATTTATGGAATTTTAATAATTTATTTAATTTGAATTTTAATCTTTAAGTTTTTCAATTTATATCAAATTTTATATTTCTGCATAACTTTGAGGAATTTATATTCTGTGAGACCTACAGAACTTAATTTTATGCTGAATAGGGACTGTCCTGGTTTTAGTTTAAATTCTATGTATACTAGCTATGGAAATACACTGCTTTTCCATGTTTGTCCCATGCTTTATGCAAACAAAAATTGTTTGCATAAACTAACCTAATGACTGTATGATTTAATCTGATGGGAAAATAAGCCTTTATGTGAACTGCTTTTATTTTTATATTAGATTTAATGTCCTGTAATCCATGTATCACATTCATGATTTAGTTTTACTAGGAATCTCTTCTAATTTGAAATAGTTTACTGTTATTGCAAAATGAACTTGGCATGAAATCTAAAATCTTATCTAGGCAAGATAAACTAGGAACATAAGAGGTTAAAATAGCTTTAATGTGAAGAAATTCAGATTGGATTACCTCCTTACACTATTAACTTCTAATTTGCTATTAAAAATATTAATTTTAATGAGTATATGATAGAAAATTTTGTCGATTGATATGAGATTTCTCTAAACATAAGTAATATACATAAGTAATTTATAGCTAAAATATTTTCTAGCAATATTTCTAGCTTAAATTGCTAAAAAATTTTGTTGATTGATATGATTTCTGTAAAACTTAAATTGCTATGAAAATTGGACCCTTCCCCCCCCCATAGGCGCAGCAGGCTTCTAACTTTTGGAGGCATGAATTGAATTCATCTGGGGCCCTTCTCAGCACATTGACTACCGGACGGTCCTTAATATTTGAAATATTATGATTTTTTAAAATTAAATAACAATAGAATTGATGTTTGAGTAGTATTCAAAAGTTATACAATGAGAAAAATAAATATAATATAAATAAAATGAGAAAAAATATAGCATCAAATATTTGTTATGGATCATATCATTGTTAAAAACTATATTAAGGCTAAAGACATAATCGGAATCTTCAGTTTCATAGTTTAAAAAAGCGGGAAAAAACCAACTTTCTTAAAAGTTTTCTACAATTTTCTGATTTTAACTGAACTTCTATTAACGTTTTAATTTATTTTAAGTTAAGTTGAGGAGCATATGCAACACCCCCTCCCCCCCTACCCGACGCTACGCCTATGCTCCCTCCCTTTCTTTTGAAGTTTATAATAAGTAATATATGGTACTGCTATTACTTTCAGGTTAATGGAACTGATGTTACTTCATTGTCCCATGGTGAAGCTATTACATGCTTGAGGAATACTCCAGATAAAGTGACCCTCAAACTGTACAGAGATGATCTACCTCTCACACCAGCAAATTTTGATGAGGATTATCATATTTCAAAGCCTCTTCGATGGGAGGCAGTCGAGCTACTGAATGATAGAGTGAAGCAGAAAGATATTAACGATGAAAACAATACTTTGAAAAGAAAAATAAAGAGGAAACTTGACAGATCATCTAATGTAACTAGTACTGCATCATCAGAGAGTGCCAGCAGTGCATCGTCTTTTAGTGGCCAAGAACATGTCATAAATAATGGAGATATGTTGGCTAATCTAGCTGACGAATTGTCTCTGGAAGGTGTTGGACTACAACGTAATCAGAGACCAAAGTCCTTAGATGTGTTGAATTCTTCTGATAGAAAACGTTTTATTGGTCATTCTGAAGAGGAAAACTTTCACAGACAATCCAGTGTCATGTGTTCCAATGCGGAGTCAAAGGCTAAGAATGAAAATGATGAAAGTACTAGTAACTCAGGAAAAAGTGGTGGCAGAAATCTGTTGAAATGGAGAGGTAGTACTTTAACTGACTCTGAAGAAACTAACAGCATGGATACTGTTCTGGAAAGTAGCGTTCTTTCATCTAAAAGTGTAAATACTGAGGAGCAGATTTCTTCTGAGAATAAATCAGATGAGGATGACTATCGACCTGTGCCTTTCCCAAGAACGACTAGCTATTCCAGTGAATGGGTAGGTTATATTTTAGCAAAAATTGTGTCTTGGTGGAATCTCAATCGATTGTTCCCCGAATCATTGTTTTCCTGTATGTGTCGTTTATTTCACCCATTCCTGACGATCATATTGCTTTGTTATGTTCCCGTATTTATTGTTCAGTTCAGTCGGTCCCTTGAAAAACGATAGATTGAGATTCTACTGTATTTGAATTCATATTATACTATTTCACACTTTTCGACAGACTCTTTGTGTCGGAAAATTAAAATTGAAGTTGGTAGGTAGTTCACACTCATGTTGCATAGCTGAACTGAAAGTAAAAGAAAGCTTATCCCCATTTTCTAAGACCTATTAGAGGGGGTAACATTTTTCTTTGTAATTACTTTCATCCTTTCTATGTGAACTAGTTCATTTTTATTTTAGATTTAATGTTTCCCATTCTGTTGACACACATTCATGATTTAGTTTTTCTTGGCATTTTTGCAAATTAAAAATAGTTTTATTTTATTGTCAAATTGAAGTAGCAATAGTTTTCTTTTATTAAAAAAAGCTAATTAAGGTTGCTTCATATTGGGGTTGTAGTGTTTTAGCTAACACTCATTCTCGCATTTCATAATGACAAAATGCTGTGATCAGTCTGTATATTTGAAAATATTTATTAACCTTTTAACTGTCAAGTTATTTTGATGATTTTGGTACAGAAAATGCCAAATTTTTTATTGCAAAAATCAAATGCTTAGTACAAAATAACGTACATAAACTGTGATCTACTGAATAAAGCAAAAATTCACCTCCCAAGATATGGTATAGAATATTAATGCTATCATCTATTGAATAAAGAGATAGATGACAGCACTAGTACTATATCCCGAAATAGATTCGGGTTGGACAATAAGTTGCAAGAAAAAAAGAATCGACCCCGAGGACTATCTTGGGCATGACATTTTGGAACGCAAGTGCTGTGCCCAAGACTATCTTCGGCATGACAGTTAAAAGGTTAAATAAAATTTAAAATATTCATATAGCATATTCACCGCAGTGTAAAGGAATGCAAATTATATGTCTTGAATAACATGACTGTATAGGTTGGAGCATTGATATAAACATCTGTCATACATGTTGCTTCTCCATATATATATATATATATATATATATATATTTATTTAATATCGACTAGTGACATACTGTGAATAATTATTCTTGGCCAAGAATATTAGCAATTCTACTAAGAGACGATTCTGTCTATCAAATCATAAGTTTCATATTTGTTAGAAAATACAGATATGTTTCAGCTTTGTTGATTTTTCTTCTAATTCGTTGAAATTAAAAAGTTTTATGAACCTAGTCATGGTATTTTTAACCAGTATAGAAATGTTCTATATGAAATGTGCTTCAAAACATATACTGCTTAAAAACTTTCGCATAGATTTTCGCTCTTTTTAAAAAAATGCATGGGAATGCTGTTCAGTTAGATTTCCTACAACTTTTTTTTTCTTTCAAATTCTATAATCTGTTGAAATTTTAATTCCCTTATTATGTTTGTTTTTATTCCAGGTGCATACATTTGATGTAAGTCTTGACCGAGGCTGGCATTTAAGATTAGGCTTTAGTGTTCAGGACCCCCCTGAAACAGCATCTGACTCACCCCAAAATGTTTTACCTTCTGCTGCTGAAGTAAAGGCTGTATATCCAAGCAGTCTAGCAGAGAAAGATGGGAGGATAAGAGTTGGAGATCGTATTGTTGAAGTAAGTGTCGCTATATATCCCCCTGTAGTTGCCATACAGTCAACTTATCTTCAATTTTGACCCCCCACCCCCTAAGAATAATAGTAAAACTAGTAGGTACCTGTCAAAACATGACAGCTAGATAGTAAATAAATGCACTAATACACAAATTATACTCAACACATCATTGCTAAATGTTGAAAACCATAAAAATGTGCAGAAACATATTAATGTGTTTAAGCGGCCTCATGTTTAGTGAGTATCTAAAGCCAGATTTAAAAATGCCACTGAGCATTAGGGTGGAACGTAAAAAAGCTTTTTTTTAAATTTCAATATGCTCTAGTTTTCAAAAGTTGCCTTTTAACAAAATAAAGATGGAAATTAAATATTAGCGTAATTGGTGCATGTTTTCAGTTGGTGCAAGAAGGGCAAACTTTTGGTTTTTATTAAATTTTTGACAAAATTCACAATTATTTTGAAATTGAATACACTTGTAGTACAAAAAAGTAGCAAAATATGTAATTTAAACATTCCTTTTAGTCAGGAGACCTGCTAAACTGATTATATAATACGTTTTACTTTATAAAAATAGTACACATAAAGGCACTTAAGGACGAGGCACTTAAAAGACACTCGGACATCACGGTGGAACGAAAAAAAATTTTTTTTTGGAATTTCAATATGCTCTAGTTTTCAAAAGTTGTCTTTTAAAATTAAAATTAAGAATATAAAATCTTTTTGCTCTACTAAAATATTTCCAAGTGCCGCAAAGGGCTTCAAAATGGATATTTTTATGAAAAAGTGATTATATTTGTATTTTTTGTTAATTTCTTTTATAGTATATTAAAATAATGCATATTTTCTGTAAATAAAATATTCAAAATATGATACTTTGACAGAAAACTTGCATATTCTAAGTATTTCTAATTTTTAGACGCCATAACAGAACAACTGATTTTGTGGAATTTCGCGATTTCCATCATATTAATTTTAGAGTAGCATATTCTTAAAATACACATTGGAATGAAAGAAAAACAATTTTTAATTGACGGACCTTAGTTAAAATAAACAAATCACACTTATTTAGAAAAATATTAATGTAATGTCTATAAAGGCAAAACGTTATTTTGTAAAAAATATTCATGCTTTTCAAAAGTCCATAGTAATTACACATGGTTTCCATTACTTATTTCACTGACACATTGAATTGTTTTATTGTTTCAAATTTTGGCATTATCTTTTGAGAATGTATTTTTGTTTTTATCAAAGCATCTCTTGCAGAAGTACTACGAACGGACAAGGGTGATCCGGTAACTAATTTAACAATCCTTTCTACTACTTGTGTGTGACATGGAATGGTGTTGAAGTCAATAATTTGTTTCTCGTGATCAGATTCTTTTGCTTCCTTTATAAACTGTTTTAGTTTGCCATCAGAAACATGCCTCGTCATAGGAGGTTCTGTTATTTTAACATCATTCCATTCAATCATATCAATATAATCCTTGGCATCAAAGTTTATATGTGGAACTAAATTCTTTCTGATGCCTCCTTCATTTTCCGCCCTTACTTTTAGAATCCGGCGTAATCCAAGCTCTCTTACATGACTGCGATCGTCTAATATCATACAAAGGAGGCGATTTTCAGAAGCGGCAAAGTATGCATTTCTTTGAATGACAGGGTCAATTACATTTTTAAGAGTCTGATTGAGGTAACGTGAATAGCTTAGAAGTTTCCACAAGTGCTTCGATCCACGGATACAAGATGGTTTCAGCTTTATGTTAAACCAAATTGGTGCGTAAACTTTCAAAATGTACTCAGTCAGTATTCGGAGATTTTTTGCAGGACATTCTGTTCCCACATACAAGAGAAGTATTCGGTTTACTAATGTAAGCCATTGTGAATGGCAAAATTTTCCTGGTTTTCTCATGGACAAATCAGAAGAGCACTTTCCAACAGAGATTGCATTATACATTTCTAACAAATATTTTGGGTCCACACTTAATTCATCCTTAATTTCTAGTAATGGAATGCTATTTTCAATAGGTGAAAATTCAATCACTGGAAGTTCATAGCAGTTTTCTAGTTGTTTACCTATGTCTCCTCCAAATTCATTTGGACCTTTAGTTTTTCCATCTAGGAAACAAAATAGGTGACGTAGGGGCAGTTCATTTAAATTATTGACTTCAACAACATTCCATGTCACACAAGTAGTAGAAAGGATTGTTAAATTAGTTACCTGGTCATTCTTGTTCGTTCGTGGTACTTCTGCAAGAGATGCATTGATAAAAACAAAAATACATTCTCAAAAGATAATGCCAAAATTTGAAACAAAAAAACAATTCAATGTGTCAGTGAAATAAGTAATGGAAACCATGTGTAATTAATATGGACTTTTGAAAAACAGGAATATTTTTTTCAAAATAACGTTTTGCCTTAATAGACATTACATTAATATTTTTCTAAATAAGTGTGATTTGTTTATTTTAACTAAGGTCCGTCAATAAAAAAAATTTTTTCTTTCATTCCAATGTGTATTATATGTATGCTACTGTAAAATTAATATGAAAATCACGAAATTCCACAAAATCAGTTGTTCTGTTATGGCATCTAAAAATTAGAAATACTTGGAATATGCAAGTTTTCTGTCAAAATATCATATTTTGAATATTTTATTTACAGAAAATGTACATTATTTTAATATACTATAAAAGAAATTAACAAAAAATACAAATATAATCACTTTTTTCATAAAAATATCCATTTTGAAGCCCTTTGCGGCACTTGAAAATATTTTAGTAGAGCAAAAATATTTTATTTTCTTAATCTTAATTTTAAAAGACAACTTTTGAAAACTAGAGCATATTGAAATTCCGGAAAAAAAAAATTTCGTTCCACCGTGATGTCCGAGTGTCTTTTAAGTACCTCGTCCTTAAGTGCCTTTATGTGTACTATTTTTATGAAGTAAAACGTATTATATAATCAGTTTAACAGGTCTCCTGACCAAAAGGAATGTTTAAATTACATATTTTGCTACTTTTTTGTACTACAAGTATATTCAATTTCCAAATAATTGCGAAATTTGTCAAAAATTTAATAAAAACCAAAAGTTTGCCCTTCTTGCGCCAACTGAGAACATGCACCAATTACGCTAATATTTAATTTCCATCTTTAATTTAAGAGGCAACTTTTGAAAACTAGAGCATATTAAAATTCAAAACAAAGTTTTTTTCGTTCCACCCTACTGAGCATGTGTAGAAAGCAATTTTTTAATTGTAAATTATCGCTAATTAAACAGCGGGAGATAAACAATTTCCATCAGGTTTAATCTTATATTTCACAAACATAATTATCATAAAAATAAAAATGGCAGAGAGAGATCTAGAGAGACACCTTGGAATAAATATGTTTATTATTAAAACATGTCACTGAGCATACGCAGAAACGATGAGTTTCTAAAGCCAGATTTAAACATGCCACTGAGCATGCACAGAAATAAATTTTTAATTGTAAATTATTGCTAAATAATAGAAGTTGCGGTTACAAAAACCAAATTTGATAAATCTACGAATTACAATCTTTTGTTTAAGAACAAAATGAAGTAAATGGATGCAGTAGTTTTCTCACAGACTGCTCAAAAAGTCGGCTTAGCAACTTAAATATATAGATAGTAATAATAATAAAATGAAAATAAATGAACAAACCCAAATTCCTTCGTAATGAGCTTTGAAAAGGAAAATGCATTCAAATTTCACACTTAATGACTCCATATTGACAAGTCATGCACATTAATTGTAACACTTTTGAAGGCTTTGAGCAAACATTTCTGGGAACTCTTTGTTGACAACCTGTTTTATAGAATCTTCCTAATTCCTTACCCAGTATCTTCACTATAGCAACAGTTCCTCCCCCCCCTCTTTTTTTAAAAAATTAATTTAAGATAGACACCATTAAGTGTAAGGTTTCATGGTTATCTTTGACTAATAAGTAAAATTATCAGTCCTGTGAGTGTCTGTTATTTAAAAGTTTTCTTTACCTGAAAATTTTTGCTAACATGTTTTTTAATCTTGTACTTTAAAATGCAAATATGTATATTAACCCTTCAGTGGGTATGCCCGTGTACAGAGGGCAACATTTTCATAATTTTGTATGGTTTATATTTTCATGTAAGGTTTGAATGTTCTAAGCAGTTTCTATTTATTGCTACAATCCTTTCTAACGCAGGTCTGATTTTCTGACCCTTGTATTCCTTTCCATTCCTTGGTAGTCGTGATTTAACCATGGTTAACCAACGATTATACTGGATTACAATACGACAAAAGCAGGAATTGATGAACTCTATCAAATGTGCAGCTATTACATGGTATCCATCATATCACAAAGATGGACAATCTCATTATTTTTTAGGTTTTTGGACATATAGGAATCCATTCGCAAGTTGTCCTTAGATACAATAAACCTGACAGTTTTGAAATAAGGTGATTGTATCTGCATTCTTTGGGCCTTTGATTATAAATATATCTCAATATTATAAACATTTTATATCTTGTCATAAAACTCAGAATTATATTTTCAATTTCAAAAGAAAAACTTTATTACAAAAGGAATAATCAAGGTTGAAAGAGACGTTGCACTTTGTTCCACGTGTGCCTGCTTGTGTTCCAAAAATTGGCGTGCCCGCTGGAGGGTTAACTAATAAGTAAAATTCTCGGGCCTGTGAGTGTCTGTTATTTAAAAGTTTTCCTTACCTGAAATTTTTTGCGAACATGTTTTTAACCTTGTACTTTAAAATGCAAATATATATATTAAGGAAAGCTGTTTTGTTTAGTTATTTTGTTATCATTGTAGGTTAATGGAGAGAGCTTACTTGGAAAATCTGCACATGAAGTGATTGACATTCTTCGTAAGACAAGAGGAGTTATCAGAATGGTCTTTTGCAGGTTAGAATTTTTTTTTTAAATTCCATATTTTAAGACATATATTGGTGGGGGAGGGGGGGGGAATAAAACCTCTCAAAATAACCATATGCACGAAATATTGACTGGAAGCATAATTTGGTCAAACTATAGTTTCGACTAGCATTCTCAAAAGGAAGTTAGTTTGATGTGGCCTCAACTAATGGTTTGAAGCATTTTGCTATATGTTTGGGGGGGGGGGGGGGGGTGCTAGTTTTGTGAAATTTTACTGAGATTAATTGCACTGTAAAATTTTTACCTTATACCTATCATTAAAAATTTCAGGTAATAATTTTTAACCCTCAAACGGTACAGTGGTTTGAGACTAAATAGATGGTACAGTCAGGTCGGATCTGACCCGATCTCTTTTTTCATGAGGTTTTTGGTAGAAATAAATACACAACAAGCATTTTGTTGTATAATAACATTTATTGATAATATTTTACATGAAATAAAATCCTTTTTGTAGAAAAAATGACCAACAAATTGTAATTTTGCTAAACAAAGAAAATCTCTGACATTTATATAGAATGTAGCATATATTAAGTCTAATATGAAATTTAGTCTACCTAGTTTTAGAAGTTAGTGAAACCAACTTTCCAAGCACAAAAATTTTAAAAATACATACTGATATTTTTAGCCTTCAAAATCAAAATAAAAAATTAAAAAATCTAAAATAAAAAAAATTTTAAAATGACTAGTGATCATGAATGTTTTTCAACAAAGACACTCGTATTTACATATTTCTATATCTAGTAGGGTGGTCTAGTAGGTCTGTCTGTTAGGGTTCCTTGTAAACTCAATCTGTTGCAATGAGAGGGGAGAGTACGGGAGGGGGAAGACACATCCTTGGGTCAGATCTGACCCCCTGCTGTACCATTTGAGGGTTAATGGTTGTTTTTTAATGCTTCTGCTTGTTGTTTCAAAATGCATACAGAATTGTTATGCAGTAGGATAAATCAAGAAAAATAAATTTTCCCTGATATGCCATTTTATATATTATTGAATGAGTCAATACCTGCCCTCTTAAAGGGTTTTTTTTTTTATAAATTTGTATGAGTGTGGGATAAATAGAATCGCGAACTGCTAAAAAATGTTTAAAATGTATCCCAAAATGTGTAATGGGTTTTTATTTTTAATTATCTAACAAAAATTTTTGAGTGTATATTTAAAGAAAGAAAAGGATTAAATTTTCCTCGCTGATTTGTATGAATGCATAATACCTTGATTTGTATGATTTCTACCAAAAATATTTGTGTCTCATTTTTTTAGGCATTTGAGATTGCATTTTTCCTGTCAAATTTACATGCTTTTTAATGTTTTGTTTGATTTTGATTATGCACTGTCTTCTGTTTTGAGAATAACTTGAAATAAACTTTCATTAATTTTGCATATAATTTCTTTTCAGGTTGGAAACACGATCTTAAAATATGTATGTAAAAGAATTCTAGTCATAATCTGTATTTAGTCATATCTGCCATAGTTAATTCTTGGCCATATATTTGAATACTCTAGAGGAAATAGAACTTTATTCTGTGAAATAAGTCTCACCCAGATTTGTATAGTACTTTGTAGTTAATATTTTTTATTTTTCTTATCAAAGATGTTTTCAAAATGTATAGATGTTTTCTTTGCTGAATTTTAATCGAATTTAAAGCTTTGAATATTTTCATTTCATTCTGTTTCATCATTTTATCACAGCTCTCTACTCAGCCTTCACAACAGAGTTACATATGTAAATAAAATCTTGTAATATATAACTAATTCGTTTCATATCATTGTGCGAACATATCAGCATTTTCTGTTGGCAAGAAATCTTTGCTCTGCTTTTCCTTTAGGGTATTTGAAATAATATGCTTTTGTGCAACAGGGAAACATAAACTTCATATTTGTTTTCTGAATTAACCACTCTCAAGTATTAAAAAAGTAACTGGAAGTTAAATTTTTATAAGGTATAAACTTTTCATGTTTAAATTTT
This sequence comes from Dolomedes plantarius, assembly GCA_907164885.2. NCBI lineage: Eukaryota > Metazoa > Arthropoda > Arachnida > Araneae > Dolomedidae > Dolomedes > Dolomedes plantarius. Next base: position 29,756,228 of record OU015498.1, on the reverse strand, counting down.
TTAACAATTTTGTTTGAACAGACTCTGTGGAATAAAATTATTGCAAGTTTCTCTTTAGTTTATTTGAAAAATAAAATATATTTACTGTAGAAAGTTTAAACATTGCTGTGAGATAAGCTCGGGAACTTTAGTATGATGTTTTAAATAAAAGTTGATCAATTTTCTTAAACATGAGTAACACAGACTATTTAAAACTTACTGCCAGAAAAATCTTTTGAGTATTTTTAATGAATAAATATGCTTACTCAAAATAACAAGTATTCAAAGGGTACTCAAAATAACAGGTTACATATTAAAACTGCGTAATTTACACAAAATAAAATCTATAAATGTGACATTTAAAAGTAAATACTTTTGGAAAATTAGGAGCTAGACCTAATGCTGTTTTTAATAATGTCTTCTATATAAATATGTGATTTACAAAGTATGAACCTATTTGACACCAGAAAACTTTTCTCTGTTTTTTTCATGCTTAATGAAAATATCTGAATTCCATATATATTTTTGGAAGGGATTTTTTTCTTTCAAAATCTATCTTAATTTTGCATGATATACATCATTTTTATCTTTTAGTTCACTAATGTATATTTATATTCCGATTTGTCTTTCTTTGTTTGAATTTTTTAAGTGATTGCCTGGGGTATTTTTTAACAAAAATGCATAATTATTTTAACATTTAGTGCTACAAGTCTTTATACTTGCATTTTAAAATAGAAAGAAACTTCGTCAGAGTTAAAGAGAAAATATGATTGTGGGATATTTCTGTTTTTGTGGCTTTTATTTGCATGATTACATATTTAACTCTCATAAACTACCAGTAATATGGCCAGATCATGAGTATACTATAATTTTACCAAATTTGATAATGAATGCATTTGAAGTTAAGTTTTAGGAAGCTCGACTAATTTTTTAAGAAAGTCACTGGCAGCCTTAAAAATCTTTGCACACGGAAATTTTTTCTGGAAGTTAGACTTTTAGTTTGTGCTATCAAGTATATTAAATTGTGTTGGTATATTGTGGCTTGTAGCAGTAATAATTAATCTTTGTGTCGTTAAGCGTAAAAAGCATTTATTCTGAGAGCTTAGTTGTTTTCAGTGACATTGTGTAATATTTAAAATTTTTAAAAATTGTTTTACCTTTTTATCAGTTTTACTTTATATTATTTTATGCCTCATGTTAAGATAATTTAAGTCACTAAATGTAAGTGGAAATGTCTAATATAATATACCTGCTGCTTATAAAAAAGTGATATTTGTAGCATTCCGTCCTGATCTTAAGCTTTTTGATAGATGCAGTTTACATATGAATTTTGTAACATTTTTTTATATTGTTGTATTTTTAAAGATAATAAATTTGATTTGAGATTTTATCATAAAATATATATAGTCTGTTAACACAAAGGAAAAATATTGATTAAAATTATAAAGTTGATATCCATGGAATGTACTTTGTAAAGGCATCAAACTTTTTTCTACTTTCTCAGGAAGAAGTTCTCAGTAGTTAAAAATTTCCACAGCTGCTATGCATTCACTTAAGTATTAAATGAATATATTAAATAATATTTAATGGTGTCAAATTTAGTTTTTTAATATAATGCATCTTATTTTGATAAGGTAGGAATGGACCAATAATTGTATGTTAATATGATGTTATGCTCTTTCATACAAATTTGAAATCGTTTTAATAATATTCAAGATCTTTATCTTTTAATTAACTAGTTTCAAAAGAATAACATCTGTTTTACATGTATATTTTTATGTTGCTAAGGAAAAAAGGATTAGTCATTATTGCTAAAAAAAATTTTTTATGCTTTTCCTCAGTTTTTGATGTGTAAGGGTTTTTTTTGTGCTGTTCTTAAAAGTAAAATGATCTTATATGGACATTCTAGACCAATTTTCTTCACTACCATGAATTTAAATTCACTATAAAATTATGTTTTTCAATTTTACTTTTGCAGTTGATAGCATATATCCATTAGCAAATTCTGATAGAGATTTTAGGGGCATATAAACTAATTCCTGATACTACAGTTTATAGAGGTAAATGAAAATTCTGTAAACATATTTTTTATTGTTGTAGGATTTCTTTTTATGTCTAAGGAACTTAAGTGTCTTAAAATAAGACTAGACAAGGTGTTAATGCTTTCATATAAATACATTATGTTTAGTGCATTATGTATATAATGGAATAATACTTGAAGCTAGCTTTATATTTGAATATAAAACTATTTTCCTACACTACGATCTTGATCAAGCCAGCAGTATTCCCTTTAAATGATATGCTCTTTTTGTAAGAAATGTGGTTATAATAAGTGGGGAATGACATTTACCTTAACTTTGTGCTTTTGTTTTTAGCTAAGCTGCCATTTGCTCTACTTTTGATGCTTTGCATTGCTGTTAGAAATGGTTGGCTTGCAAATGAAATGCGTGAAAATAGAGGCAAGCAAATAGACCCATAGATTGTGAAAACTTCAAGCATGTATAATTTTAATTTAAACAGCATTCTTTTCAGCATTCCTTGGTATGCTAAACTTCAAGCGTGTATAATTTTAATATAAACAGCATTCATTTAGTGAATTATTCTTTAAATATGTCTATAAATTGAACTTTGTAATAGAACCAACTTAATAGTTTGTATAGTATGGATTATTCAAGGGATTTAATGCAATATATTTCTAAAATGTTAAAAATAATGTATTGTTTATATGAAATATGCATTAAAAATCTCTCGGATATCAAATAAAAATTTTTGATAGCTTCTAAAATTTATATGTCCTGTATAATGTTTTGTTTATATGAGATTGTATTTTAAGAAAATTGTAGAAACCAAGAATAAGATTTCCATTTATTGAGATATTTTGTTTTGGGCTTTAAAATTGAGTATTGGAGCACAGGTTCTCTAATGATTAATGATAGGATTTAACAGTATGTACTAATAGTGTTTTTTTGTATTTTATTTTTTTAAGAATTCAGTTATGCTTAGGTTTCAGTGATTTTTAATATTGATTGCTATACTACCAAAGAAATCTTAAGTCGCTGAAAAAATTAGTGGTATCACTATATGAATAAAGATCTGTACACCTTGAACTAAATATCCAAATTTGCTTCATGTCCATGTAAGCAATTGCTTATTCTGATTTTACTTTATTTACACGAATATTTATATATGCACTGAAAAATGTATTGTTTTCTGTCTCAAAAATTGCATTATTTAAGCCTTCTTATTTATTCTCTCTTGTGTTGTGTGTACTGTGATATGAATATTTGTGATGAAATTTTATTTTTACAGTGATACTCATTTATATGTTTTGAAATATTTGTAAGATATTTTTCCTTCTTGAGAATCAATATTTTATTTATTTATGAATATTACAAATTTGTCCTTATTTGGTCTTGTGTTGTCATCACGTATGTTTAGTGCATTGATATTCATTAGCATTCCATGAAAGCTTTGCACACTTGCATCTCTTGTGTGCAGTGGCTTTGTTTTCAAACTCTTCATTTCATGCACTTGATATCATAAATTAATAGTTGCAGTATTTTATCAGTATTATGGAAATATTCTCATCTCATACTGAAAGTTTACCATGATTGTGATTATTTTGCCTTCTCATTTGCATTTATGTTAGTTTTAATGGTATCCATGTGGATTTATCTTTTCGTGAAGAATACATTGTAGTTTATGTACAACTATAGGAGGCTTTCTTCTTTTTTTTTATTTAGTTGTAAGACCACTAAGAACTTTTCATTATACAAGTTGAAAATGTTTATTATTTTCCATGTTACTTAGGCAGGAAATGAAATGCTGTAAACTTATTTTTCTTGTGTGTGAAAGTTATTTTTTAAAGCTGGAAAAATTTAAACAATTGTATTTTCTTATGCCCAATTTTTTTCCCCTACCTGATCATATTATGTTATTTCCCTACTACAGTTCGCTGCTTTAAATTTACAGTTCATTTTTATGTTACTTTATAGCTCACTTTTTGCAGTGATCATAAAATCATATTAAAATGTATTTTGTGTAGTTTATAAAGAAAAAAAAATCCTTTTTAAGCACTTATGTACTACCAGTTACATTGTTTGCACACATACTATATATTTTTCTCGCTCAACAGAGCTAAGAAAGTTCAATTTAGTGCCTTTTAATAGCTAATGCTTTGTGTATAATACTTGATTGCCTTTTTAATACCCAATTTCCTCTTAACTGCTCTAATTTTTTATTGAAATTAAAAAAGCTTTTGTTAATTAAATAATAGTGTTTTTGTCTTCTGGTGATTGACTTTCACAAAATCTTGTAGAATGAATTTATATATTTTCTTATGTCTTTGGTTTCTATATGAATTTCAAGGACCTTAGAATAATTAGAAAATTCTTTCATGCAAAATATTTCTTGTTTATACAAATGTGTATTTCTAGCTAATTTTGATGGAAAATTTATTAAGTATTAGAAAATAATTTTAAAAAGCTCCATTTGCAGCTTCCACATGTACAATGTCTCACTTTCTTAGTTTTGTTTTGCTGATAGAGGTTTAAATGGATTCCCTCATTGATTCTAACAATTTATTTTGTGTGTGCTCAAATATCTCAGTATTTTTGTGTTGCAAATCACCTCCTGATGTTTTTTCTGAACTCCTTTAGTTGGAGCTCTCTTATGTAATTTTCTTTTTGTGTGTGTGTCTAAATAAAGAAATTTGTTATTTAATTCGTTTGTAGCCCGTAGTACTTTTTCACGACCATAATAAACACGCTGTTGAAACCCAAATTGTGTAAGTTGGGTATTATAAAATTCTGATATACATACTAAGCCCACCTAAATCAGTCCAAGGGAGTCTTTACATCGTCGCGTTTGCTCGATGCAAACACTTTTGTTTGGTGATTTTTGCTTGTGTTTTTGAACAAAATTAGTGCATAAAAGGAGAGGTTTTGGAACTGAGGTCAATTTAAGGCCTTACAGAAAATTATTGGGTGTTCAGAAACGAGGTGTCTTTTCAGAAAACGTTTGTTGCTTTAATGCAATTTCTGTTGCTGCTTTTATAACGCTTAAAATATAAACAAAAATAGTAAACTTATCGATATAATCAAAGTTAATTAGTGAAGGACTAAGGGCCTGTTCACATAGAATCCGCCAGCGTTACTCGTATTGATATATTTTAAACCAATCGCAGACCTTGAACAATTTCGTGTCTAATCGTTTGAAGGTTTGTGTTTGGTAAATTTATTTCAATACGAGTAACGTTGGCAGATTCTATGTGAACAGGCCCTAATGCTGACGGCTACTACTTATTTTTACTTTTAACGTAGGATTACGTTCCTCCATAACGGTCCGCGGTAAAGCAAAATTTCAGACTTAAAACCGTCGTCGCGAGTTATAAATAAAGAGTGGTAGAATATTATTTGTAACTTATTTTCTTACCATCGACCCATTCTGAATAGGGTTATCACTCATCCTTCTCTTCGTATGTAGGAATTTTATTGTAAAAAGAAGGAAAAAAAGGTAAGCAACGATAAGAAATTCTACGTTAATAACCCGCGGTAGTTTCGTTAGAAGAGACTACCTGAAATTTTTCCTTTCCAACGTGGCAGGTACTTAGTCCTGGAGACATTCGTACGTCTCCACGGTGATTTTGTTGGCTACTTTTTATTATGGGGAACCGCCCGCATCGTACAAGCTTCCACGGGGTGGGCTTGAGTTCCATTTCCGGACGTTCCCGTGCTGTCCTTTCATAGGGAGCAATGCTGGTTCACTTTATAGTGTTTCCATAATAAAGTAGCCTACAAAAAGCGCTTCCATTTTAATCAGAATTTGATATATAAATTAAATTAGTTTTTGTTCTTAAAAAATTGTTTAAATCGCAAAGATTTTGTTTCGTTTCCCATCCGAGTTTTTGGAAAAAAAAATATCTTTCCTTGAAAAGTCCTTGAAACTTTTTACCGTTTAAACATGTATGAACCCTCATTTCGTAAAGTATTAGGCTCTGTTCACAATGCAGTCCGTTAGCGTAAGCGTAAAAGTATTAAAATATATTTAACCATTGACAAACCTCCAAACGATTAGCAACAAAATTTTTAACGCCTATGATTGGTTTATTTCCGTCTCGGCGCCATTCCTTTTACGCTTACGCTAACGGACTGCGATGTGAACAGGCCTAAAATCTTATTTTCTATAAAATAGAGAGACATTACTTGTGTGCGAACAGGATTTTACTCCCTTCTCTTCGAAATGTTATATAAAGCGCATAAGTGAGTTACACTGTTGAGTTGATTTGAAATTGGTTAAATAAATTCAACCCCCTTTTTTCTCTTCACTACATCCGCTTGAAAAATTGTAACGATGCCTTTCTTGACTCTCTGCCTTTGCTGTGGTCTTCGGAGAAAGTAAGTTACGTATGGTACGGAGAAATTATGTTATATGGTTCACTGCGTTTGTATGAAATAACTTGCAAAATAATTCCCGAAAGAGAGGCTCAAAATGTCAAAGTTCAGATTTAAAAGTGGGCTGGTTTTCAACATATCGAGGTACATCAGAAAAAACAATTTGTAAGTTTCGCAATTTATGTCAACTGGTATTGATGGTTGGTCATGTAGATCCACTCATTTAAAGCTAGTTTATCTAAACCTATTTTAACCCTTCAGCGGGCGCGTCCGTGTACATTTTCAAAAGTAAACACAAGTGCAACATTTTCAAAATTTTGAATGGTTTGTTTTTACAAGTAAGGTTTGAATGTACTAAACAGTTTCTATTTATAACTACACCCTTTCTAATGCAGGTCTGATTTTCTGACCCTTGTATTCCTTTTCATTCATTGGTAGTCGGGATTTAACCGTGGTAAACCAGCGATTATACTGCATTACAATACGACAGAAGCATGAGTTGATGTAGTCGATCAAATGGGCAACTATTACCCGGTATCCCGCATATCACGAAGATTGACAATCTCATTATTTTTTAGGCTTTTGGACATAATAGGAATCTCTTTGCAAGTTGTCCTTAGATCCAATAAACCGGACAATTATGAAATAAGGCTATTGTATCTGCATTCTTTGGCTTTTAATTATGAATATATCTCAATAATACCAGCATTTTATATCTTGTCATAAAAATCAGAATTATTATTTTCTATTAGAAAAAAACAGTTTATTACAAAAGGAATAATCAAGGTCGGAAGAGACATTGCACTTTGTGCCACGAGCGCTTGCTGGTGTTACAAAAGTTGCGCACCCACTGAAGGGTTAAATCATAATAGATCGAACCACTTTGTTACATTGAAAGAACCTCATAGGCATGTAGATATACCTGTTCATATTAAGGGTGATACCCGATCCATTAGGTGAATTGTGAACTCCCATTTCAACGAGTAACATTAGACACCAGATTTAGATTCGGCACAACCCCCCCTCCCCCCTCCTCTACCGGCAAGAGATAGTCGACCGTAGAGCCCTAGGAACAGCCCAGTACAAATGAGCTCTGTTATGCCAGTTGTCAATAGCTAAATGGTAGTCTTTTAAAACCAAACATACGCCAAAAGGTGGGTAAAATCCATAGTCTTCTCCATGATTCGGCAAAAAGTACTAATCCACACACATTTCTGTCTGTGTGCTCAAAGAATAGGCACTGGAGCGATTTTTTTTTTGCTCCTTCTTGAGCAGAATCCTCGGTGTAGCGCAATAACGAATTAAATCTTTTTATCCTTTCCAAAATGCGCAATCGAGTTCTACAGCCATTTTTGTGCTGCAAATCACCCCCTGGTGTTTTTTCTGAACTCCTTTAGTTGGAGCTCTCTTATATAATTTTCTTTTTGTGTGTGTGACACGATTTGTAGGGATGGCCTCAAGCCGATTGGTTCTATTGTATCCTATTGGGCCCCTATGGCAAGGCACCGCACGGAGAAAAATCGGTACTTTTCCGTTAGCCGGGCGCAAGCTATATATCGCCAAATATGGCTCTTAAATCACATTTTGTTTAATTAGCTCTAACTCCCGTGATACGTGTACGTGAAAGAACAAAATATATAAGTAAGCATTCATTTTGTTCTTTAAGTAAATAATTAGTTAGGAAGCCAAAAATATTTTAATATCCTTCACGATGTCTTCAAAAGGACCCTCTTTTTGTCGTCGCCAGAGAAATTCAGCGATTACGATTGCAAATGGCGGCGTGCCGTTCCTCAATGTTCATTCATGCCGCCATACGTTGCTTCATCACAACTGTTCAGTCTTTTGTGCGATTGTGAAGAAAGTTAATAAAGTTTGTGGTTAATTTGTTTCCAATTTTTATTCATGTGAATTTTGGGGTTATATAGCTGGGTCTCTGAACTTAACAGTATTCTCCTCACATGATTCATACCCGTTGATCTATCATCTTCTTCCAAAGTTTCGTGTGTGACAATTCTTCTTCAAAATTTAGTCCATCTATTACCTATTAAACTGTTTCCCTAGGGTTGTTGTGTTGGCGACGTTTCATTCTCGTCAATGGCGATATTTAATAGGACGAACGCCAAATGCGCCCGGCTAACGGAAAAGTACCGAAAAATCTACTATGCTTTACTTCAATTGACAGAGCTACTGGATTTCCAATAAAATTATACTGCGTTCAAATATTTTTTTGTTCCTGGCATCTACTGATTAATAGGATTCCTTTGGCTAATTTCTTTTGTCAAGAAACGATATTTCAATCGGGAACACGATAATTTCATTAAAAATGTTACTCTCATTTGCTTATAAATGACATGCGCTGCTTAAAAAAGCGTATTAGATGCGCATTAATATTTTAAAACTAGTATCTTATTCACAGTATGTATTTCGTTCATAGCATATATTTCATTTTTAAAACGTGGTCGTGAATATAGTGTCTCCCTATAACAATCACCGTACATATTGTTACCAACGCTTGAAGGTTAAACAATGCATAGATAGATTCTTTGTTGAAATTGATATGTAGATAACAATGATCTCGAAAAAAGGATTATTAACTATCATTACAATTAAACTACGATTTCTCTTTTGCTGTCATTGCTCTTTGCGATTTTGTAAAAGTGATTTAAAACGTATATTTTTCTGTGAAACTGCGAATTTATAGTGAATAATACCGTCTCCATTTTCATATTACTTCAAGATCTGATTAAAACTTAAAAAATAGTCACACTTTGATTCATATCATCCATTTCGTGTTTTAAGGATTTTCCAATATCAACCATTTAGTTGACTGTCATATAATCTTTTAATTATGCCTAAGTTCAAGCAACTGTTTACAATTAAAAAAGCTTCCAATCACAGAGACGTTCTTTTGGACAAAGCTATCAGTACTCTTCGAGGCAAAAACTACAAGTTTGTAAAAAAAATTGCTTCAGGATCATTTGGCGATGTCATTGCATTGAAAAAACGGGATAGTGTTACAGAGTTAGCGGCTAAAATCACCTTGCCTGATATAATGAACGCCGGCGAATTAATGATATGGCACAAATTTGAGCATCCTAACGTGCTGCCACTTCTCGAAACTATTCGTCATCCCGAATTCTTTATGTTTCTTACGCCACTTCGTCAAGTGACCATGAATGAGATGCTGGATAAATATCATTTCCGTACTTTTCCTGGAAGCTTTGAAGTATGCATGCGTTGGTTGCGAGATGTCCTCCTTGGCCTGCAGTATCTACACTCAGGAAACGTATGCCATCTGGACATAAGGCCTGAGAATGTGCTCATCACGTCTGGCTTGACAGCAATATTGTGCGACTTCTCGTGCATAGGTGTCACGAATGAGCGAGTGAAACGGTGAGTCGATCATATTTACAAATTCTTTTGTAACGTAACTCTGTAGTGTAATGCTCATGGCGAGCGTTAGATTACAAGTGCACCCATATTTCTTCGCGAATGCTCATTTTGAATACTCTATTGAAAAGGTGCTGCACTTCAGACAGTTCAGTTTGACTTGCACTGACTTGTAATGTAACGATTGCTCGACTTGGGTAGCTCGGCTTGTTCACTTTGAGGCACTGACTACCGAATGCTCGTGTTACATTACAAGGTTTTGTTACACGTCAGTCACCATCTTAAGACAAAATAGATAACCTTACAAATGCTATAAACTATTAACATTAATCTGTAGACTAACTTAAATTTAAGTTCACTGTTTTTAGTAACACTAGCCGCTGCGCGACCAGCATGGTCGCTTTTAGTTTTATATTTTCTTTTGCAAAACAACTCAACTGAAAGTAACATATGTAAGGAATGTTACCATTACCTGTCTTCATAAATATAAGTTGTTAAGGAGTAGTGGGCGCTCAGCTAAAACATTTATAGTCATTGCTAAATTCACTATCACTAAAAGACTGATTCTAAAACATCGTGATTAAAAATGTGAATTTCCATTACTTCAGAACAGAGTTAAAGATAAGACTAAGAAACCCAACACCAATGATTTTAAAAATTACTTACCTCTCGACATGTACTATTTTCAAATTAAAGATATCTACACTTTATCATTACATCAAATGAGAAATTGTTGGGGAAAATTTTCTTCACTTAAAAAATGGAGTAAAAATTCAGCAAGTACTAAAATATAGTGTCGATTACATCTCTCTTTGTATGTACTATTGTTCCCAATTCATATATCTACACTTAATTATATCAAATAACAAAATGTTGGGAAAATTTCATCACTTATAAAATGGAGTAAAAATTCAGAAAGTACTAAAATATAGTGTGGGTTACATCACTCTCTGTATGAACTATTTTCAAAATTCAGATACCTTTACTTAATCATATCAAATAATAAATTGCTGGGAAAATATCTTCACTTATAATTACGGACAGCCGCTAATGTTTACAACCGGTAGTTGCAGCCGTTGCCATTCGGAGTGTAGAAATATCGTCGATTTTTGTGCCGCATACCTACGCGTTTTATATATATAGAATTGTTCCGAAGTTGAAATTTTCTTCGTTGTGTCACCGCATGTTTTCTATTTCGCTTGGTTACCACGTAGCAAATATTTATGTTTGTTGAAATATCTTTAGACCATTATTTAAACTACTTATGAAATAAAGTTTCCATGTTTGATTGGGAACTGTCCGTAAATTGATGGAAACATGGAATCTTATGTAATTATATGCGGTAGCTAATCGGAACTTCAGCCGATTTACCATTTTTCTATGCTTAACTAAAATAAGCTGAAATTGCTGGAACAAAGTACGAGCAACTTATCTATTAATTTAGGGTGATAAATATTAAAGTTGTGTAATGAACTGTGTGAAAAACTTCCGGTTCAGAGAGCATTTCAATTCTGTAGCTTCATTATAAGGTTAAGCGTTCCATTAATTATTCCATTTATGTAATATATTACTTTTATTTTGTTCAACGTTATTCGCACGCATCACTGGGCATTAGCAAGCTTTACACGTATTATCAATGATGAAATATGCGAAATTTTAATGTTAAGGCCTAAGTCTTATATGTTTATCATTTTTCCTCAGGTACGCTCTTCCTCCTTACAGCCGACCTCCAGAGGCGTGCATTTCTGTCGGGCAGTGCCCAGAAATTGAAGGCATCCCGTTCGATATATGGTGCTTTGGAATGCTTGCCTTGTATGTCTTCATTGGGCAACGCTATGAAGACGAACTAAATGCAAATGAGTTCTGGCATGTCTATCCTACCATGTTTTATTGCCTTCGGGTATGTATAATGCTATTTTTAGGCATAAAATATGAAATAATATATTTAAGTGTAATTTCGTAGGACATAATTCCTGCGCAATTTCCTGCGCATGTTGTGTAATGTTTCTGTTCTGTTTTGTCTATCGATAAAGACATTTCCTATAGGCAGTGCTTTAAAGGGGATTCAGATCGTGTTGTCTTTCATACGTCATTTACACTTTGTACAGGAAAAAATTCTAGCGGTATAAATGAAATACGTCAAAATCACGTCTTTCAGATAACTGCAATTACAGTCGGTTTCAGGTTAGATCTAGAGTGTGTTTTGGCTTCTAGTTATTTTTAAAAGAAACATTTTTTAATACTTTTTTTTATTACTGTTTGAGCTGCATCGGTGAAAATAACAGTTATCTTCCTTGCCAGAATAGATCAGCTGTTGTAAAATGATCCTCGATGTTTGAAGACGCAGGTTTGAAGCCTAAATCTGGCAGACGGGCACCATGGCATTGCTAAACCTCTGGGAAGAATCTGACAAATATTCACCGTGAAAAAAAAATCAAAATTGTTCTGTGATAAATATAAAAAATAATGACTTTATATGTGCTGGTAAACGTTCTGTGTTTAGCCTAAAAATGATTCCGGAGAATGTCAGGAAATCGTTGGAATAACATTTCCTCGTATTGGTAGAATATTGGTTTCGAGGTTTGGAGATAACGTTCGAATCCCATTCTCTTTTAACCAGTTATTAAGAAATGATAGGTAAAATGGCGAAATCTTTTTGTATCCGAAATATAAAAATAGAGAAAAAATAAAATTTTTAATGCCCCTCCCCCAAAAAAGTCTTACTCAGATAAATTCACTCTGAGTTGAAAATTTTATATGATATGAATTACTTATTTTTTGGATTCGCCTGACAAAAAAATTAAAATAAGAATTCTGTAATCCATACTGATTCAATTTGTCCTTCATCTCCTTTTCAGTTGCCTAAGTTTGATTCCCGGGTCAATGATATGTTTACTTCATGCATCAGCTTCGATGACACCGTTCATGCGCTTAACTTGATTAAAGGCACGCTAAGATATTGCCCTGAAGACAGACCGGGGACATCTACCGTATTGCAGCAGGTCTTGATGTCCAGTGACAAGACCAGTTTGTCTTTTCTGCAGTCAGATTGCATATGGATCGACCAGCTTGGCCCAGGTAACGTAACTGACATAGCATTCAAGAAATTATTTTTATTTAAAACTCTATGCTATTGTTCGAGACAACGACGCGCACGTTAATAGTTGCTATGTTTATAGATTTTTTTTTTCGAAATATATTATAAAGAAATGTGGTTTTACATTAGTAGCACTGATAACCTCGGAACCTCAAAATTTCATTATGTATCTATGAAACAATAAACTGCTCGGTCTAACGAAAACTTTCAGTCGATACGACAGAAAGTTTCAGGGCCTGTCCACATAGGAGTCCGATAGCGGAAGTGTAAAAGGAAAGATGGCGCTGAGACGGAAATAAACCAATCATAGGCGTTAAAAATTTCGTTGCTAATCGTTTGGAGGTACGTCATTGGTTAAATATGTTTCGATACTTTGACGCTTCCGCTACCGGACTCCTATGTGAACAGGCCCTTAATCGTTTTTTACAGCACTTAAGACATGAAGCAGAACAGCTCTCTGCACATGGGCGTGTTAGGATTGCAATGTTAATGGAATATTTCATATCCTGTACAGATTTAAGCCTTCTGATTAGTTCAGTATATATGCTAGGTACCAATAAAATTAATTTATATTGGGAATATTTTATCTGAATTCTAAATTAAAAAGCCCCTACTATTGCTTTTGAAAAAATGGAATCGATTGTTAATTACCGAGTTTCCGTAATTTTATTTATATTTTTTTCTGCGTTCTGTACATTCTATTATTTTATGTGCTTATATTCTTCATTTTTGTATTTCAGATGATTTTCTTCCAGACTCGCAAGATCATGTACCTGGAAGTATTGTAAGGACATCGCAAGAAATAGTCATTGCCTCGAATGATCCTATTCCTTCAACATCTGCGCAATCTGAAAATGCTGGTCGTGTTTTCCCTCCAAATAAGCAATTGACTCATGAATCTGTAACCAATACAGGAGGCGAAGTACTTTTAACAGTGTCACGGTGTGATGTTTTGCCAAGCCCTGGTGATTCTGGAAAGCGTGAGGGAAGAAAAAAACCAGGTGTCTGCAAAAGAATCCGTTCTTGGTTCAGTAAAAGTTGGAAGAAAATTAGCAGTTGCTGCAAAGCATAAAGGGATACGGAAAGATTAAAAAATCATGGTAAGACAATCAAATATTTAAATCTTTCTTCTTACGATTAAAATAGTCTCTCGAAAATATTCCCAAACGCCGAGCTGAATGTATCTGTTTTAATCCATTCCCTAAGGAAAATCTTCAACTTGAGAAGGTAAATAGAACGAAAAGCGAATTTATACAAATCATAATATTTTCCCTTTCTTTCACCATTTTCAGCGGCCATGTAAACGTGAAATGGATAATCCTATTCTTCAATAGAAAAACGCGATTGTGAATTTCATTCCGAGTAGTTGTTATTGATATATTTAATATGAGCTTTGCATTTTGTTTTATATGTACCAGACTACCAGGTTTATAGATAATTCAGTCTCGATCTGTTTTTCCTATTTTTGAATTTTAGTATGGTGGTTATGAAAATTAAAGCTATTAAATATTTTAGAAATCTCTTATCTGTCTAGAAATTTCAGACAGCATATTTGTATTAGTTCAATTTATCTTTATCTTTAAAGTTTCTAAATCGCTTGATTTTTCTTTCGTTTCAGGTTCTGATATGCCACAGCATACATTCAATAGATTAATGCCTCTGGGAATCAATAGCAATCCAAAGATCCATAGCCCTTTGAAGTCAATAGCATAAACGTGGCATCTCCATTCTAGACGGGGCTTTATTCCAAATTTTGTTATTTGTGGAAACCTTCATCAAATACACCAATTTTGGCGCTTCATCTTTGTATATATCTCATTTTATTGCTTGTGTATTTGGCTTTCTGATTCTAATAAAATCCTCGGTCTAGATTATCGACTATCTTTTACTTTTATTTTTTTAAACATCTTATCAGTTTTATCGAACTTGTTTAACTCTGAAAAAAAAATCTGAGAACTTCACATTTTCTCTCGTATTTAGAGCTTAGTCAAAGGTAAATTGTCATAAGACTAAATGACAATTTACCTTTACCTCAACACTATATTAAGTCATCATGGTTATGGGCTAAGATAGCCTAGTAGTAGCGCGTTGGGCTTTGAACTGGCGGTGTTCGGTTCGAATCCTGATGAACACCATTAAATACGTAATACGTGCCCAAGCCAGATATGAGCACGTTAAATCTCTAGACCAGAAAGTTTCTGTATGTTGTTAGAGAGAGTGGGAGAAGGATGAGCCCTCAGGTGTCGCACCTGAGGGGGGTGTTCAGTGAAAATTGTGGTAGCACCTGGCCAAGTAGGACTCCGACCCTTGTGGTGGCATTGTAAACAGGAGCTGCATTCCTATGCCCGCTGCCTTCTATGGACATGGTCTGAAGTTATTCCGGTCGCATATTACCATTCCTTACATGAATTCAGGCCATTACATCGTTTGGCGGCTGTTGATTGGTCAATTGACTTTTCATTGGTAATTGCCATAATATTTGATCCTAAGCGCATTTTAAATGAGATAAATGCTAAAATATATCTCTTAATTGCTTTCATTTCTATAATTGCATAATATTTGATCCTAAGAGTATTTTAAATGAGATAAAATCTATTTCTTAGTTGCTTTCATTTTTATATATATTTTTACGAGATATTTTACAAGGAACGTGAATTTTTTTCATAAGTGGCGCCACCTATTAACGTAAGAGTAATTTAAAGTGACAAACTATTTGTAAAAGAAATTTTCGCCATAAATGCCTTCATATTTCTTTTTTGTGCATGAAAAATTTTAAGAAATTACCAATTTCCGTAGTAATTTCACTGTAAAATTTTAGGAGTAGAATAAAATAGAGTAAATATTACTGAAAATTGAATTTTTTCTTAAATTTAAATGTTGAATTATAAAAAGAGATATTTTAGGAGAGATATTTTCTTTTTTTTTAATTTAAATGTTGAATTAAAAAAAATGAAAGCTTTATTTATTTATTTTTTAATTTAAATATTGAATTAAAAAATTTTTTTTTATTTTTTTAATTAAAATCTTAATTGCAAGATGCAAATGATATATTTTTTGCTGTTTTGCACACTTTAGTTTTTTAACCTTACTCTTAAAAAATAAAAATTATAAATACTCTTCTAAAAATTACCAAAAATAGACTGAAAATAAAGTGACTTTATTGTACAAATGCATAAATTTTATGATGCACAAATATGTAATTTTGAACGTTACTGCGTACTACGATACTATTATGTGAAATAGATTCTATTTCGTTCAAAAATAGTGATGGAAGTTTTGATACTTGAAAAACAGACATGCTTTCATACGAATCAGCGCACCAAATACACAAATACCGATGTAAAATTCATTGACCAATCAGCAGCCGCCAAACGATGTAATGGCGTGAATTCATGTAAGGAATGGTAATATGCGTTCCGGTCAGGGGGCATAATAATTAAGAAAAAAATCATGATTATGGTTTGAGTTAACTCGGAAGATTTTTAAACTCTCAAGGTAAATCAAAAATGTTTATCATATATATATTTTTTATTAACTGCCTTTTAAAACATGTTCAGTTTGAAGTTAAACAGTAATTTTTGTTTGATGACAGTACAATCTCAAAAGGATAAGCGTAATTCTAACTCTGATCATTTGCCTTGCGGTATTTTTTTTAAAACTATACTTTTGAGTGTCAATAATTAGTGTCATTGGATAGTGATGGTTTTTCAAATTGAAATTTAGGATGTAATAGTTTTAGGAATGCATTCGACTTAGATATCACTAAATTCTGAAAAAGAAGTTGACAGGTGTGAGGAAAAGCAAGTTGCTTACATTAAGCTAAACAGTATACGTAAACGAGTTAGATATACATAACACGTGGCATCGTCGATTTTAAGGGAAAATATCTGAATAGAAAAAAAAAACTCTCGATTGAAATGTGACCATGACTGAACTATCTGATTCTCAATAAAAATTAATTGACTTTAGTTGGGAAGGAATTAAGTAATTTATGGCTGAATTGGATAGGACTTTGCAGGAGTTACGATTTATAACTACGGTTATTAGCCGTACGGGCAAGGTATGCCCATAAATCAAATAAGTTACGTTAAGGAAAATTTATTTCAACATGCAGCCGAAGAATATGTACAACACCATATAAATGGACATTTCAATTGATCTAAATCTACTGCAGCATGTCAAAAGCATATAGAACGACTTCCGAAGGAAAGATTTCCGTGCGTGAGCGCTGCAGAGGAAGTCTCGAGTTAAAGTTGAAGTTGCTTCTAAGCCCGGAATTACTCTCGCCATGGAGTAAGCTTTTCCGGACTGAATTCAGTTATCCTTATTGTTGCGAGAGATGGGTCGCCGCAGATTTGTAGTCGGCCTTAAACCAGCTGGACCTATTGGATCTAGTCGGGCCCCGAAAGTATTGTCAACATTTAGAAGCCTTATAGAATGGCTGACAAAATATGGAGAATGGTTTTGATCAAGTTTTAGCTGGCGCCTCAAAGCTAGCGACTGATTTAGAAGTAACCCCAGAAATTTGGGAAACACGTTTACGAAATCGAAAAAGGCTATTTAATTACGAGTGTGCAGATGAACCAATAACTAATTCACAAGAAATGTTAAAGGTGCATTGTTTTTACAAAGTACTGGACAAAGCTAAACGCGGGATCTGCGGCAACCTTTCGAGCAGTTGGTAAAACATAATGACACTTTTGGATTCTTTAGTAAATTACAGACAATTCCAAAGGACAAACTTCGAACACATGCTTCGATATTAAAAATTGCCTTAACAGATGCCTTAATCTAAGCCTGGAAAAGATGTGGATGTAGAGGGGTATATGCTGATCGAAGAAATGGAAGCATTAAAATATATTCTTCCTTCTTCATGTTTCGGAAACCCCATAAAAATCTTACAATTCTCTGCTACAAATGACAGAGCTATTGGCTTTCTAAATGTACTTGTAGAACATCTTATCTTTTACTTACACAACTTATCTTTAAGGATATTTTCTGACAATTCCTCTAACCGTAGCGTCGGTGGAATGGAGTTTTTTAAAATTAAACTTAATTAAAACTTATCCGAGTTCAACAATATCTAAGGAGATACTTAATGGTCTTGGAAGTCTAGAAAACATGAAGAGATGAGGAAATTAAAACTTGATCAAATCATAAATGATTTCGCTGATAAAAAATCTAAAATTTTTTTTTGTAAATATTTTTGTTCTGTAAGTAAAATCTTTGTCCTCTAGTTACTTTTTAATTTTTGTTTTCTTACAAGTGTATATCAAAAAAGTAATATGACCGTCTTCATATTTTTGTCTTTCATGCTTCACATTGAATATTCATCACTTGATGTGTATAAGTATTTTGAAGGGCCTCACGGAAAATTCTGCTATTGTTCCCCGCAATGCGACTAAGGCCGGCCCTGTCGATTTGAAGAACTCAGCCATGCTTTTATCATTTAAATTTTTATCTACAGGTAAACGATTAACATTCAGTCCCTTTAAATAAACGAGGCCTTCCTAGCTGATATGCCTTCAATAAAAACTTCAGCTTACTGAATCCATATTCTCTAACTGAAAAATATAAAATGATCTTCGGTAGTGTTAACGTCGCTTTCCATGAAAATTTTTACTTTGCAAAAGTTTCATTTTGTCAAGAAGAGTGAGATTAAAAGCACTGTTATAAATATATCTTGCAGAATCGATTGATTAAGCACGTAAAATAATGTATGATGTGCTGTCAAAAGTGATTTTTATACAAGATCCAATTTTTAATTTTTTTTCCAAATTTTCACTCTTTTTTGTACTATTGAACCAAACTTTTATGGTCCCGAGGTAGCCTAGTGGCAGCGCGTTGGCTTTCGGTGCTGAGGGTGCTCGGATTGAATACCGACAAGCGCCATTACTCCTGTGCCATTAATAGACCGGATAGTCGCACCTTTTAGCGCATACAGATTGGTACAGAGTTCTCTGCATCTGCCAGTGATTTATGTTCTGTCTGTACTCTGTTCTATGCGTGGATCGCCTCCTCTGGCGGTCCATCAAAGAAAGAGAGTGGGGTCAGCGGGTCAAATGGTGTCGAGCGGGGTCGGGGGAGACCACATCAAAGGCGGGAATGGGGGTGGTTCTAAATACCGTGTCTAATGTTACCGTGACTAATGTGGTGACAGGAGTCGGGGAGAGAACTCTGTACCAATGTATATGCACCATTAAATCCGTGGACTGGAGACTCCCTCTCTGAGGTCAGAGAGGGTACAATCAACCCCCCCCCCAGATGTCACCCCTGGGGATGGTTGGGAAAAATTGAGGTGGCAACTGGATAAATCGGACTCTGATCCTTCTGGCCCATTATAAACCGGAGCTGCACCCCTCTGACTGTTAGCCTATATGGACCTGGTGTAGACCTTGCCAGGGGGCATTAGAAACAACAACAACAACTTTTATGACTCACGAATTCGGCCTCTGCTCCTCATTATGTGATAGTTATGTACTGATATCCAGTGGCAGTTTGAATGAAAGGATTATGATATATTCTTAAAAGGTATGAACATAACTATAAACAAAAAATTTGGGCACTTAGTATGGGCGTACTTCATGGAAGAAAATGAGATCGGTGGTTAGAATTTGCCTTTGTCATAAAAGCACTATGTGATTAGTTATTCAGAATGACGTCAAAGCAGACAAGCAAAATGATCGTTTTCTTTCGTTAGTTTTTAGTTCAAACTATATCATCGTTTAATTATCAAGGAGCTTAGTATAAATTTAATTCCTTTTCCTTGAAGATAATTTAACGCAAGATGACCAAAAGAAGAAAAATAACTAACATTTTAAATGGCATTATCCAGTATGTATGAAGTAATTTTTGCTGAACGGCAGAATCTAGCCGTTTGTATATTTGCCACTCCGTGACATCAGTAACCCATACCTTATAAGTATTCGATAATGATCTAGAAATAAATGAGGTGTTTTTTCAAATGCCTTCAGTGACTGCTTATAACCAGGCACAACATTCACTTCTAAAATCAGTTATGGTCACAAATCACAGTATATAAAAACCTATTAATTCATTCTGTTATAAGATGATAGTCGCCACTCTGAGAACATTTGACAACGAAGGCTATAATTGTAGCCCCTCACTGAAGAGTTGGGACCTGTTCACATAGAATTCCGCTGCGGGGCGTTAAAGTATTGAAATATATTTAACCAATGACAAACCTCCAAACGATTAGAAATGAAATTTTTAACGCCTATGATTGGTTTATTTTCGTCTCAACGTCATCTTTCCCTTAACGCTACGCAACGGACTCCTATGTGAACAGGCCCTTGTATGAAAATAAGTTCAGTTACAAGTCAGTTTTTAAAGTGGGTAATGATCTAGGGACTATTATTTTACGACTCTGAGCAGCCGAGGGGGGGGGGGGCCTGGTTGCAATTTAGAGTACTCTTTTTTTTTTTCAGGGAACTGGCAACAGTGGAGTTTGGTTAAATTCTATGGTTTCTATTCTGTTTAATGTGTGTGCGTATTCGTTCGTGTAGACTTTGTAAAATAAATGTCTCGTGTGTACCAGGATGCTCCTTTATTTGTTTAATATTATTAAAAGACGAAAGTCAGCATTCTCGGATAATGCTTACAGCGGTTAATCCATTGGGCGTCATTCAACGTTACAACGTAAGTACCCTTTTCGGAACTTTCTTTTATCGTGCGTTGTAACAGTGGGTGTTCAGGTGATATTGAGAACAGGTACGCGCAGTTTCATTGCTAAGGTGAGCTGAAGAAAATTAGTGGGGATGAAAAAGAGCTTGTATATTGTCGCTATAGAACCATTACAAATTGTTTTGCATTAAGACAGGCAACAAAGGAGTGTTTAATTCTTTTTGAGCTAACATCTCTTGTTCCCGCGCAAAATGATATGATTTTTTATCAAAACTGCAATATATCGGTGACTTCAAGCAGGTTAGGAGACTGGGTAATTTTTAAGGTTAAGAGCGGTTTTCATGGAAGAGATATAGGAAGTGGTTCAGATTAATTTAGCGTAGTTTTGAAATAAAATGATTGCATGTGTGTAAGGGAGGATGTTGAATGTTACCTAAAATAATTAAGAATGCGGAATTTCTAACCTTGATAATAAAAGATGTCTTTTATAAATATTTAATAAAGGATAAATTTCAGATCAATTTTGGAAACACCCCCCTTCCCTCCCAAATTTTTTTGTTTTGTTTCTATATATTCGATCTTGTATATATTTCGTGTAATAATATCAGAGTTTTATAGTCTTCATGTTATATACTGAATGATTCCAAATTTTCCAGGAGAGGATTATTTTCGAAATTAATTTCTTTTTTTTTATCAGGGTGTTATGAGTAAGCTATGCTGTTAGTTCCCTGTCAGAAAATCCAAGAGTTACCTTTGTTCATGATAACCCAATATTTAAAAAAAAGTTCTAATCGAACAGTGCGAAATATATTGTACGAATTACTAAAAGGAATAGTTTTTAACAACAAGGCTGCAGAAAACGGAACATTCCATGCTACATGTACCTGCTGTCTTTCCTTTTGAACTCTATGTACGATTTTTGTTGATAATGTTCTCTTTTTACCCCTCTCCTTTGATCTCTGGCAGGAAACTTGTTTTCGAACACTGGGCACGTAACGCTGGTCGTGCTCTCTCCCTTTCTGCTCTTGAATGCAATTACAAAATGGGAGGGGACAGGCGAAAATAAAATAAAAGAGTTTAATCTATTCCACGAACTTCATCCGGGAGATCTCTCGCTCCGAGTCACATCGGAAGAAGGTCATTGGCTTCGGGCAGAGTGTTTTAATCCCCATTCGTCCGATAGATGGCACTAGGAGTTCCGTTGATGAGCTGATGGTTGGTGAATTTTTGTTTCCAATTTTATCTTCCCTATAAGAAATATATAGTAGAATAATTTTATGTTTTATTGATATAACATAAAGTTATAATTCTATGTTTTATTGGTGTAAAGTAAAGTTATAATTTTATGCAAATAAAATAAATCTTGTGTTTTATTAATCTGACAATACATTAATTGCAAGCGCTCGGTATAGGTGCGAAGAATGATTATGTATTATTAGAAAGCTCACGGAGACCCGGTTTTCAACAAGTTATCATTTTAAAATTAATGTATCTGTCGCTCATTTATTTAAGTCTCAGTGAACGAAGACTTTAATTTATTTGAAAAAAATCTCCTTCAAAGTATTACTAGAAATAAAATAATAATATTATAGACGTGATCAAAATTTTGCATAATAATCCTCAATGAGTCATACCACCT
Organism: Dolomedes plantarius; assembly: GCA_907164885.2. Taxonomy (NCBI): domain Eukaryota; kingdom Metazoa; phylum Arthropoda; class Arachnida; order Araneae; family Dolomedidae; genus Dolomedes; species Dolomedes plantarius. The sequence continues at coordinate 29,734,087 of OU015498.1, read as the reverse complement.
AGTAGCTAGCGGAATGAGGAATTTGTTATTGAGGGTGCTCGGTTCGAATCCCGACAAGTGCAACTGAATATTCTCATGTCTAAGCTGGGTGTAGGCATGTTAAATCTGTAGGCCGGAAAGCACTTCCGTGTCGTCTGTATGGGTGGGAGGAGGGCAAAAGCCCACCAGATGTCGCCCCTGGGGGTGCTCGATAAAAGTAGTGGTAGGTCATGGCAAATAGTCGGTCTCCGACCCATGTTGTGCCTGTGATATCGTAGGTAGGCTATTCTCTGAGGATTTTTAAAAATTACTAAATTCGGGACCATTCAAAGACAAGCCCTAGACAGAGCCCTAATTGTAAACGATAAAGCCACATCTTAAAACAAAAACTTAACAAATATTTAATAACAAAGAAAATTAACATTAAACGAATTTTATCTTCCCTATAAGAAATATATAGTAGAATAATTTTATGTTTTATTGATATAACATAAAGTTATAATTCTATGTTTTATTGGTGTAAACTAAACTTATAAATTTATGCAAATAAAATGATCTTGTGTTTTATTAATCTGACAATACATTAATTGCAAGCGATCGGTATAGGTGCGAAGAATGATTATGTATTGTTAGAAAGCTCACAGAGACTCGGGTTTGGACTACCTGTTCCAACAAGTTTCCAGCATAATTCAATGAATTTTAACTTAAGTGAAGATTTAACAGCACGCCCCGAGACCCGGATAGCCTCTCACAGGAGCTTAAAAACACGACCGCATGGTCTGGTCGTTACAAGGGGGATTCTCTCGAAAATAACAGAGTCTCGCATATATACTCTGCTTGAAGTCTTCGTCGGTGGTGGTCGTCTTCCTAGAAATTCCTCAAAAGGCGACTTCCAGAGCGGGGCCGGCAGGTTAGCGGGTGACAGTTCTTCTTATCGTCGAATATTTAGGCAAACTTTACGATCACTATAGTGTCAAACTCGCATTGAGCTATTACTAAGAAAGACAGTTTTACGAGGCGATGGGAGACGCTTCTGTTTTTCAAAACAGACATTCCCACATCTTTCTTGGGAAACCGATATGCTTGGGCTTAACTTTCAGGCTAAAAATTCTGGCGGCATTTGCTGGTATCGTTTTTTTAATCCGCTCGGAATCCACAGACGTGTTCAAAACGATGGGAACTGGAAAATGATATTCCGATAAGTTCGCAGCTGTGTTCGTGCACCCTGTGAGGTCTTGGGAAAAATAACCCCATACTTTCATGACACTACATGCCCAATGACTTTGAGCTAAACAGGAACCACATGTTTTCGACCGCAGCCCTCGATGGACCTGATTAGGATTTATCCGGCCAGGGGAACATTAGTACAACAACAAGAGAAGCATAAATGATATCATACTAAGTGCCAGATTTAATGCCTTTAATTCACTTTTCACTCATATCATAAGGCATAAATCAAGGTGACATTGTAATTAGTAACATTATTAACAGTATCAAAACCAGTTTCAATTCCCGTTTTTCGATTTTTATAATTAATTTCATCATCTGTAACACATTAGATCACTCAGTCTTCATAAAATATGATGCAACAGAACTAATCTCAATGATAAAAAAGAAGGTATATTTTGAAGTAATTTGAAATTAAGTACTTTAGCCCATTCCTGTCTTTCAAGGATCAGAATAAATCATTCCTCATTCCTTTTAGAATAAAGTACTCTGTGTCCAAAAAATAATGGTTTTTGGGGAAAGAATCTTTGGTTTATTTACAATAGCATTCGAACTTTTTTTCGCTCTCCTTCTTTTCTCCCTCGGTTAGCAGCCACATCAACGAAAGAATTACATTTTTCTAAACAGATAGATTTGCCATGAGTCAAAGATTTCTCTCTCAGCCATCAAATGGCAACAATGAAAACAGATATTTAAAAAAAATACTGTAACGTCGTGAATTCCCCTTTCCTGAAAAGAGATCACCCGAACCGAAGCCCTCTTCTCTTAGAAAACTTATTTCGTGGAGCTGAGGGGGCCACACTTACTTACCAGAGAAAAAGCAAGCCTATGGACTACTGCTGTGTAAGTTAGCTTTCATATATCTAGCTGAAACCAACTGATGCCTCGATTATAGTATGGCAGAAGGCATCCCTGCATCGCGTGTCTGTCTATCGAGACGCATGTTACAATATGGAAGACTGGTTGGCGCTGACCCCTTTGGTAGTCCAAAGATTCATCCAGATTAGCTGGCGCGCGATAGAGAAAGTGCCTACCGAGATGAAGGAAACCCCCGTGGGGAACTGAAGTGATGACCGTTCGTTTGACCAGCGCCTATAGCCACGAAAAGCGTTGACAAAGCAACAAATGTATAGGAGTGCTTGACAACAGGGTAGGAGAGAAAGAGCGATCAATCGGAATCAACGAGATCAGCGGAAAAATTGGGGCGGAGCTATCCCATGTGCTGATCGTCTCTCATGCAGACTAGAATGCAGGTTCGTCTCTCATGCAGACTAGAATAGTCTCTCTGCAATTGTAAATATTTTACATAAGTGAATTTTAATATAAGCCGTGGTCTCATAATAATTCTGTCTCTCGCGTGCTTATTTTCAACTTCGAGGACGTTACAATACACAACATCTATGTCCAAACTGAATGATGAATAATTAAAGAAATATTATTAAAATAGTCGATTAGCAACCTGTCCTGATTTTAGCAATTTTTTTTAATGTCTGTGGCTCGGGGTTATTGTATGGCTACTTAGATTGGGCTCTTGAGTGCCGTTTTTGCCGTGTTGAATTACTGGCATACAAAAACAGAGTTTTAGGGTTATACAGATCAACGTCGTAGGAGTGGGTTAACATATCGCCATTGCTAGATCACTTAGTCACTGTTATCAAGGTATGATTAACAGAATAGTACTTCTGCGTAATATTAAACTGGTTGTAGGATATAACTGATTGCATGAGAGATAATACTATGATCATTATTATTATTAAATTATTTCAAAAGGTATCAACGATAATATGCTTGAAAGCTTGGTCCTCGGAGCTCTGTGGGTCCTCGATATTTGGAATAATGGGGAAATGAATATTTATATGCACTGCTCTCCAAAAGTTAAGGTACAACATGTTTTTCGAAGCTCACCATTAAAATAAAGGCAGTAGCAATAAAATTCTTAGTGTGTATGAATGATAATATCGAACTTTAATAAAATTTACGCAAAAAACCTTGGTCACCACTTTCATTTTAAAGAATTGTTATTTATATAAGAGAAAATGTGGAAAAATCAAACTTTCCCGACTTTGTGTGTGAGTATTGTGCATGATTGTTTATTTTCAATTTTTGTTGGCAGTTTTGTTGACAGTACCCAGGATAGTCTACCAATGTCTCGGATAATTCGTTTACCCGATTCATTAATGTAGTGGACGAACGGATGGATGGAAATGGAATTGTCACAAGCTGAGGCTGCTAGACGTCTCAAAGTGTCTCGAAGTGGGGTCCAACGACTGTAGAATCAGTTTACATCAGAAGATTCTGTCTCTAGAAGACATGTTGCAGGCCGACCACGAGTTACAACACTTGCGGGAGACCGCTTTCTAGCTCTTTCGGCCCGAAGAAGGGGAAGCATTACTATGCCTCATCTTGTTTCAGATAATTTTATCGCTTCAGGGATAAGAATATCCGCTACTACGGTGCGAAGACGCCTTCACAATTGTGGTCTCTATGCAAGACGACCAGTTGTGTGTGTCCCACTTAACCGACGACAAAGAAATGCCCGTTTATGTTGGGCAAGAGAACACATTTCCTGGACCAGACAGCAATGGGCTTCTGTACTCTTCACAGATGATATCAGGTTCACACTAGAAAGCGATTCAGGGCGTCTGCTGATCTAGAAGGAACAAGGCACCAGATACAACCACTCCAATATTGCTGTAAGACACAGTTACATAGGTGGTGGAATCATGGTTTGGGCAGGAATCTCTCTCGGTGGTCACACTAACCTGCATGTGTTCTATAGAGGAACTCTGACTGCTGTAAGATATCGGGACGAGATCCTTGATCAATATGTCCGTCCATGTGCCAGTGCAATTGGCAACGAATTCGTTCTAATGGATGATAATGCAAGACCTAACCGATCTGTGCTTGTAGAGGATTATATTGAGGGTCACTGTTCGGAGTGAATGGAATGGCCAGCTCGATCTCCACACCTGAATCCGACAGAGCATGTTTGGAACTACCTTGGAAAACACGTTGCTACTTTAAGTACACATCCAAGGTCGTTACATGAGATGGAACAAGGTTTACTCCATGTCTACGCTTCCCATTTCGGTGTCCGACAACTTAATTGGCAACATGGAAAGTCGGTGCCGACAATGCTTTACAGCTAGTGGTGAACATATTCCTTATTAGAAACCATTTTTTTAATGTTTCCATGACAAATTTCCACATAAATCTGTAGTGTACTGTTTTCTCCAATAATGGAGTTTTCTGCCAAGAGTACTATTTTGCTGTAACTCATGTAAATTATGTAAATTGTGTAAATTTCTTTGTCGCATTTAATAAAGAACTGTTTAGTGCACATTTCGTCCAAATTTCTTGTTTCTCTGTTCATTAATTTTTAAATTAGACATAAAAAACATGGTGTACCTTAACTTTTGAAGGGCAGTGTATATATCTATGGTGCCCGACATAAAGGGCTTAAGTAAAAAAAAGTGATTTTTAGATAATTGTTAGTATTGATAAAAAAAACACAAAAATGTTTTGACTGGTATAAAAGGCTTGAGTGTATCAATTTTGTATACAAAAGTACATTTCTTTGTACAAAAGACTCAAGTCGAAATTATATTTCTGCGATTGGTATAAAAGCCATTAACTCGGTATATTTAAATACCTGTTTTTGACTTGCCCTATAATCTATGGAGCCCTCTATACCGGGCACCATAGATTTAGTATATCGTTGGCATAATTAACAAACCACGTAACTCCAAAAAATACGATTTGGGGATTTTCAATCAATTTAATGTTTATCTGTTCAGAAATTTATGATGCTTATTTAGATAGTACTTTAATATTAAAATGTGACTGGATTGACTTATTTAAATTTAATATTTTTGAAAACTACCTCTTTAATGGCTTATGTTTCTTTAAACAGATAAAGGGTATACCTATGGGAAATAGCTATTCTAGTGCATTTGCCAACCTATTTTTACATTTTTACGAAACTAAATTTCTTAACTCAAATAATGTTACCGGATTTAGATATATTGATGATCTTATAATTTTTTACTGTAACGATTTGGAATTTCTTAATCAAACCTACCCAAAGGAACTAACTTTAAACCGGACTAATGATAATAATCTTTGTGCGACTTATCTGGATTTAAAAATTAAAATTCATAATAGAGAAATAAAAATAGGGATATATGATAAAAGGTTAGATTTTAACTTCGAGGTTACTACGTTTACTAATTTCCATAGCAACTTAAACTATAAAATTTATTATATTTTTTACTCACAACTTTACAGAATAAAAAACATATGTAACAACGCTGGGGATTTTTTGGAGGCATGTAGCATTTTTGAGGAAAACTTAAGAAAAAACGATTTCCCTAAAAATTTCGGCAATTTAAAAGTTTAAAAAAATGGCATTTAAACTCAGGAATTTTTAAAAGTGTTTAGAATAGTATTTGTGTTTTCATTTGGTTAGGCTGTAATGGGGGGTGGCGCTATAGTAATGTTACTATGACGTAATTTTTAGGATAGAATTGGCTGCTGTTTCGCCATAACCGTCACTTACGGAATTGGGGTATGTATGCATTTTTTATTTTGCATTAGGATTTTGTGTGCTTGCATGTAAGGTGCGTTGAGCCCATACTCTAAGTTGTGTTTGTCTCTTCATTTTCTTTTTGACTTATTGCTTACTTGGGGGACTCGGGGCCTTGGGATGTCTTTTGGGCTTACCTGCATCCTATTCAGAAAGTTTCCCTTGAGGTAACTGACATGGTTAGGCCCCCTGAAGAAGAGACCTGTTGGTTACCTCTGTTGTTTTATGGTTCAGTTCCGGCACTTATACAGAATCTTGCCGTTGGTGCGTGGATGCCAAAAGTGCTTGATTTCTGTTTGTTTCTTGTCTATATTTGTATTATTTTTATCTATCTCTATTGGATTATTTATTTGTTTTTTCATTATGGGGATATGAAGCTTCTTTTTCTTCTTGGCCGAGATTTTTTTTTCTCTATTGAAAATATTTTCTTTGCAGGATTTGTTTTATGTTAAAGTGATTTAGCAGTCTATGCTTGTTTTTTATTTTTTGTTTATTTCTATTGTTTATATTTTACATTGGTTGATGGTCCCTATACAACTCTGTCAAACCTCATAACTAAAAGAAATTTTATTCGTCCAAAAAAAGTGAAAAACAACACGTACTACGTTAAGTCCTTAACTCAACTGTTGCTAACCTTGTCACTCCACTTTCATTATGAAGATATTTAATTACATAACAATGAGGTCTATATATATCTTCAGAACACTTTAACATTTATTTTTAAGAATAAACGATAATAATTTATCTTTTCAGTGTCGAATGAATCAGTCTTTTGTTCATCCTGTAAAAAGGGGGAAATGTGAGTTACGTGGTTTGTCAATTAGAACAACGAAATATAAAATAACAGCTGGACGTTGATGAAATCCAGGAGCTGACTGAATAAAGGGAAGAGATATAAGGAAATGCACGTACAGTATTTAACAAATAATGAAACTTTTTTTTTTCAAAATATATGCTAAAGAATTAATTTCAACCAGACATCCTCCCCCACCAAATTTACTCCACAATATTTTATAATTACTCTCATATTATTATTTTTTTCAAATTTGCAATTACTATTTATATTGTTTATAAGTTGACCCACTACCATTTTCTCCGTAGAGAAATAGTTCAGCTTTTAAAAGGAAATCTAAAATTTCAAACGCCTTACAATACCGCAGACTCGATGAATCAGCTCAAAATACCAATTTCAGTACTGCACAGGAAGCTGAAGTCTCTGAAATCATAAGAAAATTTGTGAAAAATTTGTAAACATTTTTTAAAAATGAAATTTAAAAATGTTTTTATCTAAATCTTTTATGCATATCTAACTCTTAAATTAAATATCTGTATCTAACTCTTAAATTTTATATCACTCTGATGTAAGAGAGAACACTCTTTGTTTGCCTATCAACTAACTCCCTTTTGATTGAAGTTAATACCACAATCAATAAATACCACACCATATTTTCGTTTGTACGTTTGAAAATTTCGATTTTTGTTTCAGTTGCCTCCGATTTGCCCTTGGTCCATACTCCGATTTACGTGTATCTGGCACTGTGTATACAAATAATTCTACTTTATCAGTATTTTTACTCAGTGTGAGTTTAACTTGCAAAGTTTTTTTTTAATGAATGCAGCAGGTGCTTATCAAAATAACATTCGTCCCACACAACGCCAAATCTGTCGGATACCTTATTATGGATAAACTCAACAGGCAAATCAAAGTTAATCAATAGGGTGGCATAACACAGGAACATCCATGCATTGGCCGAGATTTGAACTCGGTCTATCTGACGGGAGTTTAAGCAGTATCCGATAGAGACGAATAAGATGACAGACTATGCACAGGAAGAAAATGCCTGGGCATTCAGGCTTCAAACGGACGATCTCACTATGAAGCACAGGTTGCAGTGAAACTATTTCAAAACAAAAAAGGGGAATTAATAAAAAATAATGACTTGGACCTCTCTAAAATAAAGCAGTGAGAATCAGTGTAAAGGTATGTGATAGAGGACAGGTTCACCTGGAGAGGGTGGATTTAGCTATCACCGATAATATACTTGAAAGCTTGGTCCTCGGATCTCTGTGGATCCTCGATATTTGTAATAATAGGGAAATGAATATATATATATATATATATATATATATATATATATATATATATATATATATATATATATATATATATATATATATATATATATATATATATATATATATATAACGCCCCACCATTATTAATTGGCTTAGAAATCTAACGTGTATTCTAAATTATCCTCACAATAAAGCACAGTCCCTATTCCAAACTGCGACCTAGGAATAAATTAATTAACCAGCTATATTATCTCTTAATGCTTGCGCGGAACATTAAAGATTACTCATTAACCGCATAATTCAGAACCACGCGCCTATGGCTCCAGGCCTCGCATATTCAAGAATCACGGGAGTATTAGTCATAGATTAGTCTGGGATCACATGGTCAGGTCAGTTGTCCGTCGGTAGACAATTATAGGATTCCAGGGCCTAGCGTCAAAGTCAGGAACCTTTAGTATAAAATGTTGAGCAAAGGATTTTCGCGTTCTCTCTTGGTTTCGTCCTTGCTGTCTCTTGCCCCTCTTCTTGTCTCTTCGCGCATCTCGTGTAGTCTTGTCCCTTCGCGCGATCCACTCTCCTAATCCTCAACATCTATGCCGCCGTTGTCCGATAACATGATGTAACGCCCGGTGATATTCAAGTTCCGGCAGGTCCGGTGGCCGTTTGTTTGCGCCCCTTTTGTCAAGCTACCTGTGCTGAACTAATGTCTTAACTCTACTTCAAGATTAATAATGAATGCGTTTCCACGTCCAGCGTTCTTTCCTCAGCGACCATGGCTATCGTTTAAACAGCAATGCCGTGTGCGAGTATTCTCGAATCTCGGGCTGCGAATGTTTATCACACACATACACACTGTCAGGGAGTTCTCAAGATGTTCATCCGATATTTTGGTTTTAATTTGACACTTAGTGTGCTACACTCTTGAAAAACGTTGTTCACCGATGTACGTGCTTCCAAACAATGATGACAGGAATAACGCATGACTATACACTTAGGGATATTTATCTCTGGGCAGGTATGATTGATAAAAGTCCAACAAAGACTACTTGATTGAATTTCTCTTTAAGTTGGATGTCAGATTGCAACTCTATGCATTCCATTCGAAAATTTTCTGGCAGCATATCTATATCGGCTGTAAATGGAGTAGCAAAGAGGTAAATAAATTGTTTATTTTTGCCGAAAGTGCCGCGGTTCTAGGGTTAATCCTACAAGTCCCTCTTTTTTGCCTATCATAGCTGGGGCACCAGTTACTATACCAGATATATTGGCAAGAGTTAATGAGAATCGCGCGCGTCAACGTTTTCTTCCCTGCTTCATATAAATCTTTCGAGGTTGTCTCGTCTTTTGACGGTACTAATTAAGCCATTTCGTCAGTTGCAATACACTCGTCATTTATACCTCTAGAAAAAATGGCAAATTGAGCCGTGTCAGTAGCATCAGTAATTTTATTCATCGACAAAGAGCAAAACTTAAAATTTGAAGCTTCACTTTTATATCGTTTTCGATATATTTTCCAAGTTCGTCAATTCTCCTGAAAACAGTTTGATAAGACAAAATGTGCGAGTACGCTGTCTAACATTATTTATAATGGCCTTGTTCGTGAATGTATTCATAAGATCATGGAGATTGAGTATTCATGGTGTTTAATTTTTTTATACTAATTTTAATATTATTACAAATATGAAATTTTAAATGTGTAAGAACTTCACATTTCATTTTTGTAATGAAATTAATCTATATATATTATTTCTAAAAGTTTTTTTTTATCCTTTTTTCTCCTTTCATACTTAACCAAAATCAATAAATGAGGTACCATTTTAAAGATTAAGATCTCTGCTTTGTGCGAATTACTTATTTAGAATTGCACTTTTTATTGTTTGTTTGAAAATCGAAGTAGAAATATTATAAACAATTTTTTTCCCTTAGATGGCGCGCGCTAGCTTTTTTTTATTTTACCACTATCAATCGCACTGAACTTTTAAATTTAAAAATCGATTGCTTTTATTATCATTATGTGCTTTCATTTATGAATTTCTTTATTGGCAACATCCGCGTAGGTGTACATTATTCTTTTTGCATGAAAAAACCATATATGTTATTTCTAAAACGTGATTTTTTATGACGATCCCTTTCTCTCCCTTCACACTTAACCAAAATCGATAAATGTAGTACCATTATAAAGTTCTCCGCTTCGGAAGAACTGTTAATTCAGAATGACACATTGTATTGCTTGTTTAAACATCGAAGTGAAAAATTGACTTTTGTCCCTAAAGTTCTTTCCCTGGATGCGTCGAAACGACACAGTCAAATAGTGTGCACAAAGAGGGTTTGTAATGTAAATATCCCATTTTCCACGAGTTGTGTCATATTTAACTTTTGATATTGTCTACAAAGGTGTTTTGACGTGTACATATCTCATGTTCCCCCGTTTTGTCTTATGCTTCACCTCCAATATTGTGGCCAAAGGCGTTTTGTAATTGGTTTTGTGTTATCCTTACGAGCTATTGTTATTTGACAAATAAACAATTGCTACAAAACAAAGGTTCTTCTTTCATCCTACTACACACCACCAACCTCGCTATTTAATTTATCGTATTTTAATCGCATGCGAAAGGGTCGCACGGGCCACCTAGTTTGCAGAAATTGCATACGGAATTTTGTATAGAATTAAAGATATTTCAAATGCTGTATTGTAGATTAGTTGAATGAACATAACGGGATCTGTAATGGCTGCCTGCCATTATTTCGAGGCGGACTATTGATATTTTATTTTCGTTTTATTGAGCTTTCTTTCTGGGCCGCCCTAATACTTGCTTTGGGCCGCGGGTTGTGTCGTGAACCCTCACACTTTTCACCGGTTCACCTAGGTTCTTCATCTATGAAGGCATGGGGACAAATGAGGTAGTTCAAAATCGAGTCGTCACTGTACAGGACGAACATATATTTATTTACAGCTGAACACTTAACATAACAATTATAGACAACTCTGTTCTGCTTACAGAACTAATTATTTCACTGGAGGCGAGAACGAGCCTGCTTTATCTCGCCAGGCCTCCTAACACTCTCAGAGACGCTCTCTCTGTCCCTATTCTAATCTCAGAATCATTAACTAATCAGAGGTGAGACGAGCCTGCTATATCTCGCCAGACCTCCGATCCCTACTAGAGACGCGACCCTTGTGTTTTTTTCTTACTCACACTACCCCCTTTCGCCCACGCAGCCAGTCCTCTGATTGGTAGAGGGGGAGGGGAATCACGGGGTACAACATTTTCGCTTTAACAAGCGCTCCTAGTCAAACATTACCTACAGTTTGTACACCCCTGCTCTAAAGAAAAGGGTGTTGTTGTTAAGCTACATGTTAACCCTTTCAGGAGTAATAACCCCCACCGTTTGCACAGGGCAGATTTCCCCCCCTCCCCCGATTATTTTTAATCTAAAGAATCGTGAGAAATTTTTCAATTAAAGGTTGCAAAATGTTTTTACTTCTCTAAACTGATAACAGATGGCAGTACTAGACAGTTTTCTGCTCATTTCACTGGAATACATTGAATGCAAGTGGTAGAAAGACTAGATTTAAGCGTTTGCACTGTGCAAACGGAGCCCCTCAAAGGGTTAAGAAAGCCCTACCAATCCGAGCACATGTCCAAATTGCGAGATATTTTGTTTGTAAACATTTTTCGTGTACGATGCCAGCAATTTTCCGTGAGCGATTGTTTAGCGATCCATTGGTATATTCCGGCAGTCTACGAAAACCGTAAATAACGCTATTTTCCTCGCTATACTAATGTTGCAACGGAAAAATATTTTACGTTTTTCCCTGGTGTAAAACGAATCCTCTACCTTCTCCTGGAAGATTCGTTGTTTGGTTCGTGCAAGAAATAAATCACTTGGAAAAATCACTGATGAAACACAAAACAAAACTTTAATCTGACTAAATAAGGTGGGAAGCTCAAACTGTAAGATTTCTAACTTCAATATCTATATCTACGAGTATTAAACCCTCAACACAATATTCTTTGTTTTCCTCGATTAAACTTTCCTGACCACGGATTCCCTAAAATAATCTCAACTAACAGCTCCCGTGCCTGTTTCCGCACGGGACAAAAAACCAACACGGCCTAGCCGTCTCGTGGCTACCAACCTTCTGCCTATAGACCACTCCCCTTGGGGTCGTTGAACTTACTCCCTCGCACCCCTTCCAACAAGGAATGCCTATTACATTTACTGAGAGGGTGTTCTTTAGGTGGGAAAGGCGCTGGGGAGAGGAACGCAATTCTGATATCACTACACCTGGTTTTCAGAGAGCTGATGATCTGTTAGTTACTTCCTTATCCTCCGCCTACTAACACGCCTGTTTTAGAGGTAATTTTTTTCAATAATGTGTAAGGTACTTATCCGAAGTACATTCTCGTGTATGCATCGGTATACTTGCTGTCTCCTTCGTTATGGGAGCACCCAGTAAATGGACCAACGTTACTCCCAATGAGGAGGACAGTACCGACACATCCATACCTTGTCCGGGATTCGAGCCCAGACCTACGTGACGGCAGCTTGTTCAACGGTGATATAGGAAAATCGATTTGTTCTGCATTTGCACTCCCCAAGAAGGCGGTACCCTATAAGAACATTGGGGGCCAGAGGTAGCCTATCGGTAGCGTGTCGGCTTTCGGTACTGAGGGTTCTCAGATCGAATCCCGACAAGCGCCGTTCAATATCTTCGTGTCTAGGCACGGATTGGGGAAGGTACGATCCTCGCAGATGTCACCCTTGGAGGGGGTGCTCGGTCAAAATTGTGGGGGCATCTAGCCAAGTTGGACTCCGACCCTTGTGGTGCTATTTTAAAACTGGAGCCGCATTACTAAGCCCTAATCCTATATGGACCTGGTGTGGGTTAGTTTGGTTTAGCTGAGAGCTCTGCAGTCATTTTTTGCTACACATGGACTAATTAGAACCGGGACCTTCAGCTTAAAGCCGATTCCGAACGGCTACAAACATCCAAGCCAATAGTGGGACTCGAACCCACTATTATTATTATACTCGAACCCACTCGACCCCCACAGACCTTTGGTACCGAAAGCCAGCGCCATAGTCATTCGATCATCGTCCGGCTAAGGACCTGGTCTGGAACTTCCGGTCTGGGGGGCATTAGGAACAACAACAACAACAAGAGCTTTGAACAAATCTTGACATCTGATGTCAATCTTGTTTACATCAGAGGACTATATTAGGATTATTTGTGTGCTTGCATGTACGGTGCGTTGAACCCATACTGTAAGTTGTGTTTGTCTTTTCATTTTCTTTTTGACTTATTGCTTCCTTGGGGGACTCGGGGCCTTGGGATGTCTTTTGGCCTTACCTGCATCCTATTCAGAAAGTTCCAATTGAGGTAACTGATATGGTTAGGCTCCCTGATGACGAGACCTGTCGGTTACCTCTAATATTGTTTTATGGTTCAGTTCCGGCACTTATACAGAATCTTGCCGTTGGTGCGTGGATGCCCAGAGTGCTTGATTTCTGTTTGTTTTTTGTCTATATTCTGATTATTTTTATCTATCTCTGTTGGATTATTTATGTCAATCTTGTTTAGTAACATAAAACCAGATTCCCGCCATGTCATCGTTTTGTGTGCAGTTTCATCGATTTCTCTTACATCTTTCATAATTTATCCATATATATTCTAAAAATATTCACCGCGGATCGATTGGAATAAAAAATATACACCCGTATGTTCTATCTCGTTCGATAGACAGGCGCATCTCCTCTTCTTTCACCCCTTTTGTACGCCTCTCAAAGATTTCTCTCGTCGATAATCCGCCATTCTATTATGACACTCACCTGAAAAAGCGAGAAAAAGATTATTTGCCTTAAATACGGCCTCTATGCATTATTTAGGCTGTTACTATGCGACGAGAGCGGAATAAGGTGCGCATGTTTTCGGGTCAACTCGTGTTCAGTGCGAATTTCCATGTGTAGACACGTGTTTCTTCCCTTTGTTAACACATATTTGAATGCGCCTTTATATCGTTCAGAGCTAATAACGCCTTCACATTCGATTCACCGTCTTTTACTTTTTATCATTATTTCAGCCTCCTTGAATTTGTAAATAAGGCTTTTTTTTTTTAATTTATTTATTTTTTTATTTTATTTTTTTTTTTTTTTTAAAGACTAAGCAAGCGTTTATAGAGGCGAATAGGACCGGAAATAAAATATGAAGCATCTGCAATATTTCAAAAGGGGCACGTTGAATAGCGTACGATAGACATATGAAGGTAATTACTGGTTTGGTTTGTTTTGAAGCTTTTATTGACCTCTTTCTGTAGGGTGTCGTTACTGATCAATAAAAGAATTGAATTGAATAGACCGGAAGGTATATTTAATTAAAAAAACGAGTGTTAATACAAGGTTTTATTTTGGGTTGATTTATCTGAATTTTTAGGCAGTATCATCAGCTGACAAATATATTGATTGGAATAATAAGGTAAGTTGGTGTGATGGCTGTATTGTAAGTTGGTGTAAGCTGGGCCCATGGGGGTAACTGGACTATCCCCTCCCAGATTTTTCTTTTATATATTAGGTGGTAATTCCACTAAGTGTGTTATTTTTTTCCGGTGTTCGCAATAATCTATCTTACAACATTGATAATTGCTTTGAAAAATTAATTTTTAAATGGGGGTAGACTTTTTTTTTCTTTTTCTAGATGTACAAGAATTGGACCCAGTTACCCAGTCACATATTCTGATGTTTCTTATGAGAAATAGACCTGGGTGGTCTAATTACCCCATTTATTAGGGGAAATTGGCCCACCTGTATTTAAAAATATATACAATATTTATATATCTATATATATATAAAACAGTTCCGTAACTGACTCACTAACTGACATACAACGCACAGACCAAACCGCTGGACCTAAATGGCTGAAATTTTGCATGGCGATTCTTCTTATAGTGTAGGGGTGCACTAAGAAAGATTTTTCAAAAATTCTTCTTAGATTTTTAAAAATTGAATTTTTCAGCTGTTTTTTTAACTTTTTTAAGTTTGCATTTAAAATAATAATTTGAGGGTTATAAAATTTATATTACGAGAAAGATCATAAAAATTCCTTTAAAAGGAAATCTTTTTCGAATCTTTACCTCCATTTCCTGATTTTTGGTGAATTTTTAAATATTAATTTTCAGAATTTAATTTATTAAATGCTGATCACGTGATTTCTTTTTCTGGTACTTTAATTAAATTTATCGTCACGTGCATAACAACTAAATAGACAAAAATATTTTTTTTCTTGATAATGCGGCAGACGATTGGACATTATCCAAAAAAATATTAAAATACAGTAAAAGAAATGTTCTACAAACTTTACTATATTCTTCAGTATTCTTTATATTAGATTTAATTTGAATATTTCCTTCTACATTATTTTGTCTATAAAAATATCCCTTACGATTTTCTTTTATATATATATATATATATATATATATTTATTTATTTATTTATTTATTTTTGGCATTAATTGCATACATCTACCGTTGTATTTACTTTGAATGTACTCCGTAGCGAAGTGCGGGTTTTCAGCTAGTAATATATATATATATAACTAGCGGCCCGTCCCGACTTTGTCCGGGTTGAACAAAATATTATACCAATAAATTTACAGTTGATAGCCAATAAATTGTAAATCTTTTTTTTACCTTAATAATAACCTAAATAATACCTTAAATTAATTTTAAGTTAGTTAATAATTAAAATAAATTTTTTAGAAGAAAAAGGCGTGCCGGAGAACGGCTAGGTTCGAACCATTACCGTCAGAACAGAAGCCCACCGCGATAGCACCACGCTAAGGATCGTTGAAATCTTCGGAACAAAAAGCGGTAGAGGATAGTAGCGGTAACAATGGAGATTGTTAGGATTAAGCCCCTAACTTTATTTCTACTGATCAGATATACATAATATATAGCCTATGTCCATCTGGAATAATGTACCTTTCAAACAGTGAAAGAATTTTTCAAATAGGTACAGTGGTTCTGAAGATTACCCTCCACGTACAAAATCGCTCTCTCTTTATATATAAGTATAGATAGCACCACGCTAAGGATCGTTGAAGACTTCGGCACAAAAAGCGGTAGAGGACAGTAGCGCTAACAATGGAGATTGTTAGGATTAAGCCCCTAACTTTATTTCTACTGATCAGATATACATAATATATAGCCTATGTCCATCTGGAATAATGTACCTTTCAAACAGTGAAAGAATTTTCAAATAGGTACAGTGGTTCTGAAGATTACCCTCCACGTACAAAATCGCTCTCTCTCTTTATATATAAGTATAGATAAAAATCAATATCATAGCTTAAACAGACTCCCTAAGACTTACTAAAATGCATGTAATACAAAAACGTTTGGAAATTATACATGTTAATACAACTTTCATGTGTTAAAAGTACAGTATATTAAAAAGTTGCAAATCTATGGCCCAGTTACCTCTACTTACCTTACATAGGAATGATGTATATAGTAATTAATACTGTTTAAAATCTGCTTTAATTAATTTCTCTTACCAATTTGCGTTCATAAATTTATAGGTATATACCAGAGGTGGGGAGCGCGCGGCCTCCGTGATCTTCTCTTGCGGCCTTCATAAAAGGCCGCAAGAGAAGATCACGGCCTTCATTCACTTGTATTAATTAATATTTAATTATATAGATTACAACAATTTCCAAATCAGTAGAATTAAATAAAGAACGGCATGAATGTATGTACAGTGTCGGCCAAAATAAAGTTGACATTTTGAAATTGTTGTCTAGAGTCGCTACAATTGTATATTTATCCAATGAGCTTGATTGTATTAGGGATGCGACATCGATGTCGATGTTTTCAAAACATCGATTTATTGAAGCCGATGTTTTCTTAACATCGATGTTTTGTACTCGATGTTTTACGTTGTCTCGATGTTTTTTTTTAAATGAAAAAGTACCATAATAAAAAAAATTTACCCCGTAGCATAATTTTCACACTCAGTAAATGTAAGTATGAATTCTGAAAATGACGAATACAAAAGGGGGAACGATTCCTTACCAAACACACAAATGGCAGTCAACAACCAATGAACTAATCAGAGCGCTTGGAATGTGCCTGACACTCCAGAACCTTCCATGGGGTTTTATTTTACAAATAGTATATATACGAGAGCAGCCATTTAAGTTTTTGTTTTATTCTGGTTTTATATAAGTTGACGTTAATATTATTAGTAAGATGCCTCCCAAAAGTGCCGTTTGGAAATATTTTTGCAAAACCTCTGACAAATTGGCAAAATGCAATGTTTGCCTAAGTCCCTCAAAACTTCTGGCAATATCTCGAATTTATCTGGACATTTGAAGGCAAAACATGGCGATATTTACAACGAGAATTTTGAGTCGTCAATGTAGCCGAAGGCAAAAACAACCAAATTTTTGTCATTTGTGTCAGCCCAATCAGAGAGTAAAATTAAATCACCCCCCACGACTAACCGAAGTAACATTAATGTTAGATATTACTAAACCAGTTTTAAAAAATGGATGTTCTAAAACATCAATGTTTAAAAACATCGATGGTTTTTGGGCGATGTTTTATTAGCATCGATGTTTTAATATTGAATATCGATGTTTCAAAACATCGATGTTTTGTTATCGATGTCGCATCTCTAGATTGTATGATACTTTAACTACACTTTATATGTAATTTAATGCTCAGAGTTTCTTAGCAATACTACCAGACATGTTATATGATCTCTACACAAAAACTATTTTCTTACTATTATTGTTGTGACTGACTCCATGTACGTTAAAACGTATTATTTTTTCTGCAAAAAAAAAAAAAAATAATAATTAATGATTAATGTTATAACAAGTTTTTATCCTTATGTGAATGCAAAAATATTTTATATTGTAAATTTTTATGTCAAATAATAAATAAATAAGGACTTAATTCATTTTGTTATTTTTCTATACAATGCACCAAATTGTTAAAACTATACCTAAGTATAATAATTTTATAAAAGTCGCATTTATAGGTTTATCAACTTATGCGGCCTCCTTTATTACTACCTAATTTACATGTGGCCTCTAATGGTAAAAAGGCTCCTCACTTCTGGTATATACTATGCAATTTATGGTTCTGAAGTTCTATTGAACTACAAAGATCTTGAAACCTTGTGTGAATGTATGAGGAATTATATAAATATATTTTTCTATTGAAACTTATCGTTAATTAGGTAGGTGGTATATCACTAAACTTAAAGATTTGCCATTTTTTTCTTTTCATTTTGAAAGTTTTCTTCTTAATGTATGTTTATACAGCGTACATTATGTTAAAGTACTACTTTACATAAACAATTATGATCATTAAGCTCCTGAAAATAAGCCATATGGCCAGAGGTAGCCTATCGGTAGCGCTTCGGCTTCCGGTACGGAGGGTGCTCGTATCGAATCCCGACAAGCGCCGTTAAATACCTTCGTGTCTAGGCCGGATATGGGCACGTAAATTTCGTAGACCGGAAAGTCCTTGTGTGAGGTCAGTGGGTGGGGAAGGTACGATCCCCCATATGTCGTCTCTGGGATTGCTCGGTCAAAATTGTGGTGGCACCTAGCCAAGTCGGATCTTGATCCTTGTGGTGCTATTATAAACCGAAGTCGCACTACTCGCCCGAAGCGTATATGGACCTTCCCCTGACGGCGGCTTTCGGAACTTTTTTTTTTTACGGAAAATGTTTCCCATGTCATCTTTAGTCCCTCTATCAATTTTAGTGGAATTCCGGCTGATAGGTCCCGCTACAGCTGGCTCTGAGTAGTGCCAGTTTAATAAAAATCACCCTGTATATTGACTTTGTAGCGAGTTCGTTTAGCTTTCTCTCTCTTTCTCTGCTTTTGCCGGCTGATGTAGAACCTGATTCCAGTGAGATGTCTCGTGGACTGCGTGCCTGAGACAGTTTTATTACCATGTTTTTATTAACTTGCTTTCTTGTTTGTTTGTGTGTGTGTTTGTCCCTTACAAATCTTGCAATCGATTTTTAACTAACTTCCCGACTAGCTAGACATTTGAAACTTTTAGAATAGCTCGGAACACGATGACAATGCATTTTTTAAATACTTTTAGCCATCTTTAAGCAGACTTAAATTAATTTTCAGTTCTTCTCAGTTAATTTTGTTTTGTAGACTGGTGCAGCCATCTATCGGCCGGGACGGGAACGAAAAGTTAAACGCAAGTTAACTTCCAATTAACTTCATTTTCTTTCAAGTTGATGGGATAATTCATCAAAAAAAATTTAAAAAAGTATTTATTAATACATAGAATTGTCAAGTTTATATGATTCAACAGAAAATTTAAATACATGGTATGTAAAAAGTTCTTTTTATCTTGCAATTATTTTATTATGTTTGAATGTAAATAGTTATTTTAGTTTATTTATAACTTCGAATAAAGAAGTTTTATTTTTATCTGCTTTTGTCATTCTATACTGCCAACCACACTGTGCTAATTGTCACTATGACTGACAGTTTATCATTTTGTTTAAATTTTTTTAAAACTTAGTTTGAATCTCATTATTCGATAAATTTGGTTATGCTGTAACACTATAGTCACGAACCGTCATGAACAAAGCTCCTTTCCAAAACAAAAACACTACTTACCAACTTCGATTATTAGATCTCTATTAAACCCTTTTCATTCCAATTCTTCCTTATGGAAAGAGAGAAGAAAAAAAAAAAAAGAATAATTCCAAGTTCCCTGCCCGCGTACAGCATGACCCCAGAAACTGACAATAGAAGGGCATTATAGCGGATTTAGGAAATCTCATTTGCATCGAAAGGTCAGTTTCGAATCTTTTTCAGCACGGCTTTTACGCCCGTGAGTGTGTATTCATTGTAAAGACAGGGTTTTTAAAAAGATATAAATAAAAAATTGGCATTTTGCTGCCTTTTTTTTTCATGCAGGTCAAACGCGCATTACGTAATAGCCTTTCTTTCACAAGCACTTTGTGAGCAGAATTGCCTAAAAACGCTTGTATTATTGTTATTTTGAAGGGCTTTATTTAATGAGCTCGAAATGGTAAAAAATTGTTCTCCAAGTCGAAAAAAAAAATTCGTTTATGCCGTTGCTTTTTGTTATTCTTTTACCTATTCAACAATCCTATTTCATTCTTTTCTGTTCCCTTTCAATTTGAGACACGTTTCGCGTTGTTTTGTTGTGTACATGCACGATGAGATTGCGTACTTACATCGAGTTACTCTTAATAACGTCGGGCCGACAACAAATTCAAGGATCGTGTAAGAGTCGCAACGTGATTCCCTGTCCAGTTTTTCCTGCTTCCACTACTAACTGACTTTAATGAGGTAAAGAAATTGCAGCTTAGAAAATGATTAATTGATTTAGGTTATTTCACCTATGTTGAAATTCAGATCTACTTCAAATATTCAGACTGTTTTTGATCTAGCAACCCCAAGGCCGACATCTGGGGGGATCGTACCTTCCCTACCCACTGACCTCATAGATGGACTTTCCGGTCTACGGATTTAACGTGCCCATAACCAGTCTAGACACGGAACATTGAAAAATTTGTACACTTAATAAGTACACGGACTTGATAGCAATGCAGAATAGGTTGAAAAAAAAAGTTTAAAACCGTCGTTTTAAGGGTACACGGGATTTTCAATCTCGTTTTACTTTCAGTTCTCAATATTATACTCTATATACCACTTAAGTAGAATTAATATTTTAATATTATTTTTAGTACGTTGAAATCCCTTATAATTAATTCACAAATAAGTATTTTGTGGAATAATAAGACTTGTTTTTCAAAAAGTCCTTCAAAAATGCTAGCATTTTTCAAAATGCTCCATGCGCATTCCTTTTCTTCTGATTTCTTCAAAATTTCTCCCGATTATTAATAGAAGTATTTGCCATAAAACTGTGCATCATGCTTTGAAACTATAAATATTTTTCAAATTTATAGACCATGAAATAATGTTAAAAATATAATAGAATAAATAAATAAATAAATTATTTAAGACATTACGTAACAAACAAAAAAAAAACATTCAATGCACAAATATATTTATTTATATATCTAGTAAATTTATTAGAAAATTTTTGGTTTTAAAATCATATGGAATGCACATGGAGCATTTTGAAAAATGATGTGAACAGAATCTTGCACATAAACTCTTAGTCAATGACAGTAATGTTTCCATTGGCAATAAATGCCGTAGAAGAAAAACACAGTAGGGCTTGGCAATCAGCAACCGACGATAAAGCTGTAGGATATATACGTATACATGTGTATGCATTACGAAAGATGCGTTACATCATCCTTCGTAATGCAGATAAAGTTATTATCAACATTGCGAAATTTAAAACCCGTAAAAATATTTGTTCTATTTTCAGTTTGTTTTTAGGGAGTATCAGTTTATGAATCACGGTTGTTATTATTACTTTTTAATTACGACAAATACTTGCAATGTGCTGTAAACTTCTGCTAATGACATCACTTAGTGGTTCAGTACGCTGTTCTCACCTATCGAACTATCTATCATAGGAAACATTTAAAAGAGGTCTTTAATTATAAATATATCTCAATATAATCAACATTTTTTTTTATCTTGTCATAGAATGCAAAATTATTATTTTCAATTTGAAAAAAATAAGTTTATCACAAAAGGAATAATCAAGGTTGAAAGAGACGTTGCACTTTGTGTCACACGCGCCTGCTGGTGTTCCAAAAATTGGCGCGCCCGCTGAAGGGTTAATCCAACTCAGGTTAACTTGGAGAAAAAACATTAAGATATTATTATATAATAGCACTAAAAATTACTGTATAAAAATTATACATAATTTACGAATATGTTGTTTACTTTCTAAATAAACATTAAAACATTGTTAACACCACTCTATTAGCATAAAGGAGTTATACAATTAATTTATACAAAGCAGTACTTTGCTCTAAAATCTTAAACTCTTTTGGCAAAAGCCAAACTACTAAAAATTGTTTATAACCGTCCAAACTCGCTCTATATGGACAACAATACTAATTGAGCACTCTTAAAGTGACTGATACCTAAAGTTCTTGAATATCCCCATATATTCATTACCTAATGCTGAATTTACCTCTACCACTGACTCGAGAGTAACTTAGATGTAATTACCTTACGATTATCTAAGGCACTGCAGGAATTAGACACCTAAGTTAAACATTGACAAATTACTCGTGACGAAAGCTCACAGATCGACAGTCACGATCACAGTTAAGTTAATGAATCTTACCCGAACAGGAACTCACGTACTTTTCTTCCCGTCTCACGAGAAGAACTGATTTATACTCTCTCTCTTCTAAACTAAGTATACCTTTCGTAAGCTGCATAGATATCTCTAATAGGATGAGAACAAGCTGAAGACGAGATTATGTAAGTTTAATATGCAATCGCTTTAACTTAATAGACTTGTTCAAGCCTGCTATAGAGCAATGTGTGAATCTTTAACGTTGCAGCGTGGGGAAGGATTATGAAGTAAATATGCATGATTAGTATGAACAACCGTTTTTCTTGCTCACATTAGTAAGCACGAATAATGTGATAGTCGAGACAACCGGCATGGGCAACGATAGACAAAATGTGGGCACCACGTATCGTACGATATGGCATCGAGATTATAACTTATAATATGTTAAGTGGAGAAAATTACAAGATAAAAATAACTTTTTTGCCCACATTTTTAAATTTTCTGTTGAATCATATAAACTTGACAATTCTATGTGTATTAATAAATACTTTTTTAAAAATTTTTTGATGAATTATCCCATCAACTTGAAAGAAAATGATCAAATGCTTAATAAAGAGAGCAATTATAAGAAATTTTCAAACAACAAAATTAACTGAAAATGAATTCAATCCCGCTTAAAGATGGCTAAAAGTATTAAAAGAATGCATTGTCATCGTGTTCTGAGCTATTCTAAAAGTTTCAAATGTCTGGCTAGTTGGGAAGTTAGTTAAAAATCGATTGCAAGATTTGTACTGGACAAACAAGAAAGCGAGTTAATAAAAACATGGTAAAAATCTTTAGAAAAAAAATGTTTTATTCGAAACGAATGTGTATGTAGTTTGTATCTTTTACTCCCTCCACTTACACACATAGATGATAAATATCCGTTGCAAAATTCGATTTTTCGATGTCTGACAGATTTAAGTGTTTTTTTTTAATCTCGAATGAAGCTTTTTTTATCTATATATATAAAACAGTTCCGTAACTGACTCATTCATTCATTCACTGACTGACTGACATACAACGCACAGACCAAACCGCTGGACCTAAAGGGCTGAAATTTTGCATGGCGATTCTTCTAATAGTGTAGGGGTGCACTAAGAAAGATTTTTCAAAAATTCTTCTTACATTTTTTAAAATTAAATTTTTAAGTTGTTTTTTAAACTTTTTTACGTTTGCATTTAAAATAATACATTGGGGGTTATAAAATTTATATCACGAGAAAGATCATAAAAATTCCTTCAAAATGAGATCTTTTTCGAATTTTTACCTCCATTTCCTGATTTTTGGTGAATTTTTAAAGATTAATTTTTAGAATTTAATTTATTAAATGCTGATCACGTGATTTCTTTTTCTGGTACTTTCAATAAATTTATCGTCACGTGGGTAACAACTAAATAGACAAAAAAAATATTTTTTTCTCTTTCTAATGCAGCAGACGATTGGATATTATAAAAAAAAAATGCATATCCCTTACGATTTTTTTATAAATATATATATATAGATAGATATATATTTTACATCAATTGTATACACTGATCATCGCATTTATTATAAATATATATATTTATTTTTTGGCATAAATTGCATACGTTGACCGTTGTATTTAATTTGAATGTACTCCGTAGCGAAGCGCGGGTTTTCAGCTAGTTATCTATATATATAAAACAGTTCCGTAACTGACTCATTCATTCATTCATTCATTCACTGACTGACTGACATACAACGCACAGACCAAACCGCTGGACCTAAAGGGCTGAAATTTTGCATGGCGATTCTTCTTATAGTGTAGGGGTGCACTAAGAGAGATTTTTGAAAAATTCTGCTTAGATTTTTTTAAATTAAATTTTTAAGCTGTTTTTAAGTTTGCATTTAAAATAATAATTTGAGGGTTATAAAATTTATATCACGAGAAAGATCATAAAAATTCCTTTAAAATGAAATCTTTTTCGAATCTTTACCTTCATTTCCTGATTTTTGGTGAATTTTTAAAGATTAATTTTTAGAATTTAATTTATTAAATGCTGATCACGTGACTTCTTTTTCTGGTACTTTAAATAAATTTATCGTCACGTGCATAAAAACTAAATAGACAAAAAATAATTTTTTTTTCTTGCTAATGCGGCAGACGATTGGACATTATCCAAAAGAATATTAAAATGCAGTAAAAGAAATGTTCTAGAAACTGTACTATATTAACTGTACTATATTCTTTAGTATTCTTTATATTAGATTTAATTAGAATATCTTCTTCTACATTATTTTGTCTATAAAAATATCCCTTACGATTTTTTTATAAATGTATTCTTTTTACATCAATTGTATACATTGATCATCGTAATTATTGTATATATATATATATATATATATATAGGCATTAATTGCATACATTGACCGTTGTATTTAATTTGAATGTACTCCGTAGCGAAGTGCGGGTTTTCAGCTAGTGTTATCATATAATTCGTGAATGATAAATCATAGCAAATGAACACATCTTCGAAAGCCGAGAAGAAAAGTTCGAATGAGGGTCTGTTCACACAGAATCCATCAGCGTTACCGTAAAAAATTTTAACCAATCATATACCCATTATTGACCCATTTAATCAATTAGCGCCAACGTAACCTTTAACGATGAGGGATTCTAAGTGAATAGGTCCTAATGGTTGTATCTGAAGCGAAATAAAGTCTGCCAAACTTTCCTAACATGTAAAGCAGTAGTGCGCAAACTTTGGGTATACGTAAACGGTAAACCTAAAATTAAAATAGATATTTGTAATCTTTTGAACATTACAGATCATTACATTTGGAAGCTTGAAAAAAGTTACTTAATATTTGAAACTGTCACCTTAGGATGACAAAATCCCCCCAAAAATTTAGTAACATTTTGAAGACTGACGCAATGCAACGTAATGACTCTATGACGTAAATGCAACTCTAAAATTTCTTAATACTTGCATTTCTTTCTTTAATCCATAAAACAAGTGACAAGTTAATATGTAGAGCTTTAGAGGTAATAGAAAATTAGAATATTCAGCTGAAAAGTAGCTTCAAGCGATTTTTGATTATCATGAAATTGTGACTTTGATTGGTAGCCCGAGTTTCGTGTAGTTATAGTAGTGTGCGTTAGCTTTGAGTCAGTGTTGGGATCAGCTCACTTGTTCTCTAAGCAGTTTCCCAGTGAGCTTAATTGCTTTTTTAAGTGAAATAAACAATGCTGAATATTGAAAAGTCATAATTAAAAAAGTTATAAATTTCATTGCCAATAGTCATAATATTTCATTGTCAGTGTTGTGTAAGCTCATTCGTTAAGCAGAAGGTTTGTATTCAGTTCCCCAGCGAGCTTAATTGCTTTTTTAAGCGAAAGAAACGATGAATATTGAAAAGTCATAATTGAAAAGTCATAAATTTCATTGCCAATAGTCATAATATTTCATTGTCAGTGTTGAGTCAGCTCCCCTATCCGTTAAGCAGAAGGTTTGTATTCTGTGAAAAAATCGATGGTGAATAATGAAAAGTTATAATGTTTGAAAAGTCATAAATTTCATTGCCAATAATCATAATATTTCATTGTCAGTGTTGAGTTAGCTCACCTATTCGTTAAGCCGAAGGTTTGTTTTCAGTTCCTCAGCGAGCTTAATTGCTTTTTTAAGCGAAAGAATCGATGGTGAATATTGAAAAGTCATAAATTTCATTGCCAATAACCATATTTCATTGTCAGTGTTGAGTCAGCTCACCTATTCGCTAAGCAGAAGGTTTGCATTCAGTTCCCCAGAAAGCTGAATCGCTTTTTTAAGTGAAAGAATCGATGGTGAATAATAAAAAGTCATAATATTTGAAAAGTCATAAATTTCATTGCCAATAATCATAATATTTCATTGTCAGTGTTGAGTCAGCTCACCTATTTGTTAAGCAGAAGGTTTGTATTAAGTTCCCCAGCGAGCTTAATTGTTTTTTTAAGTGAAAGAATCGATGGTGAATATTGAAAAGTCATTAATTTCATTGCCAATAACCATATTTCATTGTCAGTGTTGAGTCAGCTCACCTATTCGTTAAGCAGAAGGTTTGCATTCAGTTCCGCAGCGAGGTGAATCGCTTTTTTAAGTGAAAGAATCGATGGTGAATACATTGAAAAGTCATAATATTTGGAACATCATAATTGAAAAGTCATAAATTTCATTGCCAATAGTCATAATATTTCACTGTCACTGTTGAGTCAGTTCACCTGTTCACCAAGCAGAAGGTTTGTATTCAGGTCCCCTGCAAGATTAAGTGCTTTTTTAAGTGAAAGAATCGATGGTAAATACTAGTAAAATGTCATAATATTTGAAAAGTCATAAATTTCATTGCCAATCTTTAGAGTCAGCAGTCGGTTTCAGAAGCTTAGCGGGAAGCTCACAAATCTGTGCACCTTTGATTGATCTATATCCTTTCATATTTGCGTTCCCAACTTAGATTCATTCTTAAGTCGTAAAACATAGGAATTGCGCAAGAGAAGAGCATTGAATACCTGAGTTATCCTATGAGATAAAAATACCGCAGAGAGGCCTAATCAGATTTATTAAATAAGCTTGAAAGCGCATTTATAAATATGAATCTCACGTATTTCATGTCTTGAGAAAATACACTTTGTTCTTCCTTTTTAATCACCGTGAACACCCCCCCCCCCCAAAAAAAAAAAAAAAAAAAAAGGCGAATCAGAACCACCATTGCTTCATTTTGAAATAATAATAATAATAATAAAAAAGGAGGTATATCTGATAATTTTCCTTCTCTTTTTTTTTCTCAATCTTTGTTTCCACGTAGATTGGCTCAGCGGGATTGGCTCAGATTCACAGGCAGAATCGAGTAAATTGCGATTATTTATCTGATAACTCTGTCGCCACGGGAGGAAAAGCTTGATCCTCGGCAGATGATCTAAGTAATGACGCGGAGAGGAAAAAAAAAAATGTAAAGATTTCCCTGACATCCCCAGAAGCCATCTTTCTCCGCGTCAATTTCTTTTTTTCTTTCTCTTTCAGTAATTTAGGAATCGATTACACTTTTTTACCATTTAATTCGTGTTTAAATGACCGATTGGTCAATTGCAAAGGAAGGGAAAAAAAGAATTATGAGTTATTTTTTCCATTTTATTTTTTTAAGGGCAGTAATTCAAACGTTAAATACTCTAGCAGGGTAATTTCCTGATTTTTAACTTTGATCATTCGGGAAGGATGGAATTACGCAATACACTTGATTTCCATTATATTTTACTAACTGAATACCCGTGCTTCGCTACGGAGTATATTCAAATTAAATACAACGGTCAATGTATGCAATTAATGCCCCCCCCTAAAAAAATATATTTATAAAAAAAATCGTAACGGATATTTTTATAGACAAAATAATGTAGAAGAAAATATTCAAATTAAATACAACGGTCAATGTATGTAATTAATTTGTATGTTTAATATCCATAAAACATACTAATTTGAATTAAATTCTTTAAAAACTTCCATCTCAATTAGTCTATCGGTTAAATTTTATCTTTTACCGTGTTTTAATATTTTTTTGTCAATTTATTTCGTTGTTATGCACGTGAAGCAAAATCAATTTGAAGTATCACAAAAAGAAAAGAAACCATTTAATAAATTAGCATATTAACCATTTATCAGCATATTAACCATTTAATGATCAGAATTTAATAAATTAAATTCTAAAATGTAATCTTTAAAAAATTCCCCAAAAATCAGGTATGGTAAAATGGAGATAAAAATTCGAAAAAGAATTTATTTTAAAGGAATTTTTAGGATCTCTCTCGTGATATAAATTTTATAACCCTCAGATTATCATTTTAAATGCAAACTTTAAAGAATGTTACAAAACAGATTAAAAATTAAATTTAAAAAAAATCTAAGAAGATTTTTTCAAAAATCTTTCTTAGTGAACCCCTACACTATAAGAAGAATCGCCATGCAAAATTTCAGTCCTTTGGCTCCAGCAGTTTGGTCTGTGCGTTATCTGTCAGTCAGTCAGTTACGGAACTGTTTTATATATACATAGTGGCTCCCAAAATTGTTCGTACACTTACGATTTTCAATGAAATAGGGGTCTATCCATTAATTCAAATGAATATTTCAGAATGGGTATTTAATAAGATCTATAATCTATTCTTAACAAAACTACATGAAATATTTTGAAAACATAGTAAAACTTTATTTTTAAGAAACCAGTAATAAAAAAGTAACAAAAACTTTATCTAACAAAAGTCATCGTACACTGAAATATTTCCGGATAAATTCATAATTAAAATTATCGCCTGGCGCTTTATTTTTATTTTTGAATTGTCGTGGCATTTAAACAATCGTTTGGCTTTAATTTTTGCTTGCCTACTCCGTAATATTCTATTTATTATTTAAAAATGGCTCGTAGTCATAAAGAAACAACAAACAGCATTCGAAAATTGATTGTTTTTCAACATAGTAGGGGTAAATCAGTTCGGAATATTGCTAAATTACTTAATTTATCCCATTCTACTGTGCTGTATGTGATAAAGCGCTTTAAAGAAGAAAATCGTATGGAAAACAAGGTAAGAGAGGGTCATCCGGCAAAGCTAACAAAACGTGATCAGAGATTTATAATTAGAAAATTTGTGAAAAATCCACGTTTGAGTGCTGTAAAAGTTTCTGCAGAATTTAATAAAACATTTTCTACTTCAATTTCATCTGGAACTGTTCGACGAGTTCTCAGAGTAGCTGGATTGCATGGGCGTTCTGCCCGTAGAAAATTTTTTGTGAGAAAAACAGAAAGCTTAGGATTTTCTTCGCTCTATCAATGATAAATAAGCCCCAAACGTATTGGAATAATGTCTTATTTGCCGATGAAAGCAAGTTTAACATTTTTAGTTCCGATGGGCGTATAATTGGAGAAGAAAAAATGAGAAACTGAATTCCGAGAACTTAGTAGGAACAGTTAAGCATGGCGGTGGAGGTGTCCTTGTGTGGGGGTGCATGTCAGCATCAGGACTAGGTAATTTGATATTTATTGATGACATAATGAATCATGATGTTTATATAAATATTTTAAGAGACAATTTAAAATTATCAGCCCAAAATTTGGGTATTGGAAACAACTTTGTTTTTTATCAAGATAACGATCCTAAGCACACGGCTCTCAACGTTCGCCTCTTGTGTCTCTATAATTGTCCACAAGTTTTGAAAACACCCCCTCAATCGCCAGATTTAAACCCAATAGAACATATCCGGAGAGAACTACTAGGTTCGAGTACGAAAACACGGCATTCACACGGAAATCGAACTAAAACCAATTATGATGTAAGAATGGATCACATTGATGCAGAAATTACAAAAGAATTAATGCAATCTTTTCCCAGACGTTTAAAAGCTGTTGTGGATGCTAAAGGATATCCTACTAAATATTAATTTAACGAAAAATTAGAATATTTACTAATATGCAAAGATTTTTTAGAAGTGTACGATGACTTTTGTGAGATAAAGTTTTTGTTACTTTTTGATTATTGGTTTCTTAAAACTAAAGTTTTACTATGTTTTCAAAATGTTTCATGTAGTTTTGTTAACAACAGATTATAGATCTTATTATTAAATACCTATTCTGAAATATTAATTTTAATTAATGGATAGACCCCTATTTCATTAAAAATCGTAAGTGTACGAACACTTTTGAGAGCCACTGTAGATTATACTTTGTATTTCTGTGCTCAGATTGCAAAATGTTATAAGAAACTTTTCTTTAAAAAATTGAGTTTTTTCCCTTCCGGATTCACGCTCACCGATATTTTTTATTTACTGTAACTACTGTAAGTAATAGCCAACTATTTTTATGAAACATTGGTACCACGTTTACTCAAGCAAAACAAATTACTGATTTGTCATGACATCTTGAATCATAGAATTACTGTCACGTAAATTTCATATAATATTTTGCCATCTGAGCACAGATTTGTACTGCATACAATACAAATTTCCTGCATTTTTCACAATATTTTACGGGTGCAACAAAAGATCTTGGGTCTGGTGCATATGATTATTAATTTTTGTTCTGATCCTAGTTGAGAACCTTTATTAAATAGTTAGCTCTAAAAGGTAATTTTATAGGGCGTAGTTCTCAAAAATTTTATTTCGCTGTTATAGAAGATTAGATTGTGGTCACTCATTTTTTAAAAAAAAATAACATTTTACTGAGTTTTGTGTCCGGTTGCACCGTTAAGGGCGTTTCAGGATTACCGGAGCTGTGCCCTGGTGATACAACAAACGGTGGTATGCATTCTACAGGGTGATCATAAAAAAAACTTTGCCGATATATGAACCTCTAGCGGCTGTTCCGTTCAACCGATCAAAACGAGATTTCAGATATAGTTATTCAGAGGAATGAGCTCGGGATTCTGCGAATGGCAACAAAGTGGCGCTCACGGTTACGGTTATAGGTACAGAAACTCGAAATTTTCGAATATCAACGACCACTTTTTCCGTCGCAAAATGCTCAGCGCATGCAAAAACCCTAAAGAACGTTGTAACAGTACGCGTATCACAAAAAACTGACACGTTATGCACGCACAAAAAACAGCTCTGCGAACGGCCAACAAAAACACGATCGGGGCGCACGGAGGAAATTTGCATGTGACAGAGGCACGACACCAATCACTGATGACAACACAGATCGGACAAAAGAAAACTTTTATTTGGATTACACATTTTCCATATTGGTGCAATCACAGGCCGTTCGAAGAGCTGTTTTTTGTGATACTCTTTAGGGTTTTTGCATGCTATGAGCATTTTGCGACAGGAAAAAGTGGTCGTTGCCATTCGAAAATTTCGAGTTTCTGTACCTATAACCGTAAGCGTGAGTGCCACTTGGTTGCCGTTCACAGAAACCCGAGCTCATACCTCTGAATAACTATATCTGAAATCTCATCTCGATCGGTTGAACGGAACAGTCGCTAGAGGTCCATATATCGGCAAATTTTTTTTTATGACCACCCTTTAGTTTGGTTAATAGATGTCGGGTTCAGCTCAAATGCTAGGTAGTTCTGTAAAATTTGTTGAAAGAATGAAATAAATATATTACCATCGGCTATGAGCTCTGTGGGCTGTTTCCATTTTTTGGCCCTGCTGATTAATCTCTTGCTATTACGAATTGACTCAGGGGCAGAAAAAACTTGAATTGAATATTGTTTTATTAGTTGACTTGTGATTTTTACTCTCTAGTCTATTTTATTTTAAAATTTTATTACGTAGGTCGAAGTTCAGGGTTCTGATTTTTAGTTCAACCCAAGTAGAATAAATGTCATAAAATTTCTCGAAAATTGAGGGATGATTCTCCCAAAACCCGTCTTTATTTGAAAATTAGAACTCCAAGTGATATGTATAGATTTCTGACAGATCACTTACCACTAGCAAAATTCTGCTACACTGAAATTTTAATCTACTTAGGAAAACTACAGCTGACTTCTTATGGTTCCGTCCATCTGTATGCTAACTCACAATTCCACGTGTATTATTGCTGCAAACATCCTTCGACAGCTGCTCAAAGAGCAAGTTCTTCCTGCTAAGCTTGGGTCTGCTTTCTGTCATTGACACATCTCGTTTCAAAACCCATTGAGAATGCATACTCACATACACACATTCCTCTTCGTAGTCATAGTTTACTAAACGTTTTTCTTTGCAGGTTTTGGGGACAGCATCAAATAGCAGTCGCTGACGTATTGGACTATGTGCATTTCACTTGTCTAACAGGCTTCGAGAATTCGATACAACTGTAGGCTCTGTTTTGAAATTTGTTGAAAATTTCATAGTATTTTTTTACCTTGAAAACTGTAGTGAAGGTTTCAGAAAACATGACAGAATCATTATGTCCATCGAATTGCTTCTTTCCGTGATTATACCGCTTGCTCAACAGGACATAAACGACAGAGAGGATTCCCTATTGTTCATGCCCACGAATGATGACTTAATGTACATGCTAGTTTATAAGCACTTACAAAAGGCAGCCAATTTGTATTCGCCTAGCTAATTATCGCGGTCCGTTTCATAAGCTTGGATGTGTGGGGGTAGGAGATGTGAAGGCGTTGTAGAGAGGAAGATTCTTTGTTTTCACTCATGAATATCGCGAGTCAAGAAAAATAAGTAACTAAAAAGAAAATTTCAAGTAATCAATTTTTATTTTTGTGATATGAAGGGCGTTAAGTTTCGATCCAACTGAAAAATGGATTGGTTCTATTCCGGACAGCACAGAAAAAAAATTTCAGGTAGTCTCTTGTAACGAAACTACCGCGGGTTATTAACGTAGGATTACTTATCGTTGCTTACCTCTTTTGTATGTATATATGTATCTATATATATGTACATATGTATATATATATACATATATGTAGGTCAAAATTTTGACGCATCTTGGTACTTTTCTGTTTAACTTGTCCAAGCGATAGACTGGGTTTGGCGCGCTGCCAAAATTATAACTCGCGAGGACGAGTGGACGGACAATTTTAGCTCTGAAATTTTCCTTTCCGAAGGAACGTTATGGAGGAACGTAATCCTACGTTAAAATAAGCGAGAATCCATACCCACTGTCTAATTACTTCGAGAAATGTTATTGGGTAGAGAACATAGGCGTAGCGTGCTTCTAACTTTTTTTTTTTTTGGGGGGGGGGGGCACGATTTTAATTCAGTTACGGACCTCCTTAGCGCATTGACAGATGGTCCTTAAAACATGAAGTATTATGAATTTTTAAAAAATTCAATAACAATAGAATTGATGTTTGAGTAGTATTCAAAAGTTATGAGAAAAATAAGTAATATAAATAAAATGAGAAAAAAATATATCATCGAATTTTATTAATGGATTATATCATTGTTAAAAACTATGTTAAGGCTTAAAACATAATCGGAATCTTCAGTTTCACAGTTTGAAAAAGTGAGAAAAATCCAGCTTTCTTAAAAGTTTTCAGCAATTTTCTGATTTTAACTGAACTTTTATTAACGTTTTAATTTATTTCAAGTTGAGTTGGGGGGGGGGGGCACGTGCCCTCTCCGTGCCTTCCCGACGTTACGCCTATGGTTGAGAACCTCAAGAGTTATTAGAATAGTTCAGACTTAAAAAGTTTGCATATAGAGTAGCTGAAAGGGAGATGGGGTTAAATATTTTCATGATTTAAGAGGTTTGAATCCTTTTAGTGTGCTGAAGATGACAGACGCCGTTTATTGGAAATGTTTTTTTTTTTTTTTTTCTGCCAGGCTGAATATTTACATCTCCATGCTGGAAAATGAATATCTTATGTGAAAAGATAAGAGAAATGCGTTGTAAATAAAAGATTTTATGCAAAATAGACTTTGTAACTTGCCTGCTACGACACTACCACACTATGACAGCGTTGCACACAATTCACGCATGAGCGTAATGCTTGACGGACTGATCATCCGATGCTCTCCACCAGATAAGAATCTACAACCACGCGTTACCAAGAAAGGCACACACACACACACAAAAAATGATCGAGCGCTTACCACCCCGACATGCAACTTGCGAACCACTTTCGCTCGGGGCCTGCAAGCGCATAATTCTCGCGTCAAGTCGAGAATCTGTCAACGAGCGCCTTCAGGTCTGAAAAACTCAGGGTAAGGGATAGGTTCATGTCAGGCATTCGCCGGCGAGAACGCCGCTTCTATTTTTGCGCCGTGATTGTGATTTAGAGCCTGCCGGAAAGGAGAAGGTATTCCAGAGTTTCCTTTGGCAGAAAAGAAAAAAAAAGCCTTCAGATGTCAGTCGTGTACATATTTTACCGGCTGGAGGTTTCGAACGATGTAAGACATGAGATAAGAGGTACGAAGGCCGGCTGGAATGAGAAAACATACAAAATATTAGTTAAATCGTCCTTTCTATTGATCGTGCGTTCAAAATTTCCGGAACACAGTTGTATAAGGGTTGAAATAGTCATTATTTATTAAGGCTATTATAGATATTTATGCATCTCTCGCGCACTCTCTCGAAAAAATATATGAACTCGTCGGTACGATGAAACTATGTGATATACGTGAAAGGCAGACTAATGTCACCAGAAGAATTAAGTTTACTTTATTTAAAAATGATAATGGTTTGGTTTTTAAAGTAGGATTACGTTCCTCCATAACGGTCTTCTGGAAAGCAAAATTTCAGATGTCCTGCGTCGCGAGTTATAATTTTGGCAGCGCGCCAAACCCAGTCTGTATCACTTGGGCAAGCAGTAAACAGTTAAACAGAAAAGTACCAAAATGCGTCAAAATTTTGATATATATATATATACACTGCTGGCCACCCAAATTGCAACACCAAGAAAGACAAGAGATATCACAACAAAATTTATTTTGTAGATACCATGTTGACCAAGTATCAAATGATTAAATTTATAGACTTCTGTGAAGTGTGGTTCCTGCCAAAATCAGTAGCCAGAGTAGCCGCCATTGTTGGAGATCACCGCTGCCACACGCCTCGGCATTGATTCAAAGAGACTTTGGATGAGTTCTTGGGGTACAGCAGACCAAGCAGCTTCCACACGTTGCCAAAGTTGATCTGCTGTGGCAGCTGGGGATGGAATCTGGGTCAATCGTAGAGCAACCATGGACCTCATGTTTTCTATCGGCGAAAGATCCGGAGAGCGAGGCGGCCAGGGAAGCAATTCAATCTGGCGATTGACGAAGAACCGTTGGACAATGTTTGCCACGTGTGGTCGCGCATTATCCTGTTGAAATATGGCTGTGGGCAAGCCCTGAATGTAAGGAAGGACAACTGGCTCCAACACCTCGGAGATGTAGCGCTGGCTGTTTAAAGTACCGGCAATGCGTACTAGAGGTGTGTGAGAGTGATATCCAATACCGCCCCATACCATAATACCCGGTGCAGGACCAGTGTGGTGGTGCATAACGCAGCTGTTCAGCATCCTCTCTTCACGGTGTCTCCAGACTTAAATGCGACCATCGTGGTGTTGCAGACAGAAGCGTGACTCGTCAGTAAAGACAATTTCATTCCATTCCGCCGTCTACATCCTTCTGTCATCGCACCATTGGCGGCGGAGACGTCTGTGGTTCTGCGTCAAGGGTAGACAAAGCAATGGACGTCTTGCGGACAGACCACTCTGCTGTAAACGGCGTCGAATGGTACGCGCAGACACTGGATGATGCGTTACAGACTGCATGTGCTGTGCTATGGTTCGTGATGTGACTGAGCGATCCGTCACTGCCATGCGCACAATTTGCCTGTCATCACGTGAAGTGGTTCGCTGAGGTGGATGCGATCGAACACGCCGGTCCGTCGTACCCTCCTGCATCCAACGATCACATATCCGCATTACAGTTGTTTGGTTTCGTCAAACACGACTACCAATTTTCCTGAAAGATAATCCACAATCTCGGTAGGCCACTATCCTTCCTCTGTCGAACTCGGATACTTGATCAAAAGATGATCGCTGTTTTCGACGAGGCATAATTGATCGTTTTTTTTTAAAAATCACAAGAAAAGCACAATTGCCGAACTTGAAATCGTCGAAATCTCCAAGCCTTAAATAGCGCTTTGAAGTGGCGCCACAGGCGCCCGTGATGTGCGTCTGCGCTGAAATTCTAATCATTTGCATATCTTACCTCCGCTAATGCATGTTGTAAATTTTATGTTATTTGCATGTTTCCTTCAGGGTGTTGCATTTACAGTGGCCAGCAGTATATATATATATATATATATATATATATATATATATATATATATATATATATATATATATATATATATATATATATATATATGTAGGACGGCGTCTAGGGGTAAGTAACTTTACGAAAAGAATTATACGAAAGGAATAAAAAGATTAATATCTAAACTAACATTTTATTTACTTTTAAACACATAAACAAAAGACATCACGCTATTTACAATTTACAAAATTACGAGGAAGGTAAATTAAGGTTTTACTACAGAGCATGGTTCACCTGTGAGATGGGGACTCCGAAATATCCCAATTCGTTTAGCGAATTCGATAAAAACGCGACGCGGAAAAAGGCACGACTTTACTCGTCCATGTCAGCGGGGGGTCTGCGAGTGAGCTCCTAATACTCTCTCCGAAAAGGTGACGTCATGCGCGTGCAAAGCTTTCCTATTGGACGCTTAAGCCCAACGGAATAAAATTCGTTCAGGTCGAAGTCTCCATCTCTCACAAATCAATTTTCTACAAGTTCGGCCAGCCTGGAATCACTGACCTCAGTGATCTGACTTTACATAAAACGATTGGCCTAAAACATCACTAAATAAATGTACATCAAAATTTCCGAAATGATTTAGATATGAGAAATAACCATACAATTCGCGCAAATGAATTACAATGAGGAAATACAATAAACAAAAATAAAATAAAAACACAGTAAACAATTGTGAATAAAAAGAAAAAACGTTTAATCCCTCATCCTGGTGAGTAGGATTTCATGAGATCGGCAGACGAGGAGGTCAATCTGGGACCCTCGTGGTTACCTACTTTCTCTAACTCGTATCTATCTTTAGGCTTTACTTCGATAACTCTATATGGTCCTAAAAATTTAGGCCTTAGCTTCAAGCCTGTTCCAAATTGCGTTCTTTGGATGACTACTAGATCTCCCTGCTGATACTCAGGGGCCTTCTTGCATTTCTTATCGTAAGTTCTTTTATTTTCAGCCTGGATCTTCTGAATGTTTCTTTTAGCATCTTGTCGTAATTGGTTTCTTTGCTCTTGAAATTCTTCCACCATCTCTTCCATTAGCAGATTTTTTAGGTGAAGGTCCTCCTTATTTCTCATGATGACGCCAGTTAATAGTTCAAATGGAGACCATTTAGTACTTCGGTTGGAGGTGCTGTTTAGAATTCTTTGCAATGGGTCTACGAATTTGTACCACTTGGTAGGATCGGTGATGGACATCTTGGTCAAAACAGGGATAAGAGTTCGGTGGATTCTCTCCACTTGACCGTTTCCTCGTGGTACACCAGTGGTGATCTGCAGATGTTGGATGTTCTCTTCGGTACAATAGTCACTAAACACTTTGGAGATGAAAGCAGAACCGCGATCTGTTATTATTCTTTGGGGATTGCCGAAAGTCTTTTGTTGCAATTTCAATTTATCGAGGGCATCTTCTGCGGTGGTAGATCTTACGGGATACAGCCAGGTGAACTTCGTGAAGGCGTCGACTATTGTGAGGATATGTTGGTACCTTTTGTTGGTAGAGGGCATAGGACCAATGAAATCTACGTGATAGGTGCTTAACGGTACATCTTCTTTCGGAATAGGGTATAGGAAACCTTCTTTTTTTCCACTCTTTCTGTTGGTTAAAATACACGGTACACAGTTAACGATCACGTTTTGCACTTGTCTGCTTAAATTAGGTATGAAAAATTCTCGTTTAACTATTTCTTCTGTTTTTGCAGCTGCGAAGTGTCCTTTCTCATGAGCTAGCTTGATTAGCTCAGTTTGCATATCTCTTGGTACTACTATTAATTCACGGCCATCTACGTATTTGTATAATATTTCGTTTTTAATGAAGAAGTCTGAAGTAGGGTTTGTTTCAATCAGTGATTTAAAATTTTGAGTGTTTTCGTCTCCTTGTTGAGCTCTTTTCAATCTGGCGGTGAGAGTATCGCTTGTAATTATGGCGACGGGGTATCGGCTTAAAGCGTCTACATGTTGCATTCTCTGGCCGGGTCGATGTACAATTTCGTAATCATAATTTTCCAACAGTAGTGCCCATCTCGCTATACGAGTAACTAAATCTTTTTTGTCCATAGTCTTTTGAAAAGCTGAACAGTCCGTTATGATTTTGAAATGTTGCCCTAGAAGGTAGATTCGAAATTTCTTTAAAGCGGTGACAACAGCAAGAACTTCCAGCTCATAGCTACTGTAGTTCTCCTCGGCTGGAGTAGTTTTCTGCGACATGTATTGAACAGGGTGTAATTTTCCGTCATCCGCTTCCTGGAGCAAAACAGCGCCATATCCTTGTTGGCTTGCATCGGTGTGTAGTTCGGTCCTTTTCCCTTGCTGAAAAATGCTTAAAACGGGACTTTCAGTTAATAGTTTCTTGAGCTTTTCGAATGCTTCAATTTGGGCTTGTTCGAATACAAATGGATTGTCTTTTCTTGTTAGATCACTCAGAGGTTTCGCTATTTTAGAGTATGCGGGAATAAATTTTCGAAAGTAGCCGGTTAGTCCTAAAAAACTTTGTATCTGCTTGACCGTTGTTGGCACTGGGAACTTCTTGACGGCTATCGTCTTCGCAATTGATGGGCGTATTGTTCCGTTTTCGACGACGTGACCCAAAAATTCGACTTTCCTACTTAGGAATCGACATTTCTCAAATTTAATTTCTAAGCCATACTTCGAGGCAACTTCAAACACTTTCTTTAGTTTTTCTAAACCTTCTTCTTCATCTTTTGCCGGAATTATCAAATCGTCCATGTAAATTACTACAATACCTTTTCGCATTAGTTCTCGAAAAATACTATACACATATCTTTGGAATACGCTGGGACTAGTGCTTAGGCCGAAAGGTACTTTATTGAACTCGAATTGTCCGTCCGGAACAACGAAGGAGGTGAGATGTTTGCAGTCTTCATTGACATCGACATGGAAAAATCCATTTCTCAAATCTAACGTAGTGTACACCTTGGCTTCTTGGAGTTTATCTAATACGTCTTCTATCAACGGCAATGGAAAACGATCCTTGACTAATTTCCGATTCAACTTTCTGTAGTCCACACACAATCTAGTGGTGCCATCTTTTTTCTTGACTAGCACAATTGGACTCGCATATTCGGATGAGCTTGGTCTTATAATTCCTTGTTCAAGCCATTCGTCGACTTGCTTGTTGACTGCTTGGTTCTCGGTAAAGGATAAGCGACGTGCAGGCTGGTAAACCGGTATGTCATCTTTCAAAATAATCCTCATGGACACGTTTGTCGTTTCGGTCCTATTTGGCTTATAGTTGGAGATCAATTCAAACAGTTCTTTTCTTATTCGTGGATTGCTAACATGTTTGATTTCAATTTCGTCTTCAGTTTTCGCTTCGTATACTTGCGTGTGCATGAACCAAGTTTTATCTTCATATTTACGGAACTGAACACTTTCTTTGTCGAAGAAGACGGAGGCTTGTTCCAAAATATCTGATCCGATTACTGCCTGAAATTCTAAACACGGCGTAGGTACGATGTGCCACGTGACGGAATATTCTTTTCCATCCAATTCAATTTTCCGTTGGAACGACCCTTTTGTTTTGACTTCGTACTTCCCTAATCCAGATAACACTACTATGTCTTTCGAGAGTTCTGAGGGTTCGATTATTCCTTCGCACATATCTTCACGAATGAGTGTCGCTGAACTGCCGGTATCGATGAGAGCTTCAAAAGTCTTATTACCCATGGTTATTTTCTTTGTTTTAACTCTTCCTTGAGATATTCGTGAGCAGACTTGAACCGGAGAGCTTGCAGATTTATTAATGTTTGGGTTTTTGGGTCGCTTTGTACAATCTACGGCATAATGACCTGGTCCTTTGCAGTAGCTACAGATTAGTTGCTTATTTCTTCCGGCGTAAGGAGTTCCGTTCGATTGAAAGTATTTTTTTTCATGCCTATTGTTCCCAATTTGGAAATGTTCAGGTCTTCGAGAATAAGTATCGTTAGATCCTCTGGCTTCATATTTTCCTTTAGCGAATGAGTTGGATGACTTCGGTTTTAATGTTCTTCGGACATCTTCATATTCTTCAAATTTTTTAGCTAGTTCGGAAGGTGAGTTAATAGTAGACCATTCGTCTAGAAAATGTTGCTGAAACTCGTAAGGTGCTTTCTTCTTAATTTGATCGGCTATAATTAACTCTCGCAGTTGATCGAAGGTTTCTATTTTCAAACCGGAAGTCCATCCGTCGAAATACGTCTGCAGTTCGTAGTGAAAATCTTGCCATGTTCGCTCATCAGATTTTTGGTGAGATACAAATAGTTGACGAAGTTTTTCCGGAGACAACTTAAATCTTTTCAATAGTAAATTCTTGACGTGGTCGTAATCATTACATTTATCTGCTGGTTCTCTTGCGATCAGATGAGCAACGTCAATGGGTATCAATCCTATCAGTCTCTGTACCCAATCTTTCTTCGGCAAAAATATCAATTCTGCGTGCCGTTCAAATAAGGTGAGGTTCAAGCTGATGTCATCCTTCATATTAAACTTATGGAAAGTTTCGTGAATCAATTTATTCGGCGCTTGGACGTTTTCGGCGTTGTTCGTCGTATTGACACTCTGTTGAACCTGTATTCGTAATTTCTCGAGTTCATGTTCTCGCTGTTCTCGCTTCTGTTCAATTTCTCTATCTTCTGCTTCTCGGCGTAATTTTTCTTCTTTTTCTTCTGCTTTTCGGCGTAATTTCTCTTCTTTTTCTTCTGCTTCTTGGCGTACGCGTTCCTCAGCTATGCTATCGATCAGTATTTTGACATCTTCCTCTACGTAATTTGGACTTTTCACGATCAGTTCTTTTATTCGAAGTTTAGTTGAACCCTCTTGGATACTTAACGACAATTCTGAA
The DNA here is from genome assembly GCA_907164885.2 of Dolomedes plantarius. Lineage (NCBI taxonomy): Eukaryota > Metazoa > Arthropoda > Arachnida > Araneae > Dolomedidae > Dolomedes > Dolomedes plantarius. The sequence goes on along the minus strand of OU015498.1, from coordinate 29,693,378 downwards.
GCAAGTTCTATCAGGTCTTCCCTTTTCTTAGACAGAAGAAATGCCATTTCGTATAAAAATAAATCGGAGTGGTAACCCAGAGAACAAATTTAATTTAAAACTTAGTTCAATATTTCTTCAAAACTTATTCTCAATGTGAGAAATTTATTTAGTCGCACTTAAAAAAAAACTCTTGCTCAACCAGGAAGAAAGATAAAACGTGAACAACAAAATGCAATCTCTTACGATATTCGAATAAAACAAACAAATATTAGAAACTTCTGAAATCCGAAAATGGCACTAAAAACATATGCATAAACAACTTTTCAATTATTCACAATACCCAATTATTCATAAACAACTTTTAAAAAATATATCCCGTTCTGGTTTCAAAAGATCAATAAAAGAACATTATTTAAACTCATGGTTTCACACAAAATGCAAAACATCCTTTCTCAGCATTAGACTAAACAGAAGGAGAAATATAAACACCTGTCGCGACAGCAATTCGCCTAATGTCTGCGAACGAGCGGAAATGATTTTTTTATTCTACTGTTAACATCTGATAGCAAACAAACACTCTGAGGGTAAAACTTTAGCTTTTCAATGTTCTATATCGAACAAGGCTGTATACCATAAAAATGGGTTAATTGATATCAGAAAAAGGTTAAATATTTAAATATAGACTATTCTTAATTTATAAACATGGAAAGATAAATATTCAAATGAAATTTCGACACTTATATATTTCATACAACGTAATTGTAATATCTCTCGAATAATATGACTATGTTAATACAACCAATGTATTGGCGATTGTTCTTTGGCGTTGTTTCCTTGGCTTAATAATAAACATCACTGACCTGGCGATGACGATTTCTCGGCGATTGATGTTCTGTCCCTCTTTCGCTGGCGGGCTGATTTCTTTGGCGAATCTGTTAGCTGTGGACTTAAAAAAATACATTAGCATAGGACGTTGGTCTGTGAGCGAAAACCGAAAAAGGTGAACCCGAAAGGAAAAAATGCTCTTAGTTAAAAATAAAATTATTTCAATCCGAAAACGGAAGTAAAAGTATAAAATTATTTTAACCGAAAACGAAAGTAAAAGTAAGGATGTTCCTAGGCAAATGCCTAATGTAAGGAAGCAGGTTTTAATCCGGGCCGGGGCCCCAATTTGTAGGACGGCGTCTAGGGGTAAGTAACTTTACGAAAAGAATTATACGAAAGGAATAAAAAGATTAATATCTAAACTAACATTTTATTTACTTTTAAACACATAAACAAAAGACATCACGCTATTTACAATTTACAAAATTACGAGGAAGGTAAATTAAGGTTTTACTACAGAGCATGGTTCACCTGTGAGATGGGGACTCCGAAATATCCCAATTCGTTTAGCGAATTCGATAAAAACGCGACGCGGAAAAAGGCACGACTTTACTCGTCCATGTCAGCGGGGGGTCTGCGAGTGAGCTCCTAATACTCTCTCCGAAAAGGTGACGTCATGCGCGTGCAAAGCTTTCCTATTGGACGCTTAAGCCCAACGGAATAAAATTCGTTCAGGTCGAAGTCTCCATCTCTCACAAATCAATTTTCTACATATATATATATATATACATAACACACGAAACCACCGCCGGTTATTAACGAAGGATTACTTATCGTTGCTTACCTCTTTTGTATGTATATATGTATGTATCTATATATATTTACGTATGTATATACAGTGGACGCTCGTTAATTCGAACTCGGTTAATTCGAACTTTCGGTTAATTCGAACTAATCCAAAGGCCCCCAAAAACTTGTATTGGAGTTAATGTTAAAAATATCTCATTAATTCGAACTGAATTTTTATCACTTCGGTTAATTCGAACTAAAAATTTGACAAAAAATATTCATTTTCCCCGTTTAATGGAGAAAATACACACTGTATTTATTATTTTGTGTGTCAAAATTTCTTTTCTGTGTAAAGAGGCACATTCCTGCATTCCTAGACTATTGCATGTCCGCTAAACGCTAGTAGCTATTGTCCTTCTTATTAGTGCTAAACGGAAAAAGCAATTTTCCTTTATTTGGATCGATTTTCTTAGAATTTCAGTAAAAACTAGTCTTTACTACAGATTCTAGGGAGCTGCGTCAGTTATAACTGCAGTGCAGACAAGTTAACGTGGTCTAGTTTTTCTTTCTCATTGTGTGGTGTGAAATTTCAGATGTCCTGCGTCGCGAGTTATAATTTTGACAGCGCGCCAAACCCAGTCTGTATCACTTGGGCAAGCAGTAAACAGTTAAACAGAAAAGTACCAAAATGCGTCAAAATTTTGATATATATATATATATATATATACACGCATAACATATACATACATATACGTATATGTTATGTATATATGCATACAAAAAAAGGTAAGCAACGATAAGTAATCCTACGTTATTAACCCGCGGTAGTTTTGTTAGAAGAGACTACCTGAAATTTTTTTTATCTCTACAACGCAACGCGATAGGCAATCTGTTTTGCCTTCAAACAATGGGGAATTCAAAGTAAACTGGGGGGGGGGGAGTAAAGAAAGCAATTTGCTTTTAATATTGCAATATTAGAATTAATTAATTTATAGAATATTTTTTCTTCCTATATTGCTATTATAAGTGTAAATACCTTCTGAATTTCGCAACGCTGAGGTTGTTTAAAAATTAAACAGAAAATGATTAAACGTAAAGACCAACGTCTGTTGAATCATTCTGTGTCGTTGGCATAAAAAAAATTCGGGTAGTCTCTTCTAACGAAACTACCGCGGGTTATTAACGAAGGATTACTTATCGTTGCTTACCTCTTTTGTATGTATATATGTATGTATGTGTTATGTATATATATGTATCTATCTATATATATATATATGTACGTATGTATATATATATACATACATATATGTCAAAATTTTGACGCATTTTGGTACTTTTCTGTTCAACTGTTTACTGCTTGTGCAAGCGATATACAATGGTTTTGGCACGCTGGCAAAATTATACTTCGCGAGGTACGGACGGACGGTTAGTGTCTGAAACTTTTACTTTTCGGAGGACCGTAAGCCTACGTTAATAAAATGGAAATAGGCGAGAAAAGTCGTTTGAAATAGGACGTGTCTTCTTCGATGCCAAATCTTGGCTCGTCTAGAACAGGGGTACTCACACTGCGGCCCGCGTTCCACATATTGCCAAGCTTTTAGGCGCAGCCCGAGACACTCAAACACATTATCAGGCAGGTGCTTTTGGAATACATAATTTTGTAAATGAGTTCCTGCAGAACACAAAACTGTCCAAAAATATGCCACCTGCTGCTCATGTTCTTCGCATTAACGTATCTTTGTGAATTATCCAATTCCAAAATGAAATATGCGAAAAACGTTATGGCGTAGTGAAAGTATGGGGTTATTTTCCCCAAGACCTCACAGGGTGCACGACACACAGAGCTGCATGCTTATCGGAATACCATTTTTCCAGTTCCCATTGTTTTGAACACGTGTGTGGATTCCGAGAGGATTAAAAAACGATACCAGCAAATGCCGCCAGAATTTTTAGCCTGAAAGTTAAGTACAGGCATATCGGACTCTCAAGCAAGGTGCGGGAATATCTGCTTTAGAAAACAGAAGCGTCTCCCATCGCATCGTAAAACTGACTTTCTTAGAAATACCTCAATGCGAGTTTGACACTATCGCGTAATAAAGTTTGCCTCAATGTGCGTTGATAAGAAGACCTGTCACCAACAAATCTGCCGGCCCCCGCTCTGGAAAAGAGACGCATTTTCGAGGAATTGACATAGACGTTGACAAAGAAAGGACCACGAGATATAGTGAGAGACTTGGGAGTTTTTCGAGAGATCCCTATGTAACGGCCGGCTAGGCGGACGTGTTTTTTTAGTTCCTGTTTGAGACTATCCGAGTCTCGGAGAGTGCTGCTAAATCTGTACTTAAGTTCAAATTCATTTAATTATGCTGTACTTGTTTAATGTTAATTTTCTTTGTTATTAAATGTTAAGTTTTTGTTTTAAGATGTGGTCTTATTATTTACAATTAGGACTCTGTCTTTCGTGGTCCCGAATTTAGTAATTTTTTAAAAAAGCCTCAGAGAATAGCCTACCTACCTACCTATGATGTCACAATGTATATAGAAATCTGATTACTGATTCTTACCTTGATGACGTATTGAAAGTAGCATGTAGCAAGTATAAGCTAGATTTGTCTAAAATAGTCAAAAGTTTGTTTGATCAGACCCATTTTTAAATGAACGCTTGAATAGATTTAGGCTGAGTTTTATTATTTTTAAATCTTAATATTTTGATATATAGTGTACTACTCGTATGTTGCGGCTCGCGTAACGTAACAAACATATGCTAGTGGCCCGAGAGAAAATAAATGCTGAGTATGGCTCGTCTAGAATGCTGTACTCTTATTAGAAGGAAAGGATGGGAATAGCATGACAAAATACATCTAATGCATTTCAGTACAGCTATTCTTTTGAGTTTCTCTAGATTAGTCCCATCTCTTGTTTTGGAAGAGAAACAGGCGTGTTGATCATTTACGAGTTACTAGCTGAATACCCGTGCTTCGCTATGGAGTACATTCAAATTAAATACAACGGTCAATGTATGCAATTAATGAAATATATATATATATATATATATATATATATATATATATATATATATATATATATATATACTGAAGTGCCACAGAATTAGGGATACCTACCTAGTAACGAGTTGGGCCTCCTCTGGCCTTGATAACAGCTGCCACACGACGAGGCATAGATTCAACAAGTTACTGGAAACGTTCCACGGGAATGGCTTGCCAAATATTGGATAAAGCTGTCCATAATTCAGTAAGGTTCTTTGGTGCTGTGTGATGGCCTTTCACGCCTTGTTCCAAAACATCCCAAAGATGCTCAATAGGATTTAAGTCTGAGCTTCTAGGTGGCCAATTCATGACAGAGAAGTCAGAGGAATGCTCATCCAACCAGCCAGTAGCCAACCGGGACTTGTGAGAGGTACAGTTGTCTTGCTGGAAAACTCCATTACCGTGCGGATAACAGAACAGCATAAACGGATGCAGGTGATCACCAAGCAATTCTACGTACCGAATTGCATTGAGGGAGGTTGGTACACGCACCAAAGATCCCAAACTGTGCCACGAAAAAACACCCCAGACCATGATTGAGCCCCCATGCCCTTTTACAGTTCCATCCAGGCATGCAGGATCCATGGCTTCATGAGCCTGACGCCATATTCTCAGCCTCCCGTCGGCGTTAAGTGATCGGAATCGAGACTCATCACTCCATGCTATTCGTTTCCAGTCCTCTACACTCCAGTCTCTGTGCTCTCTTGCCCAGGCAAGACGTGCAGCCGGATGGCGAGTATAGAGCAATGGTACTCTCGTAGGTCGACGGCTCCCGAAACCCATACGGTGAAGCGAGCGTTGCACAGTCCGTTTAGTGACTGTACGACTGGCACCGTCATTAAACTGGGTGGTAATTTGAGCTAATGTTTGGCTTCGCTGGCTACGTACAATACGCCTGAGCCGTCTCTCACCACGCACTGTCAAGGCTAATTGTCCTTTCCAGTTTGCCCGATCGCTAGTTTTTTTTCCAACATCCATGTATTCTTGGTATACTCTTGACACTGTCGACCTTGAAAATCCTAGCTGTCTGACGATTTCGGAAATTGAATGGCCCATGCGTCGCGCACCTACGATTTGTCCGCGATCGAAGGCGTCTAAATCAGGCAGTTTACCCATACTGGCAATTCCAACAACTAATTCAGAACAACCACAGTACGCGCTATATATGCAGTTACCACAGCGCCCTCACTTGCGTATACATGATGCGCAGCGCTACACAATTTGCATAGGCTTTGCTATCCCTAATTCAGTGACACTTCAGTGTATATATATAATAAATTCAGCGGCCAATGTATGCAACTAATGCCAAAAAAATTATAAATAAATCGTAACAGATATTTTTATAGACAAAATAATGTAGAAGAATACATTCAAATAAAATACAATGGTCAATGTATGCAATTAATTTGTATGTTCAATATCCATAAAACATACTAATTTAAATTAAATTCTTAGAAAACTTCCATCTCAATTAGTCTAGTGGTAAAATTTTATCTTTTACGGTATTTTAATATATCTTTTGTCAATTTATTTCGTTGTTATGTACGTGACGCAAAATTAAGTTAAAGTATCACAAAAAGAAAAGAAACCACGTGATCAGCATTTAATAAATTAAATTCTAAAAATGAATCTTTAAAAATTCCCCAAAAATCAGAAAATGAAGGTAAAGATTCGAAAAAGATTTCATTTTAAAGGAATTTTCCTGATCTTTCTCGTGATATAAATTTTATAACCCTCAGATTATTATTTTAAATGCAAACTTAAAAAAAAGTTACAAAAAACAGCTTAACAATTTAATTTAAAAAAATATAAGAAGGATTTTTCAAAAATCTTTCTTAGTGCACCCCTACACTATAAGAAGAATCGCCATGCAAAATTTCAGTCTTTTAGATCCAGCGGTTTGGTTTGTGCGTTATATGTCAGTCAGTGAGTCAGTCAGTTACGGAACTGTTTTATATACACTGCTGGCCACCCAAATTGCAACACCAAGAAAGACAAGAGATATCACAACAAAATTTATTTTCTAGATAACATGTTGACCAAGTATCAAATGATTAAATTTATAGACTTCTGTGAAGTGTGGTTCCTGCCAAAATCAGTAGCCATAGTAGCCGCCATTGTTGGAGATCACCGCTGCCACACGCCTCGGTATTGATTCAAAGAGACTTTGGATGAGTTATTGGGGTACAGCAGACCAAGTAGCTTCCACACGTTGCCAAAGTTGATCTGCTGTGGCAGCTGGGGATGGAATCTGGGTCAATCGTAGAGCAACCATGGAACACATGTTTTCTATCGGCGAAAGATCTGGACAGCGAGGCGGCCAGGGAAGCTATTCAATCTGGCGATTGACGAATAACCGTTGGACAATGCGTGCCACGTGTGGTCGTGCACTATCCTGTTGAAATATGGCTGTGGGCAAGCCCTGATGGTAAGGAAGGACAACTGGCTCCAACACCTCAGAGATGTAGCGCTGGCTGTTTAAAGTACCGGCAATGCGTACTAGAGGTGTGCGAGAGTGATATCCAATACCGCCCCATACCATAATACCCGGTACAGAACCAGTGTGGCGGTGCATAACGCAGCTGTTCAGCATCCTCTCTTCACGGTGTCTCCAGACTCGAATGCGACCATCGTGGTGTTGCAGACAGAAGCGTGACTCGTCAGTAAAGGCAATTTCATTCCATTCTGCCGTCCACATCCTTCTGGCATCGCACCATTGGCGGCGGAGACGTCTGTGGTTCTGCGTCAAGGGTAGACAAAGCAATGGACGTCTTGCGGACAGACCACTCTGCTGTAAACGGCGTCGAATGGTACGCGCAGACACTGGATGATGCGTTACAGACTGCATGTGCTGTGCTATGGTTCGTGATGTGACTGAGCGATCCGTCACTGCCATGCGCACAATTTGCCTGTCATCACGTGAAGTGGTGCGCTGAGGGGGATGCGATCGAACACGCCGGTCCGTCGTACCCTCCTGCATCCAACGATCACATATCCGCATTACAGTTGTTTGGTTTCGTCCAACACGACTACCGATTTCCCTGAAAGATAATCCACAATCTCGGTAGGCCACTATCCTTCCTCTGTCGAACTCGGATACTTGATCAAAATATGATCGCTGTTTTCGACGAGGCATAATTGATCGTTTTTTTTTTTTGAAAAAACCACAAGAAAAAGACAATTGCCGAACTTGAAATCGTCGAAATCTCCAAGCCTTAAATAGCGCTTTGAAGTGGCGCCACAGACACGCGTGATGTGCGTCTGCGCTGAAATTCTAATCATTTGCATATCTCACCTCCGCTAATGCATGTTGTAAATTTCATGTTATTTGCATGTTTCCTTCAGGGTGTTGCATTTACAGTGGCCAGCAGTGTATATAAACATACAGTGTTGCAAACTGAAATTATATATATATTTGTTTTTGGCGTACTGGTAGCGCCATCTGGCTGCTTCGCGGTTTGCGCGAAGAGTGTGTATTTAGTTGGTACTCTTGAACGAATAAAAGCCTGACGCTTGAATTCTTGGTGGTTTAATATTTCTTGAATTTTTTCATATAGCTTTATCGGTTTGTAATTTTTAATTATAGGTGGAATGGATAGTGAGGGATGCACTTATTATCGTATAATTGCACTTAAGGAATTTCATTTTTTCAGTAAAAAGACATTTACTGTTTGGTTCCTTTCTGGAAATCTTAAAAGAATAATCTTAATATGAAACGATAAAATGGTATTACGCTAAATAAAACAGCAAATAAAAAATTAAATACCAAATGAAAAAAAACACACCAATGGAACGTTATATAACTAAAATGGAATAATAAAAGAAAATCAATTGAACGGCAAATAATTCTCAACATACTGTATCTGACTTATTAAAGAAACCTGACTGTGAAATTATTAAAAGAAAAATATTTAACTCTTTCAAATTTTATAATTCGGTAGTGTCCTAATTTGTTAATTTATTTCCTTTTAACTATATATTTTTTCATTACTTTATTCCCATTTTACTTCTTTACAATTTTACATAATTCATGTCTTTCATTTTTTCCATTTCAATATTTAATTTCAGTTTCGCATTTTTTCATTTTATTTTCCTTTTTTTAACCATTTTTTATTTCTTAGTTTTTATGTTGTTTATTTCCTTAACATCTATATTAATTTTATTTCATTTATATTTACAATTTCATTTTCCAAATTTTTTTCATTAACTTTTTATTTACAAAGTTCATTTGAATTTCTTTGTGTTTATTTTATTTTGTTGGAAATTTATTCACTCGTTTATTTTAATTATTAACTGGCATCTTTTCATTTTTAAACAATTTCATATTATGTGTTCTGAATTTAATTTCTTTATATTGTAATTATTTATTTACTTGCTGTTGTTGTGGTTGTTTTACTTATGCCCCCCTGACCGGAATGTATTCCAGACCAGGTCCATATAGGCTAACGGGCTGAGGGGTGTGGCTTCGTTTTATAACGGCACCACAAGGGTCGGAGTGCGATTTAGCCAGGTGCCACCCTAATTTTGACCGAACAGCCCCCAGGGGCGGCATCTGGGGGGATCTTACCCTCTCCTACCCTCTCTGACCTCATAGAGCAGGGATTCTCAACAGGGTCCAGTTGGACCTCTTGGGGGTCCATGGAAGTTTAAAAAGGGTTTATAGTATTCCAGGGGTCTATTGGGGATCTATAAATTTTTCTGTTTTAAAATTTAATTTAATTTAATTTTTTAGGAATGTAATTATTAGATAATAATGTCCGTTTTAATATGTATAAATGCAGATTTTCATAAGGCGGAATGATTCATGCATCTAAAGTCGAATGTCATGACGCTTTTGTATATGCCTCGAATGCTGCCGTCGGCTTTTATTTGTGTACCGACACTAGGCAGAACTGAGGAAATCCACTGGACCTTAAACAGCACATGGGTCCTCCCGATGCAACCAATCAGAAGCAGTTTCGTTTATTCTCTTGGCGATGTCTGAGCAATTACAATCTGTGTTTCTGAAATCTTGTTTATACTTGTGAAATTAAAAATGAAAATTGTACAAAAATAATAAAACATAAAGCTAATGAACCACTTTTTCTAATTTTTTGTTCATATTCTTAGTCCAAATTATTATCTTTAAGTGTTTTATGTGCGATTATTAGTATTATAATTATGTTGTATGCTGTATATTATAGGGGAAAATGTGAGGGGGGGGGGTCGATAAAGAAAATCCTTCTTTTAAAAGGAGTCGATGTAGGAAAAAAGGTTTTGAACCCCTGTCATAGAGGGAATATTTACTTGCTAATTTGTTTTACGGATTTACCCATTTTCATTAGCGTATGGTTTCAGTTTATCTTCCTTTCAGATGTTTCATTTATTAAAAGCTCTTTTTTTTCAATTAATTCCCCCTCATTTTGTTTCATTTCACAGCTGTATAATACCTCTTTTTATTTTGTTACTGAATTTTATTAATTTATTTTGTTTATTCTATTTGTCTTATTTTTCATCTCATTCAAGATTTCTTGATTTGAACGAAACCCTACAAATATCAAAGATAAATAAGTAAACGAAATCCCTTAAATTCAACGAAATATTAATAAATGTACCCCTCACCTTAAATACGCCTTTGGAGTTAGTAAAACACGAAATACCGAATGCCGTTCTCCAGTCTGTGTAGTTCATGGCGTTTCATCTCGAGATTTCCTTTCCAGGAATTTCTCGGTAAAAAAGTATACTTTATTTTTCTCATTTCTCGAGAATCAAAGTGTTTGTTTTCGAGGAAAAAAAAAGTAAAATTTGTTTTTCTCATTTCTCTACAAATTTATTTTTTGGGAATCCGTATCGGAATAATTTTTGTTTTTATGAACAATTTGTAAGGCAAGAGGGAATACCACAGAGATTATGATCAAACTCTTTATACGAATTTTTTTCCTGAAATGCGGAGACACTTGTCGTTTCTAGACATTCACCCTAATGTGAATTACCGGGCAGACAACGCCTTGCAGACACCAGACCAGTAGTGGTCAACACAGAATGCTGATGTCCGCCCTGACCCACGCCGCAAGACTGCTGGCCATTCATTTAAGGGGCACCCATGCCATTACTGTACACGGTGGTGGGTTTGTCAGCGACCTTCAGATCCCTAGCTCGACGCCTTTTCCAACTGCGCCCCCTCTTTATACGAATTAAGAAGCCTGTAAAAATGGCACTAACCGAATTGATTATGGATAGTATGTGGAGAGGAGATTAATGCTTACTCCACACCAACGGCGGCAGCAACGAAAGACAGAAACATTTTGTCACCTGTCTCTGTGGCTGTCATAAAAGCCTTCACACCGCTAGGAGACGGGGAGAAGAGGCAGTTTATTTACGCGACGAAGATTAAACTGCCTCTTAAGAGAAGATTATGCGCATAATCTTCTCTTTCTATTCTGATTGGCTGTCGAGCATGGCGGCAGAGACAAAAGTTGGACGTTTTCCAAGAGTTGAAACCGCAGAGACCAGAGACGAACCGGGGGAGTGAAAATTTGTTTGTAATACGCATGCGCAACAACGAAGATACATGATTTTTCGTCTCCGTCGCCGTTGTTGTGGAGTATGCATTAGAATCCATTCGAATAACCGTTGAGTGTCTGGAAGACTCTCATTGTTAACTGCAAACAGAGCCCAGAGCCTTAAAATTTTTGCAATGAAAAAAGAATTAAGTAAAAGAAGGAACAACAACATCATGCTTCTTTAAATTTTTACAAAATACCGCTTGAGAAGTAAAAGATACATTTTTTTAGACTTGTCTCGGAAAATGGAATTTACAAAACTGCTGAAGAAATAGATTATTTGCAAGTTGTCAACAGTTTGAAACTGGTGGAATAGATGTTAATGAAATCCCAATTGATGGATATGAAGAAGAATTGTTTCTTCAAATGCAATTAATTTTATCTATAACGTGTGAGAAAAGTGAAACCTGGTGTTATTGACAAATACCAGACTATTAATTAAGAATTTCATGTACTTCAAACAACTGGTACAAGAACGACAAATTTGGAACTACTTAGAAATGCTTTGTCCACAATAAAGCCTATCTATACAAAATGAAAGTAATTTTTCTATTGCTAATGTTTTGTTGCGAAAAAGAGAAATCGATTGTCCAATAATACTCTGAATGCGTTATGCTTTTCGAAAAAAATATTTCAAAGTTTGAACAATAAACGCATTAAATTGTGTTATGCAATCAGTTTTGTTAATTACATATTGTAATATTTTGCGTTGAAATAATAATAAAAAATTATCAATTCAGTATTAAAGGAGAGATATTTCATTGTTATATAACCTTTTAAACTGAATTTAAACGGGCAAATGTTATTTGTATATCATAAGAGAATTCTTGGGATTTCTTGAGAAATAAGAGTAACTCAATTATTCTCACTAGTGTATAAGCTTTCTCGATTATTCTCAAAAAGATGAAAATAATCGAGAAATCTTATACACTAGTGGTTCAGCTCTGGGGAAACAATTCCGTGTCAAAATGAGACTATTCTCGATGATATTAAACAGTTTTTTTCTCTGTACCATAAATAGCATTTTAGAGAAAAGAGAAAGGAAGAAGGTAGGTTTAAAGACGCACCATCACAAATTTATTTTAAGAGGAAACAATAAGACAACACCAGGGTTGAATATTTATCTTTTCAGGAATTTTGACGTTTTCAAGCAGCCACGTTGTTAGTACAAGAGAGCACTTGAAAGGTGCTTCGATATTTTTAGCTCAGAATAGTACGATCGCGGCAGACTTTCAAAATATGTCGAAACAGATCATAAAAACGGGCGACATTTACGGTGGTGTTATTCGTTGGATTTATTTATTGGAAAATCAGTTCGAAGGATGTTTTTTCCCGTGGTCGAAGGACGTAGCTGAAAATACAGAGCTGTTTTGAACGGGCTTCCTCTCTATACTTGTTTTGAAAGGATGTGATAAATAACTTAAATTTTTATTTTGAAATTCTTTTTAAATAATCTTATGCGACATTTTCTTTTCATTGCTGCAAGAGTTATGGAAACTCTCAGAAAATTTAGGCTAAAAGAAATATTATACAGAGAGAGGAATCAGAAAAAAAGTTTGCGAAAGGAAAAAATTTACATTCTGAAGGACACAATATTAAAGACTCAAATAGTAATTATAACTCCCCTATTTAAAGTAATTATATAAATGAAATGGACATGTCCTCAACTTAGGCTGCGCATCATTTGTCATCGTATATCTTCAATTCCAACTTTGTGTTGTGGGGTATTTTCTTATTGGTTTTTCTTTAACTAGAAGCAAAAGAAAAGCATATTTTGTTTAATTCTGTCTTTTATTCGGACCCAAAAGTAGATCTTTAAATGCAATCCGCGCATTTTATAAAATTCTGATTTTAAAAAAAAAGTTTTAATTTTTATAATGATAGATTTCAGTTTTTAATTGTTCTGTAAAAAAATTATTCATAAAAAATTTAAAATTGAAAAGCTTTATTAAAACTTCTACTTTCAATACAAACATAATTTACTAATATGTGATTATAAAAACATCGAGAAGAAAATTTTCGATGGTATAAGAAGGAGACTGAAAATTTGCGATGCCAACTGATGTTCCGACTTCTCGTATGGTACAGATAGCTATACATGCAAAAGATCCGTGTAAAGTATTCAACTATTTTTACTATATATATATTTATAGTAGCATTATTGCCCGGGTAGATATATAGATATAAAATTTTTCATGCATTCCATCAAAAAATACTGGGCTGCACCCCCCGCTCTTCATGTTCATCTGGCCAGACAGAATGCGCGTACCGCGTTTCTACAGAAATGATATACCCAGTATTTTTTTGATGAAAAGCATGAAAAATTTTATATCTTTATATCTACCCGGGTAATCATTCTTTAAAAATAATTTCATTAATTTTCTTATGCCTTAATATAACTAATGGACTAATAGTTCGGAATGAGAGTTATGTGTCGTTATGTTTCTCTGTTTAAAGAGCTTTTCCTCCCACTGCTTAAAAAACCCCAAAACTCTAAAAGATTTATCTTATATGATTTCACGGAATAAGTAATTCAAATACATATCGTATGTTAACTCTGTTTCGCGAACTTAGGGGAAAAAACTTGTAGAACTCTTAAACTTCTTTCCATTTTATGATCCTCAAACAATTAATATATTTAGATCAACAGAAGGCTTCCAAAAACTGGCCATGGGACAAACTTAATTTTTCTTTTTTTTTTCTTTCTTCCTTTTTTTCCCAAATTTTATTAAGTTCTATTAGTTTAAACGCCATTGTCTAAAATAGCGGTTCTCGACCTTTTTAGACTCACGACTCCACTAAACGTAAGAAAAATAAAATAAACACTTCGCCCTCCCCCCCCCCGTCACCCCCAGACCAACCACCCCCAGATCATCCCTCAGAACAAACCTCTTTTCCCCCGTGTATCGAATTTGACTGGTTGTGGTGAAGGGGCTGTATCCATATTTAAGAGGTGCGCTTAAGGGCACAAAAATCCTTAAATATAATTAAAAACACGAATTATCGCAAAACTCTTATCTAAACAAAAATTGATTTGTTCCGTTAAGGAAACTATAACAGAAATGCCAAAAGTGACAGCACTGATTAATGAAAGACAAACTGACGGTTAAAATGTGTGTACTGTGTGTAGTAAGTGACCGCGATTTTTATTTACCACCCAATAAATTCATTGACTGTAAAGTCATCCTACTAGGTGACTTCAATGCCAAGTCCACACTCTGGGGAAAACGCCCAACAGATGAACGAGGGTCCGCTCTTGTCGAAATGGTTGCTCGATATGGTGGAAATATAGTCAACGATCCAGAAAGCCCGTCCACATTTAACGAGACCAATGGGCAAAGTCGGGTGGATCTGACCATCACCTTCGGCATGGACAAAGAAGAAGTAGAAGATTGGCATGTGAACGATAATTGCACTTAACACTGACCATAACGGCTTATTATTCCAGATACTAACGACGGCCCATAAATACAGGACCAGAAATGAGCGTTGGCAGTTACGTGACTTGAATTGGATCGACTTCAGAATCGACCTCAAAAACTGAGAAGGGGGACTCAGCTTTCTTCTGCAGAGAACTAAGTGCCATTACTTATGAAATAGGCAAAGAAATCGATAAGTTCTTCAACAAGCATAAAATGAGAAAGGCCAAGCAGAGGAGGAACACCTACTGGTGGACTCCAGAATTTACTAGTATGCGTATCAGAATACGGGTTCTGAGGAGGCGATTACAAAAAGAAGAACAGGACGATATTAGGTCAAAGTTTAAACTGCAATTCAAACAGGAAAGAGCCAGTTATAAGAAGAAGATGCTGTTCACCAAGGGGGCACACTTCAAGAACTACATCGATAGCATCACGACTCGTGAAACCTTTGGAGTGCTCTATAAGAACACAATCAAGGGCAAAACGTCCCGGTGTGCCAAAGAAGGCATACTGAAGGATCAGCAAAACATAACAACTAATGATGAAGAAATTCGAAAGACCTTGGCGGCTCACCACTAAATTGCAGTTTGCCTTAGTGACCATTCCTAAAAAATCTGGTTAGCTCTTTCGGCAATCCTTATTATTTAAAATTAGGCCCCTGGATGCTCCGGTGAGCGTTGCTCCTGGAGCTCCGATATCGGCGTTGCAATTGGGTACTCCCGACTGCGCGGGGTTACTGTCGTGCGACTTAGTTTTGTGACTTACAAAACTTGGTGGATGCCTTCGGGCAGGGCAGTATTCACTGATTACCACCCAATAAAGGTTGTAGATTTCAAATGAACTGGGTTTGCTCTTTAAATGAAACTTTCTCCTTTAAAAACATTCCTTCCCGACAGTTTAGTGTCAAATAAATATTGAGAAGTATTAATGAAGAAATTCTCTAAAAAATTATTTTAATTCAATAAAACAGTGGCGACACCGCAGGAAACCCTTCGCGACCCACGGAATGGGAGCTCCTGACCCAGAGGGTTTTCAGGACCAACTCTGAAAAACAATATATCATACGTGTTGAGTGCAAAGCCTGCCGCATTTAAAAAGAGCGCTGCTGTCGCTGTATACAGTATGCCCACTAAAGTCCCTTCCCACCCTCTTAACATCAGAACGGCTGATGCTATATTCATAAAAGTGGTGTCTAGGTATAGTAAAGTAGCAATGCGCTACTGAATAAAACCACCTAATGCGCCACCTGGTGGAAAACTGCGGAGTTAGCAATCCTATCTCGAAAACGGAATGAGATAGGGACAAAAAGTGATTTACAAAGTTGTAGAAAATCATCGATTTAGTACGAAAAGACACCTTGTGGACATTAATGCGAAGAATAGAATGGTTAAAAAGCGCATTTGTTTTTACGTCATTTCCTACACTGTGACCTTACGAAACTTGAACGGAAGGAGAAATGATTATCTTACGGGCAAAACACGACACCGCAATGACGGTGAGAAGTTTGAACATCTCAAATAAAGGTATATTGTTATAACTAGTTGTTTTTTTCTTTCTCAGATCGTTTTGGTACGTCACAATGTAGGAAATCGCGAAAATATAAATGCGCGTTTTAACCGTTCTATTATTTGCATTAATGTCCAACAAGGTATCTTTTCGTATTAAATCGATGATTTTCTACAACTTTGTAAATCATTTTTTTCCCCCATCTCGTTCCATTTTCGAGCTAGGAATGCTAACTCCGCAGTTTTCCACCAGGTGGCGTGGTGGGGTGGTTTCATTCAGTAGCGCATGGCTACTTTACTATACCTAGGCACCACTTTTATGAATATAGCAGCAGTCGTTCCGAAGTTAAGAGGGTGGGAAGGGACTTTAGTGGGCATACTGTATGTACTATGTGACGTGTGATGCGCAGACGAGGCGAGCTCCGAGCGGAGAACGGAGGGAGCGTAGCTCAGAGATGAACAATAAAACCACGAGAAAACCCATTCAGTCCATCATGTTTAATTTTGAGTTGTGCCATTTATTTAAAGAATATTGAGCTATCGATGGGCCAAACAATACGACTGAAAAAAATGAGACTGTTTTTTTTCCCTAAATTCTAGGATATTAAAATGTCATGGTTAAGAGCTGGTACAATGTTCATAAATTTTTAAAAATATTTATAATTTTGGCTTAAAATCCTGAGAAAGCAAAATTTCCTCTGAATTTTAAAATTATTACATAGAGCCTTATTTCTTCAATGGTAATATTTCCTTTTGGCCAGGATTATATTGAAAAAAATGTAAAAGTGCTTGAAAACGATCATATTGTAGGTTATCAGGATTACAGTCATTAATCTCATCCTTTTAGGATTCATTGTTGCCGAAACTACTCATTTTCCTTCAAGTAAAAATGTTGTCATTGAGATCCAAAGCTCAGTTTTCTCGTCTGCGGCATGTCTACTCTCTAGGCGTTTGAGATGGGCTATGCCAGAGGTGGGGAACCTTTTTACCATTAGAGGCCACATGTAAATTAGGTAGTAATAAAGGAGGCCGCATTAAGTTGATGTACCTATAAATGCGACTTTTGTGAAATTATTTTAGTTAGGTATAGTTTTAACAATTTGGTGCATTATATAGAAAAATAACAAAAAAATATTAAGTCCTTATTTATTTATTATTTGACTTAAACAGTTACAATATAAAATATTTTTGTATTCACATAAGGGTAAAAACTTGCTATAACATTAATCATTAATTATTATTTTTTTATAAAGTTATTAGATTCATAGATATCACTGTAATTTTTTATATTTCAGTGTTGGTATTTTTATTTATGTAAGCACTCACTCACACACACACACACACACACACACACACACACACACACACACACACACACACACACACACACATATATATATATATATATATATATTAATCCAGATTTTTAAATTTTAATAAACAACTACATATTTAAATACCACTTCAAATAAAAATAATAAAGTAGAAGTATTTTTAAATAATTTTAACATTATAAAGAAATACAATAGAAAAATAATAGTATTAAATTATAAATAACTGACATAGCAACCATTCCTAAAATAATTTTAAAATCCGATGGAAAATTTAAGCTAGTGGGATATTTACATTTGTTTCTTGCTTGAAAGTAATTGAATATTTGGGTCAAGCTTCGTAACGCGAAGCCTGCGTACATACATTCATGCCGTTCTATATTTAATTCCATTGATTTCCAAATTGTCGTAATCTATAAAATTAAGTATTAATTAATACAAGTGCTAGCTTTTATAAAGGCCGCACAAGAAGATCACGCAGGCCGCATGCGGCCTTAAGGCCACGCGTTCCCCACCTCTGGGCTATACCGGCACGGACTTTCAGCTTGGAAAGTGTTTTGGGGGACTCTTCCATTCTTTAGACTGGTGTTTAAAATCATTTAAAAAAGAATGACTCAGACGTCTTTGAGAAATAAATCAGATGACGGAATAATCCATCGCAAACTCATTTTTTATGCTTAAAGTAACAGTAAAATACATCTCAAACGCATTTAGAATTAGAGATCACTGTATAGTGTGGAGCGGGGAGATCTGATGATATTTACAAGTATTTCTAAGTAGAACATTTAAGGAATTATGATATTTTATTGTGCTTTCTCGCTCAAAATAAATTAGTAATTAAGTCATAGATACAGTAAAAGAAACGCCGGCAAAACGGTCTCTCAATAACTATGGCTGGTATTAAACTTGCCCTCTTGCCGAATGTTCCAAAAGCTAAAAATTATTTACAGCTGCTAGAAACTGAAATAGAAATATTGCCGGGACACTGAGTTGGTCTGATATAAACTTTGTGCTTTTCTCAGATTGGTCACAGTCTCTCTATCCGCATGAACCCCAAGCAATTGTCGGATAACAACCTGCTGAGAGATTAACTATATTAGCTAATTTTTTAGCTACATATTAAAGGTAAGCTAGATACTACAGCTGTTGACACTCGGCTTTCATTAACATTGCTGAGTGTGACGTCATTCTGCCCAGAAGTATGAGGTCACAAAAGTGGCTTCGAAAAAATTAACACGAAAGACAGAAACTAACTTAAGGGTGTGGGTTGTGGTTGGTTGGATGATCTAATGTAATCTCTTTCAATTCGAGTGATCCAAGGTTGGTAGATTTGGTTGATTTAGAGCCCTCTGCCAACTTTTGCTATACAAGGGCTGATTAAACAGCGACTGATAGTTTAAAGCCGATTTCAAACGACTACAAACTTCCATGCCAACAGTGGGGCTCGAATGATTCAAGTAGGAAATTTAAAATGAACTGATAATGTCACAAAGTTTGGTCAGCGGTGTCTTGTTTGCAATTCCCAATGTGGAATAAGATGCAATTTCCAATGTGGAATAACAGCAAATTCAATATTTTGGCTAGTAACTCTTTGCAAGAGACTAGAAAAAATATAGTTACAAGAAGAGAGTCCCTCTCTGGAGTTTCCCTCTTTGGATATCGGTAAAAATTGTTATAGTTTAGGCTGATCAGTTACGAATTTCAATAAAAAGAATCTATAAAAATATAATTTCAGAAATTTTCACCTGATTCATCCAGACTTCTGAATTATTTTACGAAAAAAAGTAATCAAACCAAAATAAAAGACGTTATACAAGTAAATACAAGCCTTTTTAATTCAAAATCGGAATAATCCATTTATGCATCCTCTCTGATGAAAGAGGAACGTGTTAAAAGAAAAACAGAGAATCATGCTTATGAGGATGTTATTCGGTAAATTTATTCGAAAATTATTTACAAGGCCTCCTTTTTTGGGTAAAGAATGGAATAGATAATACGGTATTTTTTATTTTGAGCAAGCCTTTCTATATTCAGACTTAAAGCTTCCGATAAATGCTTTGGTTTTGAAACATATATGGGTTTATTTGCGTGATCCGTAGAGTGGAACGATCTTGGAAATGTTTAATGGTTGTTTGAAGAGAAAATTTTGCGGAACTGGGGAAAAGATATGCATATATAGGTAAAATTCCTTTGTTTCGTATTGCGACATTGGCACAGACTGAGTTCTTAAAAATTTGAATTCGTATTTCAAGAATGGTCGATAAAACTTCGTGAAACAGTCAAATAAAAGGGATATTTACGCAATGATAAGATGATCACCCATAACGAGTGCCAAGCCTGGGTCCATAGCTGCTGAGTACTCTAAAGATAATTGGGAACTTTAATGATATGTTATTCTTCCCGCACACTATGGTATTTTTTTCCCAATGATTTTCACTTGAAGTCATTACAAGGTGTCCTTTTCTATTTAAGGTGTCATCAATAGCTATTATGACAATCCTAGTTAGAGAGTCCTGGGGACGACGGCAGCTAAGTAGACGATCCACGGCTGCTGGGTACTCTAAAGGTTATTGGGTACTTTAATGACACATTATATTCCACATATACTATGATATTTATTCATCAAAAGTTTTTCACTTGAAGTCTTTAGAACGTGTCCTTTTCTATTTAAGGTGTCATAAATAGCTATTCTGACAGTCCTGATCACAGAGACCTGGGGACGACTGCAGCTGACTGTATGATGGCGGAATAGATTTTCCTACCATGTCATTTATTTACGATACACTTTTATATGAAAAGACCACCACGTCTGTCCTGTGCTACTCTAATCCTCGAATCACGTAGACTTCTATTCATATCTATTTACAGCATATTTCTCGTTCATTTCATCATATACATTTGCATAAGAGTTCGTTTCAAAATCGGGGAATATTTAGAATTTTGGACGTGTTAGCTAAGAGTCAGATCTCTGTTAGGGTTTGTACCTTGAGAATGTCTCTCTGAGTGTCAAGAGATTGAGGTGTGAGTCCAGTTCTCCTATTCCTTCGTTCAGTTCAAAAGTGACTTGTTTCGGTCCAGTACTTAAATTTCGTCACACGTAGGAAAACACACAAAGGGTAAACACATACTTATCATTGTGGCCCAATAAAAAAAATCAAATCACGAAATATAGAAGAGTAAACAAAGGATGTATCACTAAGTATAACCTTAAGCTCAATTGAATTAGCTCAACCTCCGGCCCCTCACATTTCCAGTCATAGCGATAAACGAACTAGAGATTGATCTCCCCAAGAGGCATCCTTTTCTTAGTTATATACAACAATATTTCTTACAGGCAGAATAAACTGGAAAAGATTGCAGAGTGTCTTGTTCTTGAAAGCGAAGATAGTTTCTGTTTGATGATGTTCTATTTGAGTTCAGGTCGAGAGTGATTTGAGCAAACCACGTTATTCGATTTCCTCGAAATAACCGTTATATTTTATTCTCTGACACTTTATCAAGTTTATTCTTCAATTTAAAAGCTGATTCGATTATCAAGTGCGAGACTTTTAGCATTTCGGACGGGCGAGTTAGACCCTACTACGCTTTTTAACAAGATTATAATAATCACGTAAGACTCTTGCAGCCTTTTCGCATAAAAATGGAGAATTTGTTTTAAATTGGACTTAAATAATTGGTCCCCATAATATAAAAAAAGAAATTTTTTTTGAAAATAATGTCGAAACTATAACACTATCACATCTCGTCTATGTGGCAAAAACTAAAATTAAGAAACATTACTCTTGAAAGAAACCCCATGATTTTACTATTTAACGCCATTAATCAGCTAAAATATACTATCATCGATTTATCTGGCCTCAAGATGAATCGATGAAGGATGCTTGTTTTGAAATATGTGTAATGTCGGAGTTGAGTTCAATTAGAAATCAATATTGAAATAATTTTGTTACCCTTTTACAGTTAAAAAACATGACTTACATTCAGGGAAAACTTCAAGTATCTGGCCATTGTGCATTTATATTTCTGGGCGTGTTGTCTTGCTGAATTCAAATACTCCTCAACCTGAGAATGGCTGAATTTCCGGAAATTATAGTCACAGGAATTTCACTGTGTTACTGTGTATAACTGACAAAAATTCAACTGAACAAAGGATTATATTAAGATCTTCTACAAGTAATCTATGATTATGAAAAAAAATTGTAAAACATACATACGAATAAAAATAAAGTGATCAGATGATAAAGCCGGTTTTGAACCACCAAACCCCAAAATATAAAGTTATCAGAGGTGGAATAAAGAATAAATACTTCCAAAGCAAGCGCAGCACATTCCTGTGAAAGAAGCAACTATAAATATACTGAAGCTGAAGTCCAAAATGTGAAAAAAAACAACCTGATTCGGTAAAACTTAACAAAATTATTTTTATGATAACATCAATTCATCATCAGTGTTGTTATCATTAAACGAATACAAATCATCAAATCATTTAAACGATAGACTATGTTCGAAAGATGATATCTTTAAGATAAACAAACACACGTTCGCTCCGGTCAGTCCTTTAAAAATACAGGAGAAAACCTTGTAAGTAATTGATTGAAGCAATGTGCAATTAACTCTCTCGCCGATGAAGGAGATGAATCAACCTGACAACTTGCCTAGTACGTAAATGGCACGCCATTTACGTACTAGGTATCTCGCGTGCCAGAAGTGGCAGGGAAAAGAGTTTTTTTGCTGGAACTCGGGAAGCCGAGTTTTGAACAAGTTGAATTTCTACGACCTTAACCTTTAGCTTACGGGGCCCATTTTTCCGATTCCCTTTTTAGAACGGGAAATTTCATACCCCCTTTGTAAGAACGTCCATTCTGGATACTTTAAGCAAAGAATGTCCGTGGTTGTCTCAGGAACCAGTATTGAGCAACGTCAAGGACTTCTGCATCGTTAGCGACCAGTGGCCCTTCAAAGCCTTTTTTAGAGGGCCGACGATGTAGTAGTCGGAGGTTGAAAGGCCGAGAGTATAGGGGGAAGGATGATCGAGGACCTCCCGGCGGAAGCGCCGCAACAAATCTTGTCCACGGCAGTCGATTCCATGGTGATGGCCAAATGTGCTTGAGCAAGTCTCGGCATGTCCCATGCTCCCACATTCATAACAAAATGCCTTAAACCATCTGAATACTATGCATTCTGACAGACACTCATGCTTATACACCACCCTCTTAAGACGATAAATTTCGGCTCCACCAACACCCTCTGCCTTCAAAAATTGAATAACTGTTCGCTGGTCTTGTGTGGACGAATCCATATCACGACCGCGCGTATTCACTTTGCTTTAACACGTTCAAACAGCACACTGACACTTTCAGACAATAGCAGCCTTGTTTCGTAGCCTGCAGAGTCTTCTATTGGTGCAAACTCAAAGCTCTGGGTATTTAACCACTGCCGTTAAAACAAAAAGCTCACTTTCATTTGGGGCATCCTTATACATAGATGGCGAACCTATAAAACGCGTGCCAGATGTGGCAAGGAAATGTATTTCGCTGGCATCCGGGAAGATAATTTTTAAGAAAGTTAAATTTAGAAGACCTTTAAGTACAACTAATAGGTTTCCAATTCAGTTA
This sequence comes from Dolomedes plantarius, assembly GCA_907164885.2. NCBI lineage: Eukaryota > Metazoa > Arthropoda > Arachnida > Araneae > Dolomedidae > Dolomedes > Dolomedes plantarius. Next base: position 29,670,320 of record OU015498.1, on the reverse strand, counting down.
TATATAGAAACGGAGGCTTTTCGATTAACAAATGATCTGGAAACTATAGCAACCAAACCAAGTGCCAATCGTATATAAGAGACAAAAATGCCGAAAATGAAATTTGTGAATAATTGAAATTTTAAAACCGAAATTTTCAAATATTTCTTAAAAAACACTAATAGCTGTTCCGAAAGTATTTTTCCCGTATGCTAATTTTTATAATCAGATATGAGCTTTATAAAGAAGAAAAATTAAGAAATAAATGGACGGATGTATCTAGTTTAATCAATCTTTTTCTCCAAGTAACTCAATATCACTAGTTATCATCCAAAATTGTATTAATTAATAATCTATATTAATTTTTTATTGCCTAATTTAAGCGAAATACGTTATTATTATCATTGCGTAAATTTTGGTCGTTTAAGGCTGCTGTATACTAACCCTATTGGATTCGCTCACCTCAATGTTAACCTACGGAGATAATGTGTCTACTATTTACAGCTGATAATCCAATAAAAATGCTGATAATCCAATAAAAATTGTATTTGCAGATAGCCTGAACTTTTCTGCACCTTCCAACAGGATTCATTTTATAGATACGTCCACCAAAGGAATTTAGGAACGCTCAAAACCCACTATATCAGATTTTCCCCCCGAATAACTTCAAATTTCAAATACACTGCTGGCCACTGTAAATGCAACACTCTGAAGGAAACATGCAAATAACATGAAATTTACAACATGCATTTGCGGAGGTGAGATATGCAAATGGTTAGAATTTCAGCGCAGACGCACATCACGCGCGCCTGTGGCGCCACTTCAAAGCGCTATTTAAGGCTTGGAGATTTCGACGATTTCAAGTTCGGCAATTATGTTTTTCTTGTGGTTTTTTCAAAAAAACGATCAATTATGCCCCGTCGAAAACAGCGATCATCTTTTGATCAAGTATCCGAGTTCGACAGAGGAAGGATAGTGGCCTACCGAGATTGTGGATTATCTTTCAGGGAAATCGGTAGTCGTGTTGGACGAAACCAAACAACTGTAATGCGGATATGTGATCGTTGGATGCAGGAGGGTACGACGGACCGGCGTGTTCGATCGCATCCCCCTCAGCGCACCACTTCACGTGATGACAGGCAAATTGTGCGCATAGCAGTGACGGATCGCTCAGTCACATCACGAACCATAGCACAGCACATGCAGTCTGTAACGCATCATCCAGTGTCTGCGCGTACCATTCCACGCCGTTTACAGAGTGGTCTGTCCGCAAGACGTCCATTGCTTTGTCTACCCTTGACGCAGAACCACAGACGTCTCCGCCGCCAATGGTGCGATGACAGAAGAATGTGGACGGCAGGATGGAATAAAATTGTCTTTACTGACGAGTCACGCTTCTGTCTGCAACACCACGATGGTCGCATTCGAGTATGGAGACACCGTGAAGAGGGGATGCTGATCAGCTGCGTTATGTACCACCACACTGGTCCTGCACCGGGTATTATGGTATGGGGCGGTATTGGATATCACTCTCGCACACCTCTAGTACGCATTTCCGGTACATTAAACAGCCAGCGCTACATCTCCGAGGTGTTGGAGCAAGTTGTCCTTCCTTACCTTCAGGGCTTGCCCACAGCCATATTTCAACAGTATAATGCGCGACCACACGTGGCACGCATTGTCCAACGGTTCTTCGTCAATCGCCAGATTGAATTGCTTCCCTGGCCGCCTCGCTCTCCGGATCTTTCGCCGATAGGAAACATGTGGTCCATGGTTGCTCTACGATTGACCCAGATTCCATCCCCAGCTGCAGCAGATCAACTTTGGCAACGCGTGGAAGCTACTTGGTCTGCTGTACCCCAAGAACTCATCCAAAGTCTCTTTGAATCAATGCCGAGGCGTGTGGCAGCGGTGATCTCCAACAATGGCGGCTACTCTGGCTACTGATTTTGGCAGGAACCACACTTCACAGAAGTCTATAAATTTAATCATTTGATACATGGTCAACATGTTATCTACAAAATAAATTTTGTTGTGATATCTCTTGTCTTTCTTGGTGTTGCAATTTGGGTGGCCAGCAGTGTATTACTTTCATTTAAAGAAAAAAACGAAAAAAAACCGTAAAAAACAGAAAAAACGAAAAAGTGCCCAAGGTATAAGATTTCTTTCTCTATTACGGAACACAATTTTAAAAAAATCTTTAAATCCAAGTCGGCAATCCTTGGACAGATTTTCTCCATACGTTAACATTGAGGTGAGCGAATCCGATAGGGCTAGTACACCAGCAGCGTTAAAGCACAATCGAAATTTGCTGAAATTTATAATAGTCTGATACTAAAAGTTTGCTTTTAGACTATTTATAAACCAGCTGGCTCGTCAGAACCTTCAAGGAATATCGCTTTTAAATTTTTTGCTCATGTGCACATGAGATGCTTCCCCACCCAGAACAAAAATGATGCTGGTTTCTTACACATTGCTTCTTCCTGAATTTAGCATTTATTTTCATATTTAGGATCCCGGTTTGAATGTTTACATATTGTGACATGGAATTCGACTTTGTAAATATATTTTCTAATCTCATAGTCTTGATACAGCATTGATTCGGTTCCATGCACATTTTAGTGTATCTGTTTTATTATGTATGTCCTAAGATGTATGTGCGCTTGGGATCGCGCCTATGGTTTATTTTGTACCGGTTTCTGGAAGAAAGGTATGTACCTCCCGGAGGCAAATTTAGCGTATCCTGTAGAAAGGTTTTGTGCAAAGAATAAAAGAGTGACTTGCCACCCCTTCTCGGCTGTAAAGGGGTCTTAGCGTCCCCATAGCAACGGCCTAGCAACATCTTTTTAGCCAATGAGAGCTGAAAGGTGTTTGTTCGAGGACATAGCTGACCTCTGCTCTTCCCGGTTCTAAAAAAGTTTGAGAAACGTTTTTTCTTAGTGAGTCGAAGAATAAGCAGCGACAGGAAGAGGACCTCGTGGTGGTCCGATCTAGAACTATCCGCCATTTTTCTCTTGCTTTGCCGATTCCGCTGGTCAACTTAGTAGAAACGATCAGATGCTTCTTCTAAAACGAGGGTGGTGGTAAGTCATAATTATTTATGTTATATTTATCAGGCGAGAGCATAGTACTAAATTGAAAATATGTAACTTGAATTTTATGTGTTCTAATAATTTTTTTAATGTATGAAAACAATTAATATGATGATTTCTGTAAAAGTTTGTAATCAGTGTTTAAGTTAATGTTAAGTAATATTAAGAGAAATTAAATGGTAGCATTAGATATTAAATTTGAGTTCGTGTCCTTTAGTTATTCTCAGACATGTGTCAGAGTGTATTTCTCAAATTAATAATTTAGCAAAAAAAAAAAAAAAATAAATAAAAAAAATAAATAAATAAAAAAGCCACTATACAAAATATTCTAATTATTATATGTTCTAGCTTCATTTAATACATATAAATATGTACCAGACAAGCAACTACATAATCGGAGCCAATAAATATGGAAATCCTTTTATTTTTGAAAAAAATTCTTCACTTAAAATCTCGAGTAAATGGAATAAATATCGGTGCTATCAGAGAAGACAGATGATCATTCATTATCGAACGTCAGCACATCAAGTGGCGTTTTGAGTGTCTGTCGATGATCGGAGACAGGCCAGAAAAACAGAAAATAGCCGCAAAATCGTTGTCAGGCGGCGATAAGGGGGGCTCCTCTGCCGACATGTCAAGTTCTCGCAATCGGAAGTTCATATCCCGGCACGTGTTCGATTTTGCCGCGTCCTCCTCTTAAGTCGCTGATAAAATGGGACGGCATGCGCCAGATTAATTTTTGCCTAGCTTGCGCTCTGATCATAGATCAGGAAGCGGAGACAGATAAATGCTGTTAAAAGCGTGTGTTTGGCTGCCTGAAAAACCGCATGGTTTAAGTTGCTAGAGAATTTATTCTTTCAGTCCGTGCGGCACGTACAGAGTACTAAGGGCCTGTTCACATAGGAGTCCGTTGCGTACCGTTAAAGTATTGAAATATATTTAACCAATGACAAACCTCCAAACGATTAGCAGCGAAATTTTTAACGCCTATGATTGGTTTATTTTCGTCTCAACGTCATCTTTCCTTTAACGCTACGCAACGGACTCCTATGTGAACAGGCCCTTTACCATATACAGGTGACCCTCCTAAAACACGGTAGATAGGTTCCTAGAAAATGCCGTGTTGTGTGAAACCGTGTTATATGAGACCCAGAGACATTACAAAAAAGGGGGTTACGTTCCGAAAACTTATTAAAAACAATTTTTTTTAAATTCCATATAAGCAAGTTAATTTTTATTAAAAATAACAGTGTATGTATAACACAAAACGAAAAGAAACAAAAAGTATTATTTTCATTTAATGTGACATTAATTTAATAAATTTCTTCCTCATCATTGCTAAGTAGTACAATCAAATGAGAACATGTTTTCGGTTGAACAATGTCACCTTCACTTTCAGAACCTTTTTCTTCATTTAGATTTTTTGCGCCTTCTATCCTCTTTAAAATATCTGTGATTTTGGTTTATTTGCTGGTTCTTACAAGGTCACTGTAGATTTCACGGTATGGAGATAGACAATTTTGCAGCTCCCTTTTGAATTTTCGGCTTCTTTTGGCGGAAGAGTCTGCATTCAGGAAAAATGATTCAAGATTTTCAGCTAAGCTTAGGCTTTCATGCAACTTTATAGAGTTTTAAATGAATAAATTATAATTTGTTTATACATTTTTATGTAAAGCCACTATAGTTCATTGTTCCGTCCCGTCATTATTTTAAGGTAATTAATTTTTTAAATGTGTTAACCAAAAATCATGATATCTAGTGCTGTAGAAGTACAGTGCTGTACAAAGGTTTTCGCAATTTTTTAATCGTGTTAGAGCGAAACCGTGTTACAGGTTGCAGTGTTATACGAGGGTTCCCGCAATTTATCCTATCGTGTTAGAGCGAAACCGTGTTGTAAGATGCTGTGTTGTAGGAGGGCTACCTGTATTAGTACCCCTAATTCCCATATTTTGGCCTTAAAAATTAAAACTTTTTATTTTTTAAAGAAATATGGCAATAAACTCGTGTTATAGAAAACGATTAGGATTAACAACGAAAACTTTGCATACTACATAAGCCCAGAGCAGCCTAGAGGATACCATGTCGTGATTCGTTTCTGGCAGAGCTTGCCTCGAGTAGTGACAAGCGCCACTCGATGCTCTTGTGTCTATGCCGGGTATGGCACGTTAAATCTGTAGGCTGGAAAGTCCTACCGTTGGGTTTGTAGGGGTCGGAAGATGGCATGAACCCCTCTCCCCAGATATCGCCTCTGAGGCTGTTCGGTCTAAATTGTGGTGGCACCCTCATGGGTAGCAATTTTGGCTCACTTAAGTGGTGCTTTCACAAGGAAGAAACCAACAAATTCATGGTATACAGACGAATGTCTCTGTACAAGTGAACTAATAGATTTTAAAAAACAAACTGACATACATCAATTCATACTAAACTTCAGTTTATTTCATTTCTTTATCCATTAGGGGAATCTTCGCTTAAAGCAGTAATTCTGCTCTATCAGTAGGCATTAAAGACTGCTGAGACAAAATCATAGTTATTATTCAAGTGTCAAAAAATATTGCAGGAAATATTACATCCATGTACCGTGGAAAAAGAGACATCAGTAACGCGTCTTAATTCGCTCTTTTTTCCCACAAGATTTAGCACTACGACTGAACTGTGATCTGTTATCTTGCACGTCGAAGGTTTTTCGGTGATGTAAGTCCCCTACCTATCTCGCCGAGGCACTTATGTCAGTTCTTTTTAAACGCTGCACGGCTTTTCAGAGCTTTCGCATTTTATCTGATTTTGGTTGCGGGCGGTTATGGCTCGGATCTTGTAAATCTGTTTATCTGCTGGTGACAGTTGCAGAAAAGATTTCGGGCTGTGATTCTAGATAACCCATCTTTTCTTCTCCGTTGACGGGTGCGAAATAAAAAATTAATCACTCGGTAAATATCGTAAAGGTTTAAAGCGGTTATAATCATGCTTAAGCCTCTGGTGTGTTCTCACGTTAAACATTTGTTCAAAAAGAGTGTGGGAAAAATTTGGTTCTGTGAATAAACCGTTATTTTTTTATATATAAATAAACAAACAGGTAAGGTGAAAATAAAGATTTAAAACCCTGTTTGATTGCTTTATTTAAGCATTTAAAAAAGTTTTGACCTAGTAACAAAAAGTTATGAAAAAAGCAGTGTTATGCATTTTTTTCAATTTCTTTTGGAAATTAATCATTTTAAATCCTTTCTTTTTAATCTACAAATCTAGGAATCAGATTTTTGACGCACTGATTTGATCTAGGGTTGGTTTGGTTTGGAGCATTAGGGCCTGTTCACATAGGAGTCCGTTGCGTTGCGTCAAGGAAAAGATGACGTTGAGACGAAAATAAACCAATCATAGGCGTTAAAAATTTAATTGCTAATCGTTTCGAGGCATATGATTGGTTTATTTTCGTCTCAACGTCATCTTTTCCTTAACGCAACGCAACGGACTCCTATGTGAACAGGCCCTAACTGTCAGTTTTTGCTACATGAGGATTAACAATTAGACCGGGACCTACTGCTAAAAGGCTATTCCGAACGGCTACAAACGTTCCTGCCAAGAGTGAGGCTTGAACCCACAGACTCTGGTACCGAAAGCCAGCGCCCTAGCCATTCGGCCATCCTCCGGCAGCGGCAGATCAGGAATTCCAGAGTTCCAGACCCTGCCCTAAAAGCCGGCCATTACTGGCTTAACATATCTCGATCAATCAGAACAAACTTCTTGCTATCTGGATTATTCCTGAAAAAGGTTTTTTTATAAAAATTATGATATTTTATACACTACCTAGGCGAATTTAAACATTTTAAACTAGTTTTTTCTCGACCTAGAATTTTCACACTTAAAAAATTGCGTAACATAACTCTTAAAAATTTTCTTTATTTTTCACTTAATATTCGCCCTTGAACATGCAACTTTATATCCCTTGCTAATTAAGATACAGGAAGATTTAAAACCATGGGATAGAAATGCTTAAATTTTTCCCTAAATTACTATGTACGTGTGTTCGGCAATGATAGACAATTTTAAAGTAATATGTTGCAGTAAGTTATGCTTTCAAATACGTATTTCCTTGTATTAGCCTGTCTGATAAACTAGACATTGAGAAAATTTGAATTCGAAGTTTGAATGTCAGTGTTTATTCTTGATAGCTCGGAAACAAACAAATAACCTAATCAGTAGCCCTAGTATTTGTACTGATTTCAAAAAGAATATTTGATAGGGCTTGAGGTAGCCTAGTGGTAGCGCGTTGGCTTTCGGTGCTTAGGGTGCTCGAATCGAATCCCGACAAGCAGCATTAAATACCTCCGTGTCTAGGCCGGATATGGCCACGTTAAATCCATACAAGGGAAAGTCCCTCTATGAGGTCAGAGAGGGTAGGAGACGGTACGATCCCCCAAAATCTCCCAAAGATGTCACCTCTGGGGGTTGTTTGGTCAAAATTGAGGTAGCTAAATAGGACACAACACTATCATCCAAAAATTTATTACAAAGTATAAATTACTTCCATCTTTTGTAAGTACGAAGGAAACCTTAACACCAAAAATATGAAAGCTGAAAAAAAAGTACTGGTCATTCATAATAATCTTCCAAACAGAACGATAGATCTAAATGACTTTCACAACTAATCAACCGATGCAAAATCTTTAAATCCCACTTGATTCGGTAATGTAAGCTTCAAAGTCTATCCATCTGAGAAGGTTACATGGATACAAACTCTTTAAATGGAGCGAATTGGCCGAAGGACTTCCTTCAACTCCACTGTATAAAAAGAAATCGCGGTTAATTAGCCAAAAAGCCTGATGAAATTATTTCTGTACTGTTTTCTAGCGAAAAAAAGATTCCATCTAGATGGAACCCAATATGTTCAAGTACAACAGGCACGATTTGCGAAAAGATCAATAAGCTGCTTTTAGTCGACAACTAGAGAGTCGCCGTGATGGGTTTGGACTTGACTTTTAATGCAGTAAATGACCCGGAATCACATTAATTGTTAGTTCATACAATGATCGTGAATACCAGCTTTTTTTTCTACAGCGCTGTTTCATCAAGCGTATAAGTATAGTGGGTGGACCAAAGGGCGTATTCCAGCGAGGCAATTCTGAAATCCACACTGCATGTTCGATTAAATTGAGGTGTTCTTTCTAAAAAGTGTTAAAGCTGCTATGTACTAACCCCATTGGATTCGCTCACCTCAATGTTAACCTATGGAGAAAATTTGTCCACGAATTGCCGACTTGGATTCAAAGATATTTTTTAAAAAATTGTACTCCGTCATAGATAAAGAAATTTTACATTTGTGTACATTTTTCGTTTTTTTTAAAAATGCAATTAATATTTTAAAATTTAAATTATTCGGGGAAAAATCTGGTATAGTGTGTTTTAAATGCTCATAAATTCCTTCGGTGGACGAAATTTATAAAATGAATCCTGTAGCGCTTTGCAGAAAAGTTCAGGCTATCTAAGAAATACCAATTTTATTTGATTATCACCATTTATGTACCTGTAAATAATTGAGAAAAATAAATTTTAAATGAAAAATTTGGGGGCAGCGCTTAACCTCCCTATAGAGAGAGTGCCATTACAATCCCTCAAAATGTCAATCCTAAGTGGGGTGGAATTCTCGAACTGTCAAATGGACTCCTCCCACCACAAGAGTCTGCAAGAAGAGCAAAAGGGAAATACGATTTTTTTTTCTTTGTACATAGCAGCCTTAATGGTTATGAAGCCCAGATCTAAACATCACTGAAAGCATTTTGGCTCTATTGGCACGTAAGAGTAGGGCAATTTGAAGAGCTACAGGGTTCTGAAAAAACAGATTTACAATTTTTTCGTAAAATTTGCCTTTAGAACTGTTTCAAAATTGTTTTAGGGAATGGGAGATCGAGGTTTTGAATCTATAACAAAACGGTGCGAAAGCCAAATATTAATTTAAATAATTAAAAGATAAAAAGAACTTTTTATATACCATGTTTTTAAATTTTCTGTTGAATCATATAAACTTGACAATTCTATGCATTAATAAATACTTTTTTAAAATTTTTTTGATGAATTATTCCATCAACTTGAAAGAACATGAAGTTAATTGGAAGTTAACTTGCGTTTAACTTTTCATTCCCGTCCCGGCCGATAGATGGCTGTATCATTCTACAAAATAAAATTAACTGAAAATGAATTCAAAATCTGCTAAAAGATGGCTAAAAGTATTAAAATAATGCATTGTCACCGTGTTCTCAGCTATTCTAAAAGTTTCAAATGTCTAGCTAGTCGGGAAGTTAGTTAAAAATCGATTGCAAGATTTATACTAGACAAACACACACACAAGCAAACAAACAAGAAAGCGAGTTAATAAAAACACGGGAAAAATGCAACTGTTTAATAATTATTATCTATCATTTTAGCACCGTTGAAAATGAACTAATTTAGCACTGTTGCAAATTAGCTTATTGTGATTTAACCTCTTACGGAATGTTGAACTTATTGTGAATACGCACTGAACTGCAAATCGTTTTCTCTATAGCAGTGTTTCCCCCAAAATTTTTTTGATTGCAGTACCCTCAGAACATTTTTCTAACTTCACGGAACCCTCTACATTTTTTTTATCAATACCCCTCTACATTTTTTTTTATCAATAGACTCTCTAAATTTAATTTGATATAGAATGAGACAAATATTGTTTGAATACTTAGATTTTACTGAATTAAACAAAAAAATCATTAAAAAATTCTTCGTGAAAACAAATAATAGTGATAATAAAAATAAAAATATTAAACAAAATTATAAAACTAATGTACTTTGGTCGCCAGGCTGTCTCGCGGACAGTCAGACAGAAATGTTGACTTTTCATTTCTGCTTCCTTGTTTATCCTCTGGCTGATCAGGTTTGCGTTTCCGGTCAGACATTCCTGGTGATTCTGTTTTGTTTTTGAGTTTTCTACCTCCTCCAAAAAATGCGATATTTTCGGCCATCCAGTGAGGTTGGTAAGAGGTATGGTCCGATTAAGTAAACAGCGCCCTCCAGCGTCAGGTTTGCGTTTCCGGTCATACATTCCTATGTGATTATTACTCGTCTTGATGCCTACTATCACCCCTCTGAATTTGTCGGTCGAATTCGGCAACACCATATATATATATATATATATATATATATATATATATATATATATATAATAAAATAAAATAAAAATCATAAGTAAAAATAAAAATAATAATAAAAATAACTCTTAGTAATAATAATTAAAAACTAAATTATTAAGGGTATAATAGTCCTAAAATTTGGTAACCATAGTAAGTCTGTAACTGAGAATCCACTACCTCCATGGTTGCAAGTTTTGTGACGTCAGTCATCTTGCGGTTACATGTTCTTAACTTCCACTCTGTGTAGCGCCAGGCTTGGTGTTCTTTGGTTAAGTACTATTATTCAATTTTTAATCAATTCTTCTGTTTTTCATGGATTGTACGGTGTCTGAGTGTGTTTATTGTATAGATCATACTCATCCGAAACAATCCATTGGTTTTTAGACAGCATTGACACCGCTGATGAAGAAATGCTGTCTAAAACCTCTTTCAAACTTTTCTTTTCATGTTATTTGTTCCTGGCTGCAAGTAGCTATATATATATATATATATATATATATATATATATATATATATATGTGTGTGTGTGTGTGTGTGTGTGGGTGGGGAAGGTACGATCTCCATAGATGTCACCCCTGGGAGTGCTCGGTCAACATTGACCAGGTGACATCTAGCTTACTCTAACTCCGACCCTTGTGCCATTAAAAACGAGAGTCGCAACCCTCAGCCCGCAAGCCTGCATGGACCTGGTCTAGAATATAATCCGGGCAGGGGGGCATAAACAACAAAATTAAATACTGTTAAACTTTAGAACTATTTTTTTTTTCTAAAATGTGAGTTTATTTAAAAATCAGTTTATTTAAAGAATCTTTCCCGTGTCTCCAACTCGTTCAAAACCGAGAATAAATTATCAAAAAAAATGTCCAACGAGCGCTGTTTATGAGTCGAAAAAAAAAGGTTCATTTAAATTCTCCGAACCCACTCGTGGCATAACATGTTATCTGGGCATCTTAATAGCCCTCATGCGATATCGAAGAATAAATCATCTATCGTACGATCTCAAAAAAACAAAGATACCCCGAATAAGAGAAAGGTTTACTTCCTAAATCTCCCTGAGACCTTTTTCTTTACTTTTTTTATATATATTATCTTTTGCGAAGTTTAAAGTTATCTAAAGTTTCCGAATAAAACCGGATAACTTGACGAGGCTTATCGCACGGCAGATAACGCTGATATTTTTGCTTTATTTCTTTCAGCTGTTGCTGGGTCACTTGCGTGGATATCAGAAGAAAAACAAATATTTAAATGATCCGATAGTCTGTTGCTATTAGGATATAGTTAGAATACAAAATTAATTTTACAGAAATTGAAACAAAAAAATTGTTTTGTTAGACCTCACATGACTTGTCGTTTATAAATTATACACTTAGAGTTTATGAATTATGAATTAAGTTTTTCTTGTTAATATGGGGAACAACATCTTCGTGTCCACGAAAGAAAGAAAGCCAATGACTTCAAAAGTTACCATTTAAATGGCGCTAACCGCGGCTCGATTTCAACGAAACTTTTCTTATTAGGATTTTATTCTGTTCAGGGATACCATGAATTCTAAGAAGTATGGCGCTACTTTGAGCAGGTATTATTGTATTAAATTGTGGTGATAAACTAATAGTAACAATTTTAGTATTTTACTGATAGAGACACAAGAAAACTTTTTTAGAAACTTACATATGGCTCTAAATGGAAAAAAATATGCTAAAAATTATATATATATGTATATATATATATATATATATATATATATAGGGTAATTATCCCTAATATGACATCCCAGCTTATAGGACGTATAAAGCGCTGCCGCCTGGCGAATGGAGCGTAAAACAGTAGTCTATTGCATCATTCGTAATTGGTGAGTCAGTCGAGTGTTTGCAAGCTCACACAAAGGAGCAGTATTTTTTTTCTTGAATGTGTGCTCGTCGAATTTTTGGCATTACCATTTTCATTGGCTGTTTTCACCTTTAAGGCGAGACTCTTATTAAAACAGTTAGTATTGTATAGGTAGCTATAAATGTGGAGTGTAAACACGCCTGTTTGTTTTTAAGCTAACGTCAATCCTAACCTAAAATATTGGTTGGAGTGTTCAACAACATGGTTGTGCCTAATATAAGACCCCAAATCATGCCTAATATGAGATAGGGTCTCATATTAGGCGTTTTAGTTTTCACTCTCGCAGCCTTGTTTCCTCTGAAGCTACAGATGCAATGACGCCCAGGCGAAATCCACAACCATGTAGCAGTTGTGACAATGTGGAAGGTATTGATCAAACAACAAGTTCAAACTAGTTCTTAATGACTCCTGAAGAAATAAATCCCTTGCCTACTTTACCTGAGAAAAACACCTCGAAACCAAGTGGAGCCCGTAAAGCCGATATTATCACATCATCGCCGTATAAAAATAAATTGATTGATAACATTAACAAAAGAACTGCAGCATATTCGAAAAAACTTTGTTTCCTACAAGAAAAAAAAAGAATAGACCTAAAAGATAAGAAATCAAAGGATAAACAAGGAAAAGGAGATTAAGATAAAAAGAAAAGGATAAGGAAACAATAAAGGGAACAGGAAAAGTCAAAGTGGTCCCTACAGGAAGGGGAAAAATTAAGAATGGATGAAAATGCAACACTAGTTAAAAAACAGAGAACGAATAAGCCTAATTATAGCTATGATGATCTCAGCTCATTTGAAGATGATGAAAAACTTTCTCTCCATGACAGCAGTGACGATAGCATTGATGAAAACGACGCTGAATGCCTTTTTTGTGGTTGTTTATTTTCAGTAGACAAATGGGGAGAGCAGTGGCGTCAATGTAGAAGGTGTTTCAGGTGGGCCCATGAAGATTGTGGAAATGACGAACTTTTTAATTGTAAACAATGTGAAAAGCTTGAATCTAAAAACAAAAAGTAAACAAAACCTGTAGTGTAAACCAACTAATTTGTTTAAAATGTCACTTTTCTTTTTCACCTATTAGTGTATATAGGTAACTGTTAGTGTATATAGGTAATCTAATTATTGTACAGTTTTGTTTTTACGAACTTTTCAGTAATTCTAATTCATATTTAGAGTTGTAGAATGGGGGTCTCATATTTCAACTACTGTTTTCAGATCCCAAAAATGGAACACTTTTGTTTATAATTTCATACAAGAAAATTGCAAGGTTGTTTTCAATTTTTTTGTCATTGTTATATGTAGTAAAATATGTGTATTAAAAGGATATCAAGTTGGTACTATAATCCCTCACTTACTTTCCTAGTTATATATGAATGGGGTCACATATTCGGCATACTTACCCTATATATATATATATATATATATATATATATATATATATATATATATATACAGGGGAATCTCGATCTATCGTTTTTCAAGGGAGCGTTTGAAATGAACGATAAATGCGGAAACTTAACAAAGCAATATGATCGTTGAGACTGGATAAGATGAACGACACATACGGAAAAACGATGGATCCGAAAACGATCGATCGAGATTCCACTGTATATATATATATATATATATATATATATATATATATATATATATATATATATATATATATATATATATATATATATATATATATATATATATATAAATATAAATATATATATATATATATATATATATATATATATATATATATATATATATATATATATATATATAAATATATATAAATATATATAAATATATATAAATATATATATATATATATATATATATATATATATATATATATATATAAATATAAATATATATATAAATATATATATATATATATATATATATATATATATATATATATATATATATATATATATACGAGGGCGAATCAGAAAGCCTTTGCCCCTATTTTTTTGTTAGCCAAATTACGGCTGTAAATGTGAAGTCAACATATTCATTCCCAGTGGTGGACCTTTCTTGGACCGGCCCGGCCTTATCTGCCGGTAGCTCAGGGGCACGGCGCTGCTGTCAGTTCTTGAAGACGGCTGTTGTGCTTCACACGTCCACGGCGTAGGAGCAACGAAGTATGATTCGTTTTCTATGGAGCAAGGAACGAGCGCCCATCGAAATCCACAGGGAAATGCAGCCCGCGTATGTGGAAAAGTGTCTCGCTTAGAGAAGTGTCAGATGGTGGTGTTGTGAGTTCGCAAACGGCCGTGAAGACACGTGACAATGATCGTTCGGAGTGGCCAAGTTCGTGCAATGCGAGGCAATCAGAACTGACAAAAAGCGCCGGTCATTTCACTGGGAGAGTCTGCAACAATCACCATACAGTCCGGACCTCGCTCCTAGTGATTCCCATGTTTTCGGACCGCTCAAGAAGTTCCTGGCAGGACAGCGATTCACATGCAACGATGAAGCCAAGACAGCAAGCAGTCCGACGGTGGTTCCACAGTCAGCCGGACGAATTCTACAACAGGGGCATCTAAAATTGAGTACTCCGATGGGACAAATGCATGAAACGGTGTGGGGACTATATGGAAAAATGATTTAAAGTACGTAGAATAGTACGTGCATTTGGAATTACCCGTATGTACCTTATTTTGGCTAATAATAATTACAAGATAAAAAGAACTTTTTATATACCATGTTTTTCAATTTTCTGTTGAAATCATATAAACTTGAAAATTCTATGTATTAATAAATATTAAAAAATATTTTTTTGATAAATTATCCCATCAACTTGAAAGAAAATTAAGTTAATTGGAAGTTAACTTGCGTTTAACTTTTCGTTCCCGTCCCGGCCGACAGATGGCTGCACCAGTCCACAAAACAAAATTAACTGAAAATAACTGAAAATTAATTTAATTCTGCTTAAAGATGACTAAAAGTATATAAAAAATGCATTGTCATCGTGTTCTGAGCTATTCTAAAAGTTCAAATGTCTAGCTAGTCGGGAAGTTAGTTAAAAATCGATTGCAAGATTTGTAAGGGACAAACACACACACAAACAAGAAAGCAAGTTAATAAAAACATGGTAAAAAATAGGGGCAAATAATATATATATATATATATATATATATATATATATATATACACACACACACTAAGTGAAACTTCTCTAGTCGGCAACCCCCCAAAATGGCCTCATTTTTTCGGAACCATTATTAGAGACATGCAGAAGTTTCACTGTATGTACGTATATGTACACACACACACACATGTATATATATATATATATATATATATATATATATATATGTGTGTGTGTGTGTGTGTGTGTGTGTGTAGTTGTTTTTCAGGAGCTGCTTTGCACGGCTCTGCTCAAACGTGTTAATAATACAATACTTTAAAAAAAAAAGGAGGAACTATCACGAAACAAATGAGGTAAGTTAAAAAAAATCCTCATAAGCACATATACTCTCCTTTAAGTTTAATCCAACATGGAGTTGGATGCGTTGTGAAAACTTATTTTGATTCTAGTCGTATGACATATAGCTGTTTCCTTTATGAATCATAGAGTACGTTAGCGTCCGCGAACTGTCTTATATATTTTTTTTCAATGAGAAACAACTTATTAGTAGGCGGATTTTCAAAGAGCTTCGCACGGCGCTGCTCGCACGTGTTCAAACTATAATACTTTTCAAGGAAAAAAAGAAGAAGAAAAAAAAAGTCGTGAAACTGAGGAAATAAAGCGGGCACAAAAATAAAGCGTTAGCGAAGTGTGTTTCTCTGCGGTGATCCTTGGGAGAAGTACGAAGGTCGGGTGAGTCAGAAAACTTCACTCTCGCCGTCATGGAGACGGAACTAGTGCTTTTTGTCGCCCGTGTCTTTCAATGATACGGGCACAAATCTGGCTGTTTTTTTATCTCTTTTTTTCGTATTTCTTGAACACACAATGGTGAGAACCGGAAAGCTAATGTTCCTGTAGGAGATGAAGATATATATGTATATATATGTAACAAGAAAACGCGTCTTCCTAAATTAATTTTAAAACATATTCTCTTTTTAATAAAGCACGACCCCTCTTTCCAAATTGCAACCTAAAAATAATATAATTTATAATTTATATTAGCCCTGCAGATAATTAATCAGGCATTTGAAATATTTGAATTCCATAACATCACCACATCCGGCCCGAACCGAACGCCTCATTAAAATTGTATATAATAAATAAGTCCTGTTTTCAAATTCTTCCTTTTGGTAAAACGCAGAGCAAGCGCGTGATCTAGCAATTAATTAATCCCTGGGAAAACCACGGCATGGACACGTGAACTCAACGAGACTAAATTCGTCCAATTAAAAAAAATAAGTAATTTAGGCCCTCTGGTGTCAATATCACCAACCAGTCATTTAATATTTGCCTGAACAGAAGACTGCTCTCTCTTCGCACCTAACTCTCGTTGTTGTCAGATCTGCTGTCCACGGACGCCAAAAGTCCGGTAGGCAAGACGGCTTTTCTCACTTAACTGTGCCATGTAAACACTGATGTTAACATGTCCCGTCCTGGCATGGACGCCGGACAAGTCATGTGGCCACTGCAGCTAATGCCTTCGTAATGCTTAATGATTGAATAAAGGTGATTTCATGGATATCGTCTGGAATCTGTGTTCCTCTCCTCTGGCTCCATGTTTGTTTCTCTCATCACTGAACGAGCGACTGCATCTGTATGATCAACACCCTCGTGCTGACTGCATCTCCAATAAGTTCATTCGCATCAATTCCCGTGTGTTAAATTTATTTCCCATTGTGATTATTATCACACACACACACACACACACACACACATATATATATATATATATATATATATATATATATATATGTGGCATTTCACCCCTGATTCCATAACACACAATAATAATAACAAACGACGAGGCAGAGTTCTATAAAATTGCAGTCCTTTATTTCAGAAGAGTTGGGAGCGGATATCAGAGCGTCCTTCTAGCATGACGCGAAACATACAAGTGCTTTCACATACACAGCTCACAACAGACTGCCTGCTCTCTTAGTCAGGGTCTGTACCAAAAATCAGCGACTGTTTACATCAACACAGATGTTTTTCGTGGGTGGTAATACTACTAAGAAGCACATTGGGTGCGTTTTATCTTTATGGTATTGTTTGACACTTTTGATCCTTTATCTCTGGCACCTGCAGCCATTATCTCTGAGATATTGTGAACTGCGGATTTTAGATGACTAGAGACGGGGTTTTGTTACTCCTTCTGGGCGGCACGGCTAATATTCCTATCAACTGAAAAGGATTTAGTGTGTTGTTTTCCCCACTGGAATTTGCAGATGTTCACTTGCTTTTGGGTGGGCTATTTCTGAGAAAGGGTCCTCTCTTAACAGATGTGGGGACCCGAATTATAGAAATATACGAGATTCAACTTATAATGTCAAGATTCAACTTATAATGTCACATCCCCCCTCCCAAGAGGCTATCATCCTATGCCTGCATAGGGTGAGAGACACCTGAGTGTGAGTATGTTGGGACCTCACCTAATTCACTCTGTAAGATCAACATTATAAGTTTTACTACCTCAATTTTTTAAGTTAAGTCATAATCGATATAAAACTCTTGATCTGCAGTATCAAGCTCTTTATATCGACATACGTTAGCTGGAATTATAAATCCTTCCGTCCCTCTGGGGAAGTTCTCCACCTACCTAAATTCCTCCATCTCCAGTCATCGTGTTCAATACCATAACAATACAATTACTCGGCCTCAAATTAATAGGTGCACAATTACAACAATAGTCTAATAGTAATTAAAAGTACATAATTATAACAATATTAGTGGGATAATAAAATAAGTAATAAGATAATATACTAGTATAGCCATGAAAAGAATAACATATAAATGGCAGGTGATATGGCATAATTGAATCTCTCTGCAAATACATCAATAGTCTGGTAATAATTATGAATAAAATAAGGTATAAGATAATATAATGGTATAGCCATGAAAAGAATAACATAGAAATGGTAATGGATATGGCCTAATTGAATCTCCATGCAGATACATTATACCGAAAATCAGTTCTAACTCAATAGTAATCTACATGAAATCATACACAAAAACAATTCAATTCTGATACTTGTAAATCAATGCTAAATCAATACACAGAAATGATACATTAAGTACTTCAATTCAGGTAAACGTAACTCAACATTAATCAAATATGAAGGCATATTGACAATCACGCACTAAATTAGTTCAATTCAGAAAAATATAACTCAATACTATTTACACTTCTAGAGCACTGGTTTACTCGGATAATAATTACTATTTATACAATCACAATAATGCCAGTATGATCATAAAATAAATAATATGATAATAGTGCGTAATAATGAAAAAGAAATAACAGGTGATATAATATAAAAAATCCTTACTAAGACACAAATATATCATATGAACACAATGCTTTTTACAATTATTTGGATTATTCATCTCTTTCATTCCACTTAAATTCTCTCATGTTTTTTAATTCACTATATTCTTTAATACAGGGGAATAACTTCTATTTTTCTTAACCTCAAGATCTCTTTCCTATACTCTCCCAGATCTCTACATTGAGCGAAAATTAATCCTTATACCCTTCCAGTACTCATCTCTCTCAAGCTCAATTTTTGCATTACCTTATCCTTCTAACCTAACTGTAGTGTTCTGACTTATGATGACATCTGCTAATCAGAGTACTAATTTCTCATGATAACTTGTCTTTGAATAAGCCTGTCCTATTTAAATGAATTTAAGATTCTACTGAAAGGTACAAATTTCCTCCTTCCATTTTTTCCCTTAACTTCATAATTAAAAAAATAATAATAATAAAATAATTCTGACAACTTCAGCTAGTTTGGTTAAGGTAAATTATTATTCGTCTCTTTTTACACACTCAAAGGAATCGGGGACTCACTCTCTCACCTCCCCCTCTAAAACACTACTCGTCGTTTGACCTACTTCTGTTGGGTGGGGTCAGGGTTCAACTGTTACTCCTAGCACGCTCTATAAGGCCTCAATGCTACAGGTAGTTCTGACGTTGTAATAATTTCTAGCAGGCTCCATATTCACTCTCCCAATATCATATTTACTTTTAGGAAATATACCAATAAACGATGACAATAGAGGAATGAGCTCCGATAGATTCATGTTAGCAAATTCAGGTAATTTATCCTGAATGGCATTCTGAGTCTTATAGTCTTCAGTCAAATCAAGTGCGTTCCTGATTTGCTTAGACGTTTTTGGATGCTCATGTTCTCCATTGCCATTCGTTAGCATTATATCATCACAATTATTTTCAATACGACCATAATATAATTTAGCACAGTTGTTATCATCAGACTATTCATTTATCATTTTACTCGACCTACATATCAATACACGTTACTCCTAATTCAAATTAACAAAATACCAATTAAACAATTATATACCAATACACTACGCAATTACTAATTACACATATTAAAAGTATTGAATTAACCTCTACTCACAAATTGAAATTAATAAAATTTCACTTAAACAATTATATATAAACAATTATTTCAGCTGTCACTGCGAATCCGGCTATTGCTTTGGCTGCCTCTCCATCCAAAAGAGAGATTAAATAATTCAATTTTTCCACTCGGGATAATTCTTTCCGGTTGTTGATGGTGGATTCAAATGTTTGCCAAAACGACATCCAAGTGGTTATGTCTCCGTGAAATTTTTTTAGTTCTATTTTTGGCAATTTTGCGGTGATGGGTTTCGTATCATTAGTAGAGAGATTGTCAGTTGATTTGTCTTCCAGGACTTCCTTCTCTTGTGTTATTTAAATAATCCTATGTATGGTTTCAAGTATTTTAGTTTGATAGGTCTCTGAGCTTTCCATATCCGTATCTAGTTCTCCTTCTTCCGTTATCATGTCTGCAACGTTTTTATCCAAATCATATAATTCTTGCCGCTTCATTTCCAGTTGATCCTTTAGTGCATGTAATTTACTTTTATATCCTGGCTGTTGTTGAATTTCTTCGAATTGTTTAATTAGTCGAGAAACAGAGCCTCTCTGAGCTTTTCTTGTTCTCTTCAGAACTTCCATCTTTTAAAAGAACGAAACTGTCTTTCAACTATATCATCAATGAGCTATCACCGCATTCTCTTCCTTCGCAACGTGGGTGAAACATGATACCCTGCTCGGTTCGGTGTGGGGAATTGGGAAGCAAGGCTCATCCGCCATGTTTGTCCTTCTTGTCTTCTATTGGCTTAAAAATGCCTATAAGTTCATTTAATCAATTTGGTTTCTTCTTATTAAAGTCCATTAGGTGTTCCTTCGCAAAGTAACATTCTTGTCGACTTGTGACATTTCACCCCTGATTCCATAACACACAATAATAATCACAAACGACGAGGCAGAGTTCTATAAAATTGCAGTCCTTTATTTCAGAAGAGTTGGGAGCGGATATCAGAGCGTCCTTCTAGCATGACGCGAAACATACAAGTGCTTTCACATACACAGCTCACAACAGACTGCCTGCTCTCTTAGTCAGGGTCTGTACCAAAAATCAGCGACTGTTTACATCAACACAGATGTTTTTCGTGGGTGGTAATACTACTAAGAAGCACATTGGGTGCGTTTTATCTTTATGGTATTGTTTGACACTTTTGATCCTTTATCTCTGGCACCTGCAGCCATTATCTCTGAGATATTGTGAACTGCGGATTTTAGATGACTAGAGACGGGGTTTTGTTACTCCTTCTGGGCGGCACGGCTAATATTCCTATCAACTGAAAAGGATTTAGTGTGTTGTTTTCCCCACTGGAATTTGTAGATGTTCACTTGCTTTTGGGTGGGCTATTTCTGAGAAAGGGTCCTCTCTTAACAGATGTGGGGACCCGAATTATAGAAATATACGAGATTCAACTTATAATGTCAAGATTCAACTTATAATGTCACACATATATATATATATATATATATATATATATATATATATATATATATATATATATATATATATATATATATATATATATATATATATATATATATATATATACATACATACATATATACAGTGGAATCTCGATCGATCGTTTTCGGATCCATCGTTTTTCTGTATGTGTCGTTCATTTTATCCAGTCCCAACGATCATATTGCTTTGTTATGTTTCCGCATCTATCGTTTTCCCGCATTTATCGTTCATTTCAGTCGGTCCCTTGAAAAACGATAGATCGATATTCCACTGTATATATATACATACTATATATATATACATATATATATATATATATATATATATATATATATATATATATATATATATATATATATATATATATATAGTTTCTCTTGATTTCCTTTCTGTTATTGCTCTGCCTTTCGAAAAGATTAAGGCTAGGTGTTGTTATATCAGGGGGTACGGGAAAATGTTATTTAAAAAAAAATTGTTCAGATAATTCAGACAATAATTGCTAAGACAGTCCGGGGATACAGTTCTAAAGACAACGCACGTTTTTAATTTCTCGGCTTAAAATACACTACATTATAATTTGGATGAAATAAGGCGTACCTCTTACTGCCACGATGATTACATAACCAGTTATAGCGTTTTTTATGTCGTATTGTCTATGTGTATCTTGCTCAACATCCATACTTTGCAGCCTGCGCGAATCAGATTGCCTCGTAGATCTTCCAACCTCATGTTAAGCTATGGGAATTTTCCTTTCGGTAGTTTTCCAACCGCAGATTAAAGAGCGCTTATTTTTCAATTCTGTATTCTGCCTCTGAAAAGACATCCTCAAATGCAATGGACATGTATATTTTTTTGAAATTTTATTTTAACTTAGTTTTTTTTTCTAAAGGTTTAATGTGAAACTAGAAACATCCATGATATAATGCACTTTAAAAAAAATAATTACGGATATTTTTAAAATTTAAAAATTAAGCGTCTACCTAGTATGCAATGCCTAGAATGCTAACACATCTACCTGGTATGGAAAAAAAAGCTGAATTTAAACATATACATTCAGTAATCTTTGATTAGGAAAACGAGAGGAAATTTTCCCAAAACTTAACATGGATATGGGGGTGAGAGATCTTAGAATCAACTGATACGTCACTATGAATCTGCCTGTCACGAAATGGAGTTTTTCTGGATTTTCCATCTCTATAAGTTTACAACTAACACTCCTCCTATTGATTTCTCAATGAAATTTTGCTTAGAGTTACCCTGTTTCCATTAAACATTCTTCACGATTTTTGACCGACATTAAAAACTACGAATTATCCAAGGATTTTAATGTGTTTAATGATGCTTGTAGATCAGTGCTCTAGATCACTCTAGATCAGTTAGACACTCTAGATCAGTGCTCCGCAACCGCCGTGCCGTGGCACACTAGTGTGCCGCGAGGTGATCTTGACTGTGCTGCGGTGATTTTATAGATAATAAAAATTTAAAAAAAAATTAACCACCATATTAGTTAGAAATTTTTCTAAGTAAAATATTCCTCTATCTTTTCGTTAATATGTAATTTCTTTGGGTCGAGATTATACACAAAACAAAAACATGTTGTTACCAAACATTGTATGTATGCTCGAGCGTCATATTTCTGGATTTCAGTTAAGAAACAATATCCAAATTTCTGACAAGGCCATTGCAATTTTGCTCCTTTTTTCTACGACATACTTATGCGAACAAAGTTTTTCGACACTAGTTCTAATAAAAAATGACAAGCGATCATGTTTAAAGGGTCTTGACCATGAACTTCGAGCAGCTCTCTCTAATGTAGAGCCAAATATAAAACGTACATATGTTCATCAAAACAAGCTCAAATATCTCATTAATAAATTAGTAACGTTTAAATTAACTTTGATTTACTAGGCCTAAGCGAAGATCAAAAAACAAATTTTAATATAAAAATTTAAAGAGAAATTTTTTCTTTCTTGTAAACTATAACTTTATATTTTTGTCTTTGTGTTGTTGTACAATTCAAAATGATTTATATAAAACTTAAATGATTATAATTATCTTGATACATAGAGCTATTTTATTGTGTGTTTTTTAATCTAATAAAAACATATACGTATTTATTGTAATTTATGTATTTGCAAGCTTTTTCTTGTGGTGTGCCGCGGAATTATCGAAAAAAAAGTTGCTGTGCCGTGGAAGATAAAAGGTTGCGAAGCTCTGTTCTAGATGACAAACAATCATTGCAAAATCTAGGTGTGATTACAAAAAAATTGATAAACCTTAATTTTATTTGGTCCACGTGAGGTTGCTGCCGAATCACTCCAACTTTTACCGTGATTTCAGCCCTGAGAGTGCCTATAGGGAAGTTCTCTCGGGAAGTTTTTTAAAATTTTATTAAGTTATTTTTCTTAGGAAAAGACGAAACTTTTATTTCGGCAACTGAAAGCTCGGTCTCTTTTTTTTTTCTGTTTTGTGCTGGCAATATGCCCTCTAAACGCGGGATTGAACCACATCTGCAGTCGCTAATACAGGATTTCGCGGAATTACAAATATATACACCCCCAGAGTACCCAGTAGCCTTGGATCCAGGTTTCGCCCTTGTTAAGGCTGCTGTGTACTAACCCTATCGGATTCGCTCGCCTCAATGTTAACCTATGGAGAAAATTTGTCTAACCTATGGAGAAAATTTGTCTAACCTATGGAGAAAATCGTTAAACGTCTTAAAGATTTATAGGACACAAATCCAAAAATCAGTTATTACGAAAAATGCAAAAATCTTTTAAACTGGATTTTGAAACTTAATTGTTTGAACAGCTTGAAAATTTTTATCGGATTCTGACACTGAATTAAGGCTGCTGTGTACTAACCCTATTCGATTCGTTCACCTCATTGTTAACCTATCGAGGAAATGTCTCTACTATTTACAGCTCCATAAATGCTGATAATCCAATAAAAATGGTATTTTCAGATAGCCTGGACTTTTCTGCACCTTGCAACAGGATTCATTTCATAAATTTCGTCCACAAAAGGAATTTTGAAGCGTTTAAAACACACTATACCAGATTCTTTCCGGAATAATTTAAATTTTAAAATATTATTTGTATATTTTAAAAACGAAAAATACCCCAATGTGTAAAATTTCTTTCTCTATTACGGAGTAAATTTGTTTTAAAAAAATCTTTAAATCCAAGTTGGCAATGCTCGGACAAACTTTCTCCATAGGTTAACATGGAGGTGAGCATATCCAAAAGGGTTGGTACACAGCAGCCTTAAAGGCTCCTCCATAGGACCATAGACCATAGGACCATAGGAATAGTGGTCAAACTGCACTTCCTGCGCCACGCCCTCTAGTGCAGGTTTTCAGTAGGTCAGCAGCGGGGAACCACCATTGGACAGAAAGTAAAGAAAAGAAGGAAAGTGATAGGTGCGCTCAGGATCACGTGACTTCAAATGACTGCAGCTGAAATCACCGAAGTGAATCAGCATCGGGCAAGGACAGTAGATTAGAAGGTGACTATAGCAGTCCGTCTCCGAAAAAAAGAAAGAGATTAAATACAGGGCTATATGGTCTCCTCAACAAGACATAGCTGATAAGTACATTGGAAGCAAAAGATTCTCAAATGCGGAATAACTGATAAATTTTTGATGTTGACTGGCTATAGGCCTGTTGACATTATTGCATCTAGAACGTTCCGTTACTTTACTACGTTGGCTCCGAGATGGTTGACATGACCTGTGATTGGTCTGTCATATCACGTGATCAGTTAATTGAACTCTATGATTGGTTAAAAGATTTAATGGTGACGTTACGTAATGCTTCGTATTCAGTGTGAACAGGCCTTGATGCGGAGCCCATAACAGTTACAAAACCACAGTCCAAGGCTACGGGGTACCCTGGAGGTGTATAAAATTGCAAATTTGGCTCCTCCCAGGGGGGGCGTTTATCCTGTATATTTTTTTTTGTTAAATTGGTCTACTTTCTTTAATGGTCACTCTGCTTTTCATGTCCATGTACCCCTTTTTTTTTTGCGCCACAGAACGGACTATGGCGAGAGGCTAGATTTCGGTATACATCTCACCCAGCAGTTACACAGCCGCGAACGAGGAGAGTCGAAAAGGGGGAAAGAGTGATAAATGGTTGTGTAAGCGTGCCCTTCGCCGATAACCCCACTATTCTCCTCCCCAATCGGGGCGCTCGCTTCGAGAGCGGTTTTTTGGGCCCGAGTCAAAGGGACGAGGCCATCGTCTCCCACGTTGTGGGGAGGGGTCAAAGGGGTAATGGGGACCGGATCGCAAAGGGATAAATGGCGACGGGGAGGGAGGTCAAAGGTCAAAGGGGGGAATGTCGTCGGGAAGTTGCACAAATGACAACAAGAGGCGGGAATGTGAGAACGATCATTCGGGTCGATTAGTCATGCTCCTGGAGCTTGACTAATGTCTCGCGAGGAGACGATGGGTGGCTTATTCGCGTCTGTGTAAATGCGGGGCTACGTACCTTCCTTTCGTGATCGCAGCCAGAGCCTGCGGGTACGGATTCAACAGTATGTACTGTGAACTCCTGACTCAGTGGTTTTGTTGGTTTCTGAAATATCATTATTCATCTGAATAAATTGGCAACACTGTTTTCCTAGTAAAAATGATTTTTATTCCATTTGTAAAATGAGACTGTGAGAGACGCAATAAAATACGTTCCTGTGTAATAATCATTTTTTGTGTAGTGATTTGAGTCTTTTATTTGTATAAACTTCGACGAAATTTTAGTTAATATCTAGGTAGTATTAATTGTTGTAACCTTAATGAGTTACACTGATACCGCAGTTTATACAGGCGTGTGTAATTGGTTTTAAACTGTAGACTTTACTGTAGGTGACTGCTTGTTAGATGACCAACGGACTTCAAAATATAAATTTAAAAACAACTAATAAATATGTTTTTTTATTGGTAATTACTCCATTATGAATTAGCTTCAAATTTACCTTTACCTTGTTTGGAAGATTAAACTTCTTCATTGTCTAACTTGCAATCGACTTCTGATGGATTCTTGACTATTCATCAGTATACTGATGAATTCGGTGTGCACACGCCGATTTTTGAGTAACGACACTTCCTTCAGAATTCGAACACAAGACCATGTCGTGAGGATTCTAGAGCCTTGAATCCTTGACCTTTATTGACCAGGGGTGGGGAAGAGGATGGGTCTTTTGCGAGATGCCTTGTTTTCTTAAAGTGATTCTTTGAAGGCTCATCGAAGGCCATGGGACTTGATGGACATCAATAAGATGTCATGCGTATTCGATTCTCATGTGAGCAAGCGAGTCCTTCGATTATTGTTCAAATTGAGCAATCTCTAAGAAAATATTAAGCTAGATATGTTGTTCTACCGAAATGAAATATCTGTTTTGATCATATACTAATAAGAGTAGTGAAATCAGTAATTACATATTGGCAACGAAGTGTTGCGTAATGCGTTAAAAAGACATTTGTTTATTAAATAACTTTATTTTTCCTTACACATTGAGTAAGTAATATGCTATGTTTAATAAAGCATTAATAAAATATGATGTAATTAATTTGCATTAATATTTATCGCAAATGTTTCAAAATATTATATTTTACGGTTTAAAGTTTATTATCATTGATTCCATTTTTTTAGTTATTACTGTAAAAGGTTAAGTCTATTGGTTCTAAAGGTTAAGTCTTAAGGATAAGACTATTGAAAAATATGTAAAGTTATGTATTATCTCTTACAATTAAAGTTTTATCACTGATTTCATAGTTTATTTACTAAACATTCGTTGGTTTTATTAAATTATACCCCTCTATGATTTAAAGTCTTTTCTTGTTAATGTCTCTTCACTTTTCTCTTGCCCAAGTACTGATCCGTTTTATTCGAACGTACATTACGATTATAACTCATCACAGGCGAGTAGGAAATCGTTTGCAACGTTATACGCCATGTTCTACGGTTATAGTCGCCTACTCGTTGTGCTTGGTCGCTAAGTCTTCTTTGGGGCGTAGGGGAGCGTTTTTAATTTAGCAGTACTCTGTGTTAGTGTATTTATTTGTTTACTAGCTGAATACCCGTGCTTTGCTACGAACTACATTAAAATTTAATACAGTGTATGCCAATAATGCCAAAAAAAATCATAAAAAAATCGTAACTGATATTTTTATAGACAAAATAGTGTAGAAGAAAATATTCAAATTAAATACAACGGTCAATGTATGCAATTGATTTGCATATTTAATATCCATAAAACATGCTAATTTGAATTAAATTCTTTAAAAACTTCCATCTCAATGAGTCTAGTGGTTAAATTTTATTTTTTAAGGTATTTTAATACTTTTTTTTTGTCAATTTATTTCGTTGTTATGCACGGGACGCAAAATTAATTTAAAGTATCACAAAAAGAAAAGAAATCACATGATCAGCATTTACTAAATAAAATTCTAAAAATTAACCAAAAATCAGAAAACGGAGGTAAAGATTCGAAAAAGATTTCACTTTAAAGGAATTTTTAGGATCTTTCTCGTGATATAAATTTTATACCCCTCAAATCATTATTTTAAATGCAAATTTTAAAAAAGTTACAAAAAAGAGCTTAAAAATTTAATTAAAAAAATATAAGAAGAATTTTTCAAAAATCTTTTCTAGAGCACCCCTACATTATTAGGAGAATCGCCATGCAAAATCTCAGCCCTTTAGGTCCAGCGGTTTGGTCTGTACGTTATCTGTCAGTCAGTCAGTCAGTGACGGAACTGATTTTTATATATATAGATTATCCAAGTATTTTAGGTACAGCTCCTATAGCTGTAAGTGATGCAAATGATGATGGAAAAGTTTAAAAATACGACACTGTATTCAGATGAAAATGCACCCAGTGGCGTAATTATTGAGCGAGAGCAAATTTCCTTTCTTCTAGAACGGGCTGCACAACATTCTGCGGGCCATATGCGGCCCGCAGAATCAGGCCAACCTGTGACCAGCATTCAATCTGTGGCCCGCGAAGACTTTTGTGACGATGCTTAATATTATAAATCTGAAAAAAAAATACGGTTTGTTATTTTAGATTTAAAATGCATTACGAATTTTGTTAATTAGATTTATAATGTATTTAACTCATTATTTAGATTTATTATGTATTACGAAAGAGATATATAAACAGTGAATATAAATATTTTTTTAATTTTTAAAATAATCAGTTATTTATTTTTTAATAAATCAAAGACTATTCGCTTTCCAATCTATCGTATTTTCTTGCGGTCCACTACAGCTTTCCAAAAAGTAATATGGCCATCATCACATTTTAGTTTGTGCAGTCCTGTTCTAGGACAATTTTTTTTAAAAAATCTCACTCCACACTTGAACCTATGGTTAAATTTCCGTGGCACACTTAGATTATGACGATTAAAAAAAAAAGAGAAGTAAAAAGAGTACACCCCACCCACTATAGAAATTAAAGAACATTAATATAGATAGTAAGAAATAAGCCGGTGCCATATTTTTTGCTTGCACAAAACTTACTGTATTATGTACATGTTTATTCTAACAATGATATATTCGTATAATCAATTAAAGAGGTTTTAATTTTGATATGTACACTTATTGTTCTTTAGACTTCTTTCGAAAATAATTTAATTAATAACCTTTAAAAATGTTTCACGCCACGCCGGTTGAAAAACACTGCTCTGGAGCTTAAAAATGATAGAAAAAAAGCATTATCATTGCAATTTATATGAACTCACTTCCAAAAAGAAGTGCATCCAATTTTCCTTGCTCGATACAACACACTGTCGCTTTTTATAACATTTCTAAAAACTAAAATTTAACAAAGCCAGTTTTTGGGGTTAATAACTATTACTGCAAGATTCATTCCCTAGATGGCGCTACAAGGCCGTTCAAAATCTGAAAATGCCAACGTTTGCTTAGCTGATGAGAAAAAGTATTATAAATATTTTATGAAGGAAATAAAGCGGGAATCACACATAAAAATTGGCACTAAAAAATGAATGGACAATTCTGTTTCGTACGAATTCATCAATGTAAGTCCACTGGAGTCGAGAATCTCTTCCAATATAAAATCTGAGGTTACTAAAATGCCAAGGGACTCGCAGATGTATTCGTAAAAAAAAAAAAAAAAAAGAAACATAAACAAAAAACAACTCGCTATTAACCTGCAGTTTTTCATTGAGGTTTGATAAAATCACACAATGATGTTTTGCAATATATTAAATGGTATATCGCACTTCTATATTATATTCCTATTTTTCGGTATTTCACATCCAAAATTTTGCTTGATAAAGAAAATCAATTATGTGCATGTCGATGGAGCTTAATTAGAAACACGACGCAAAATTTGGTTCTTTTCAATTAACTGTACCACCTAAGAACTATATTTTTGCTAACCATAAAATGTATGCATTTTGAATAATCTGTATCTATATAACCATGTGACCTGCATACGTCATAGTATGTCATTATTATTATTATTAATATTATTTTTCTGTGTACATTTTCATTTATTTCGTATATTTGCACTAATATGGTGCCTGCCTACGTTTGTGTAACTTAAGAGAGAGACTCCAAATTTCCCGTCGTGAATTGAAATCTTTAAAGGAAATCTACTTGGATTTGTCCTTGAGCCTTTCTCTAAGCGTGACAGTATCTTTCATTTTATGTTTGAAAAAAATCGTGAAAATCATCATTACTTTTGTTAAAACTCTCATTAAGCATTTTCGTCACATACTCCAAACCTTCATATACCTACTGACAAACAATTTATTGAATTGTGTGGCAGATTTTTGTCGATCTCGGAAGTGGACGAATCTCCCTTTATTATAATCATTAAAAATCTCCTGGTTTGTGTTTGCCTTTAACTTTAACCTTTTCCTTACGGGGTGGGATAGCATCTATCCCAAGAATACAGACCCAAGAATGAATGAATATATATATATATATATATATATATATATATATATATATATATATATATATATATATATATATATATATATATATATATATATACATACATATATATACATATATATATATATATACATACATATATATACATATATATATACATATACATATATATATATATATACATATATATACATATATATATATATATATATACATATATATACATATATATACATATATATATATATATATATATATATATATATATATATATATATATATATATATATATATACATATATATATATACATATATATACATATATATATATACATATATATACACATATATATACATATATATATATACATATATATACACATATATATACACACATATATACACATATATATACATATATATATATACATATATATACACATATATATACACACATATATACACACACACACATATATATATATATATATATATATATATATATATATATATATATATATATATATATATATATATATAACCCCTCAATGGCCGGTTTTGCGAAGGGGGTATGAAATTTCCCGTTCTAAAGAGAGAATCGATAAAATGGGCCCCGTAAGCTAAAGGTTAAGGTAAAAAAAAAAGAATTAAACAAAAGTTGTCATGATTCACGTAGTAATGAATCAGTCTGTGAAAAATATTAATGTTCTTTAATTTAAGGCATTAATTTATGAAGATTACTTTAAATGGAATTTCATTTATTTCGGTCGGGAGCAAGTCAATTAATTCATTTATTCCTGATTCGCGAAATGGCCGCATCATTTAAAGTGTCTGGTTCTTGCTTCAGCAACGTTCGATTAGGGTTGATTTATTTAGTATGTATTAGAACAATGTTTCCCAAACTTTTTTGATCGCGGAAGCCTCAGAACATTTCTCAAACTTCACGGAACCCTCTACAATTTTTTTTTTACCAATAGACCCCTTCCTCCCCTAAATTTAATGTGATATCGAGGAAAACAAATATTTATTTTAATACTCAGATTTTATTTAATTAAACAATTCTCATAGTCAGAACTTTCTCTCCTGTAACCACTAAAATTTTAATAAATGGTAGGTATACCTAGTAAAACTTTAAAAGAAAAAATGTTTGTATGTTGTAAAATTAGTTCAAGGTTGATCAGTAATAAAACTGGCTTGCCGAAAAGGGAACTTGGCAACTTATTCGCCGTCTGCCAAAGCCAGACCCCGATGAGGCCTCATCTAACAACCAAGAAATGGAAATAACAGAGAAATATGTATCACAATACATAAGGAAAACTGGCCTTGGGACCAACAGTTGTACCTTCTCTTAAGGACGCCTTCGTAGACAGAACAGTATCTAATGCTCAACGATCTGCAACATGACTACACTTGTTATTTAAAAACTAGTTGCTATTACTACGTTCTGTAATGGACAAGAATTTTTCTTTTATTACTTTATTCTTCACTAGTTCCTAGTGAATATTCCAGATAACTTGTTAACTTCCCAACGATATTTACTACCAGCGGCGGTTATAACATGAATGCAGTCAGTTCAGCTACAGCGGCATAGCGAGCATAACTTGCGCCCGGGGCACGATACCTTTTTGGCGCCACCCATTGTCTTGGGGACCATTTGACACCACTCTGCGAGTGGCGCCCGGGGCATGATAGACCCCCTTGCCCCTTCCTCGCTAAGCCACTGCTTCAACAACACCCATACGTGAAATCGATGAAAACTGGATGACACCTTACGAAAATTGTAGTATTTCCATTGTAATTTTAATTCATGCACAATGTGCAACTGTAAATTTTGTGTTAAAATTAATAGCAAAATAAAATTCTTCATTTAATAATTTAACAGCTGTGGGCTGGTCTTTCCAATTTTCGCGTTAAGAATGTGATTTCATATTCAATGGAACATTTGGATCAACGGCCTTACACATGTTCGCGCAGATACGTAGATTTTTGGGTGGATCTCTCACAGGAAGCGAACCTGCGAGCCCAACGGTAAGGATCTTCTCATCGAGGAAGTCATGAAGGATTAACTTTTCACCCACCAGATAGATGCAGATAGAATTAGAGAGAATAGAAGATAGATAGTGTTAGATGCAGATAGAATTTCAGTGAAATAGCTGTGTCACACCGGTATATTTAGATTTATTTTTTACCATTGCACATATTTTTTATGTCTACATTCTCCTTCTTAGTTGGCAGGACACGTTGAGGGCTCTTCTTTATTGGCTCGAGCCAGTGGTGGGATTCAGCCGGTTCGCACCGGTTCTGTAGAACCGATATCTAATGTAGGTATTGGTTCTGCGAACCGTTTGCTAATGAGCGCCAACTGCATCGTTGACAGGACAAACATATTTTTAAAAATAAACCCACCCTACACAGGGCTGCCGGTCCGTTCTTTGATGCGGCAATGGCAACCATTTAAACAGATGGTCCTACTGGGTTTTATCGTTCTCTTTGTCTGGTATTTAATATTTAAAAACTCTTTCTTAAACCAGAATCTAGTTTTGTGGGCCTCTTTTATTGTTCTTATTTGAGTAATTAATGCATGAATTATTAAACTACCTTTCGGTATATCTTTTGGTATACTTAAAATGGTCATTAGGAAATATATGTCCTACTCGCGCCAACGACCAAATCCTGTAAATCCAACCGTTGGGCCAACTGTATTGGCGTTCAGTTGGGCCAGCTGAAAGCCTACTGTTGACCTACATATCCAACCTCGCGCCAACGGCCAAATCCTGCAAATCCAATGGTTGGGCCAACTGAACTCCAACCGTTGGGCCAACCTCGCCAATGACCAAATTCCACCGTTGGCCAACCATGCCCGAAAATGGTTGGCGGCCAACGACTTACCAACGGTTTTGTGTTACTTGGGTAGAACCTGTTGTTAATTTATATGAATCCCACCACTGGCTCGAACCCTTTGTGGGCCCTAGCCTTCTGCAGGAGTCTCTCCCATTCCGCGAAGCCTTCACTCTCCAGTTTTTTATTTTGATAATGCCATCAGGGCTTTATCAGCTCAACGATGGGGTGGTCTTGCCCTTGACCTTTTCGTCTTTGGAGCAGTATTGTATATATATATATATATATATATATATATATATATATATATATATGAGATTTGATGAGAAACCCCTGGACGCCTACATCCCTCTGCGACACGCGTGACCAGAGGAGAAATACCAGTGACGTAGATGATGACGTCACGCGTTGCAAAACGCGAGAAGAGAACCTAGATTAGATTCGAAGAGGAGCCCTCGACTGTTGACGCGTAAATGGTGATGTTAACGAAGTGATATGTTCTTTAAATGTTTACGTGTAATTGTCCTTAATGTCTTATTAAACGCGTGGTTGTCAAGTTCGACTCTTCATTGGAAGTTTGAAGCAGTGTGGTTCTTTACTTACACACACACACACACACACACACGCACACACACATTGATTGTTATTTTACATATATCCATTCTTTGCAGGTGACCTGCCCATTTCATTGCTTTATATCTATATTTTATCCAAATACGTTCAGCTTCAAATTTTGTCAAGATTGGAAATCGCCTTATTACTGGGAAAATATATGGCACGCAGGTTAAAGCGGAGATAAGCATCGAGTTGTTTGAAATAAAAATTCCACTACCCAAATGTAGTTATTAAAACAGACAGTAAAAATACAGAAACACGCAGTTTCTCAAACTCCATAATAAATTAATTTTTATTGCATAGTTATGGAGCCGCGTGTTCCTGTTTTGACAACACCATAAGTTTCGTATATGTAAGATAGAAAACAATCACTTTTTTTTTTCCATGTACTTTCCTTCCACTGTTGGTTGATGAGTTCGTTTAGTCGAATGACAAAATGTGGCAAGACAGTTTCGTTCAGTGAATAAAAAACCGAAACCAATCCCAGGTCTTGCAGGATCGCTTTCTAGTTTCGTAGAGTTAGTGTCAGAGCGAGGTGATTAATTCGTACCTGAGTCGAGCTCCCAAAATGAGTTTGGCACGATCCTCAGAGTGGGTGCATTGTTCTCGCGATGTTACATCACCATCGTTTTGATTCTGTTCCGCTGCATGTTTCCTAGTAAAAAAGCGTGACAACATTATCTTTTCTCTCACCCCTTCCCTCCACACAGGTTGAGCAAAGATTTCTGAGTACTGGGGGCAGGGAGCTGCGGAAGAATCCTTCCCCTTCACAGTTTCCTCGAAAACACTGAATAATTTGCGGAAAATTCTGCTTCAATCAAACTTGCCTTTAATGTACTGTTATTGCTTACATATCAGTTGAGATAGGTCCAAGATGGGAAAATAATACTCAGATTATTTGTTGTTTTGAAAATCTGCACGGAAAGAAAGCTATACCTCTTTGTAAAGCGGTACATTTCTGTTTTAAAAGGGGAATTTGATCTATTTGAGCGCAAGTTTAGATTTAGTGTGATATAAGGTATATATATTATATTACTATATTATTTTGTGGGGGGTGCCAATGTAAGATCTATATATTATATTACTATATGTTTTCGAGGTGGATGCCAATATAAGGTCCATATAATATATTACTATATGTTTTTCAGGGGAGGGCCCCAATATAAGGTCTATATATTATATTACTATATGTTTTTCGGGGAGGGCGCCAATATAAGGTCTATATTATATTACTATATTATTTTGTGGGGGGCGCCAATATAAGGTCTATATATTATATATGTTTTTAGGGGAGGGCACCATCATGAGGTCTATATATTATGTTACTATATGCTTTTCGGGGGGGAGTGCCAATATAAGGTCTATATATTATGTTATATGTTTATCGGGGGCGCTAATATAGGGTCTATATATTATATTACTATGTTTTTCAGGGGGGGGGGGGGCTACAAAGGTATCGTGTCCCGGGCGCCAGTTATGCTCGCTACGCCACTGCGACGTTTGCTCGTCTCACATTCCGAAATGTGTTCTAAATGGGTTGAACTACAAGATTTTGTTCAAAAGTATCATCTTGACAAAGCTCTAGCAAGCTGAAATGTGGACTTGTTCATGGATCAAACAATGTCTCACTTCAGACACATGTTGAAATGTAGGCAGAAGCCAGTTTCTCTTGATAGGTTAGTAATGAGACTCCTTAAATCTGAGTCTACAACAGGGACAGAAAAGAAAGAGAATCCCTGTGGAAGTGCCTGATGTTTTATTGGAAGGAAACTCCCATTCAAAGCTCCTCCTTTATTTCGCCATCATCTCATCAGGCCATCCACTTCTTTCAGTACAAGTTGAGAGAAAATAAATTTTGTTTCATTTTATCTAATTATTGTTTTAAATTATGTCTGTCTTGTTTAAAGATTTTGTCTAAAAATACAGCCGCGTCAATTTATAGATTGCCCAGTAAAATGAGAAATTTCTGGTTTACAGGAACGAATTACTTCAATTTACATTACTCCTTGGGGGAAAAACTCGTTCTGTACTTGTCATTTTATCGTACTCATCGGGCCTTCTGGAACCAATTAAGGCTGCTATGTACTAACCCCACTGGATTCGCTCACCTCAATGTTAACCTATGGAAAAAATTTGTCCACAGATTGCCGACTTGGATTCAAAGATTTTTTTTAAAAAATTGTACTCCGTCATAGACAAAGAAATTTTACATTTCTGTACACATTTTTCGTTCTTTTAAAAAAATGCAATTAATATTTTAAAATTTAAATTATTCGGGGAAAAATCTGGTATAGTGTGTTTTAAACGCTCATAAATTCCTTCGGTGGACGAAATTTAAAAAATGAATCCCGTAGCGCTTTGCAGAAAAGTTCAGGCTATCTGACAATACCAATTTTATTTGATTATCAAAATTTATGTACCTGTAAATAATTGAAAAAAATAATTTTTAAATAAAAAATTTGGGGGCAGCGCTTAACCCCCTATAGAGAGAGAGCCATTACAATCCCTCAAAATGTCAATCCTAAGGGGGGTGGAATTCTCGAACTGTCAACTGGACTCCTCCCACCACAAGAGTCTGCAAGCAGAGGAAAAGGGAAATACGATTTTTTTTCTTAGTACATAGCAGCCTTAATGACGAGTATTGAAGTGCCACTGTACTATATATTGGATATTCATACTATTTTTAACCAATACTTGTCATATCCTTGACCCTTTTATGTATAATAAAGCTATGTTAACGAATTCTTTTCCATGATACGTAATCCGAGTCAAATATAGTGTATTATACTGCTAATATAAATGCTAATAATAGTAATAATTTATGCTTATTATGCATATCTAATACCAACGCAGCATTACCCACTGCGTTTATCGATGGGACTTGATTTAAGCTCCCGGAAGTTCAGCAGAAAGGTAGTTGTAGTGAACTCTACGGACTGACATAAGGAAAGTGAACGGGCTCGTAACATACTTTTAACATCTAATTCCGTCTAATCAAGCATTTTCTATGTACATTTTTAATTTTACGAGTAATAAAAGACCAAATTAATTTCATTGAATAAGAAAGGGGAATATTTGTTTTATCGCTCTCGTCCATTGACTAACAGGGCCACGAGGTTTTTGCATGGG
Organism: Dolomedes plantarius; assembly: GCA_907164885.2. Taxonomy (NCBI): domain Eukaryota; kingdom Metazoa; phylum Arthropoda; class Arachnida; order Araneae; family Dolomedidae; genus Dolomedes; species Dolomedes plantarius. Next base: position 29,633,697 of record OU015498.1, on the reverse strand, counting down.
CCGGTTCTTGAACCAGGGTTCTGCCGATCTGTATATGAATGTTCCATTGATTAAGCTGTCCGAGAAATGTGAGGAAGTCTTAATTGCAACGATTTCTGACATAAAATCTCCTTTTACTTTCAGGCCAACTACGCAGTACTCTGATGACCGAACGTATTAATTAATTACTTTCTTTTGTTTTTATTACTTCAGTGATTCCCAATTTATCCTCAATAATTTCTCGTTTATTTAGTAAACGGTGAGGTACTTCGTTAACGTTTAAATGCATGGGTCAGTCAGTACTCTGCGCTACTTTTGATCTTTAATGGAGTTCTCTACCTTTACACAAACCTGACATTGACGGGAAGTTTGATTTTGAATGAATTACCTTGCACAACGCAACTTTAGTGAGATAGTTATTACCATGTTTTTATTAACTCACTTTCTTGTTTGTGTGTGTGTTTTGTCCAGTACAAATCTTGCAATCGATTTTTAACTAACTTCCCGACTAGCTAGACATTTGAAACTTTTAGAATAACTCAGAACACGATGACAATGCATTCTTTTAATACTTTTAGCCATTTTTAAGCAGAATTGAATTCATTATTACCATGTTTTTATTAACTCGCTTTCTTGTTTGTTTGTTTGTTTGTGTGTGTGCTTTTCTAGTATAAATCTTGCAATCGATTTTTAACTAACTTCCCGACTAGCTAGACATTTGAAACTTTTAGAATAGCTCAGAACACGATGACAATGCTTTCTTCTAATACTTTTAGCCATTTTTAAGCAGAATTGAATTCATTATTACCATGTTTTTATTAACTCGCTTTCTTGTTTGTTTGTTTGTGTGTGTGCTTTTCTAGTATAAATCTTGCAATCGATTTTTAACTAACTTCCCGACTAGCTAGACATTTGAAACTTTTAGAATAGCTCAGAACACGATGACAATGCATTCTTCTAATACTTTTAGCCATTTTTAAGCAGAATTGAATTCATTATTACCATGTTTTTATTAACTCCCTTTCTTGTTTGTTTGTTTGTGTGTGTGCTTTTCTAGTATAAATCTTGCAATCGATTTTTAACTAACTTCCCGACTAGCTAGACATTTGAAAATTTTAGAATAGATCAGGATACGATGACAATGCATTCTTTTAATAATTTTAGCCCTTTTTAAGCAGAATTGAATTCATTATTACCATGTTTTTATTAACTCACTTTCTTGTTTGTTTGTTTGTGTGTGTGCTTTTCTAGTATAAATCTTGCAATCGATTTTTAACTAACTTCCCAACTAGCTAGACATTTGAAACATTTAGAATACTTCAGAACACGATGACGATGCATTATTTTAATACTTTTAGCCATCTTTAATCAGCATTGAATACATTTTCAGTTAATTTTGGTTTGTAGACTGGTGCAGCCAGCTATCGACCGGGACCGGAATGAAAAGTTAAACGCAAGTTAACTTCCAATTAACTTCATTTTCTTTCAAGTTGATGGGATAATTCATCAAAAAAATTTTAAAAAAGTATTTATTAATACATAGAATTATCAAGTTTATATGATTCAACAGAAAATTTAAAAACATGGTATATAAAAAGTTCTTTTTATCTTGTAATTATTTTTTAACTGAAGTTCAGTTCCCGAACGTTCTCTGAGAATAGTTTATTATTTTATCATATTGTTTATATAGGAGGACTAGGACAATCAAATTTATTATCATCTGCATTACCGGTATTTATAACTTTCATGGCTTCATATACACCAGTAATGTATAATACAAATAATCGATTGATATTATCAGTATTAATATTATTAGTATTACTATTATTAGAGATAATTATTATTAGAATTAGATAGGATTAATATAAGTATATATTATATTAGCAGGGGTGGGCATTAAGTCGATCGCGATCGACCGGTGGACTACCAAGACATTTTGGGGTGACCGCCTTTACTAAGACCTAAGACACGCATACTAAAAGAAACATATTTATGGAACACCCACGCGATTTGCTTTAAACGCGGTTTTAAAAGAGTAAGTTTTTTTTCTTGTTGTTATGTAGGTAAGTACATATTCCGTATTTATTATTAAGTTATAAAAAATATTGTAGACCGTTTTTTTAGCTCACCACACCTACGTCACTGGGTGGACCGCAACACCTTGAAAAAATTAGACGTAGCCCATACCCTGGAAAAGTCTGCCCACCCCGGATATTAGCATTATAATATATTACATTTGACCGGAATAATGTAGCATAATATACCACATATGAATAAGTTAAATCAAACCTTATGTAAGGCCTGATCCGGACGACTTAAATATAGAATGAATCTAAATATTCCCGGCTTTATAATTCTACGACTTTCTCACATAAATAACAAATGTGTTCATTTAATACCTCTGCAATTGGGTATAATTTCTTTTCGGGGAAGACGGGGAAATTGTTCGATGGACACCAGTCCCAGAAAAACTTTGGCACTTAAATGATTCTGCTAAATCAGTTATGATTCAAGTTTTCACTAGGTGTGAAAGCCGGCTGTAAATCTACTTCAAGCCTGGCAGATTTCTTAACCGAGAACAAAAAAATTAGGTTTATACCCATACGCATGGCGACTCTCCTTTAAACATCGAGGACAAGTTCAGTATCCCTTGAGAAGATTACAGTCAAATTGCGTGGTTAGCCCACGACAAAACACAAGTGGAAGGGTTCCTTGCTATGCTTTGCTCCACATTTAATTCTAAGATTCTTGGATAATAAGATTCTTGGACTAGAGGCGCAGCAAGGGAGGGGCAGAGGGCACTCTCTCCAAGGAACAATAGTGGAGCCTGCCACATACATCGGGATGTGGTATAGAATTATGCTGCAAGGAGCCACAAATTTGGGGGCAGGGAATGCAGAACTTGATGTTTGGTCTGTGAGTTCGAAACCCTTGTTATACGTGTAAAACAGGTGGCAGAAAAAAGGGCGATTGTTTGCCAGAAGTAACCCTTCCATATGCAAAGCCTTCTTAACCTTTAGCTTACGGTCCCACGTATTTCCGATTCCCTCTTTAGAACGGAAAATTTCCTACACCCTTTGTAAGAACGGCCATTTTGTAATATATATATATATATACACACACACTTTCCGAATGTGTGACCTCCCCGATCCCTAGACTTCAACCCATGCGACTTTTGTCCCTGGGGGCAATGTGGAATTTCTAGTCAGTCTTGATAAACCAAGAACTATACCTGATCTGAAACACAGCCTTTCACATGTTCTCAGCATTTACCCGGACACACTGCGGTTAACTGTAGAACATGTTATTTTTCGATTTCAAATGGTAGCTGAAAATTATGGCCGTCATGTTGAACATGTCTTGTTGTAATAATTTCTTTTAACTATAGTAAATGTTGTCTAAATGTGTAATTTATCAAAAAACGCCATCTGGGGGTAAAATTTTGAACTAATTATTTTATTCGCTCAAACAAATTCCCATTCTTTCACTATGTCCTACACAAAATTTCATAACTTTCTGAACTATAGTTTCGACTGTAGACAACTTTAAAGTAGGGACGTTTAATTATGGACACCCAGCATACATACATACATACATATATATATATATATATATATATATATATACACTCATGGACAAAAAAATTAGCGCACCAAGAAATAATTTTGGGATCGTAACGAAACTTGCAATGAAGGTACATGTCGGGGAGATATGCAAATGATTAGAAATGCAGCGTGATTGCGCATTACGTACAGCCGGTAGAGGGCGTTGAACATCGTACTCTGTGGAGTATTGGACCCCCTCTAGCGCGAATGCACGATGCGATACGATCGGGCATTGAGTCATACAAGTGCTGTATGATGTCTTGAGACATTTCGTTCCATATTTGCTGTAACCTTGCCTCTAGTTCTTTCAAACTCGTGGGATGCCCAACTCGTCGGCCCAAATGATCCCACATATGCTCGATTGGAGACAAATCTGGGGATCGGGCAGGCCAAGGAAGGGTAGTAACAGTGCGGAGACAGTCTTGTGACACTCTTGCCGTATGAGGCCGAGCATTGTCTTGTTGAAAAATGGCTCCTGGGAGCCGTTGCATGAGTGGCAACACATGTGGTTGCAAGATTTCATGAACATACCGCTGGGCTCTCATGGTGCCACGGAACAATACTAGGGGTGACCGTGTATTGTAGGCAATGGCACCCCATACCATCACACCAGATGTGGAAGCGATGTGTCACTGTACAGCAAAGGCAGGATTGAAGCGTTCACCACGGGCTCTCCACACACGAACACGATTGTCATCACTGCCGAGATTGAATCTGGATTCGTCGCTAATGACGACCTGGTTCCATTCCGCTGCAGTCCAGTTTCCTCGTGCGCGGCAAAACTCCAAACGGAGGCGTCGATTGGTGGGCGTCAAGGGCAGCACACGTAATGGGCGCCGCGATACCAACTGTCCTTCAGCCAGGCGCCTTCGTATGGTTCGAGAAGACACAGAGGCCCCTAGTGAAGGTGCTACCTGTGTTTGGATGGCGGCCGATGAAGCAGTTGGCTGTACGCGTGCATTTCTTACGATGTGGCGGTCTTCTCGACGACTGGTCTGTCGAGGGCGTCCTGAGCCTGGTCTTCGTGTACATGACATCTCTCGGGTCCACTGGTCCCAACACCTCCTCACAACACAATCAGAGCGGTCTAATTTACGAGCTACTCGCCTAGCTGACCACCCAGCTTCCATCATCCCGACTATTCTCCCCCTCTCAAACTGCGACAACTGCTTATATTGTCTTCGACACGGCGTAATGGCATGTCTATCTCAGCTCTTCCTTTGTAAATGATTCAGCACACTCAAACAAGCTTTGGTTACCTGTTTTATACTCCACAGAGTACGATGTTCAACGCCCTCTACCGGCTATACGTAATGCGCAATCACGCTGCATTTCTAATCATTTGCATATCTCCCCGACATGTACCTTCATTGCAAGTTTCGTTACGATCCCGCAATTATTTCTTGGTGCGCTAATTTTTTTGTCCATGAGTGTATATATATATATATATATATATATATATATATATATATATATATATATATATATATATATTCATTCATTCATTCTTGGGCCCGTATTCTTGGGATACATGCTATCCCACCCCATAAGAAAAAGGTTTATGTTTTGTTTGTCTGTTCCTTATACCTCAAAATCGGTAATAAAGCGATTTGTACTATAGAATAATAAATAAATAATCCAACAGAGATAGATAAAAATAATACGAATATAGACAGAATATAATTTCGCCATAACCGTCACTTACGGAATTGAGGTGTGTATGCATCTTTTACTTTGCATTAGGATTATCTGTGTGCTTGCATGTGCTTTGCGTTGAGCCCATACTGTAAGTTGTGCTTGTCTTTTCATTTTCTTTTTGACTTATTGCTTCCTTGGGGGACTCGGAGCCTTGTGATGTCTTTTGGGCTTACCTGTATCCTATTCAGAAAGTTCCCCTTGAGGTAACCGATTTGGTTAGGCTCCCTGATGACGAGACCTGTTGGTTACATCTATGTTGTTTTATGGTTCAGTTCCGACTTTTATACAGAATCTTGCCGTTGGTGCGTGGATGCCCAGAGAGCTTGATTTCTGTTTGGTTTTTGTCTATATTCGTATTATTTTTATCTATCTCTGTTCAATTATTTATTTGTTTTTTTCATTATGGGGATATGAAGCTTCTGCGCTATCCTCTATTGAAAATGTTTTATGTTTTCTTTGCAGGTCATGTTTTATGTTAAAGTGATTTAGCAGTCTATGCTTGAATTTTAATTTTTGTTTATCTGTATTGTTTATATTTTACATTGTACTATAGAATGAAACTTATGGGGGGGGGTGAAGGGCTTCACCAGAAAGGGAGGAGCCTATATCCTGATTATAATAATAATAAATACGACGGATTCCCTGAGCTCTGTTGCCGAAATATTGAACTGCATTTTCCCGATTTCCCCCTGCACGGAGCGCTACGGCTTAAAACAACTTGTTACATTTTTTATCAGAATCTGTAGGTTGAACGTCTCAGGACTTGGGACACAGCACAAAAATAAATCCGGTTATTTTGCAGACTAATTTACATCGATTCCAGACAGCGCTGTACACACTGCAGAGGACAAATCGGTTACACGTTGACGGTGGTTATTTTATTGTCTCTCTCCGGGGCCTGCCGCTATTACCCAGGTAAATACGAGGCGTTATCTCACCTCATCTCGGACAGCTTACAACATTCGACAACGAGGGTGCGCGTCGTCCTGCGAAAGCAGCCTTGCGTTAGATCGCTGCTAGAGCGTAACGAGTAGAGACCAACTCTCAAAGCCTCCATTTTTGACCACGCTTCAACAAGCGTCGTTTCAGCAAGGTGCGTCTGATAGGGGTAACGAAGAAGAGAAAAACAACTCTTCATATTCAAAACCTGTTTAAACCTAGATCCCTGGTTTTGAATCTCAGTTCTACGAGTATTTCATTCTTTTTCTCAGTGGGATAAATAATTGTGATCACCGGTATGATTGAATACTATCAGTTTGTTTTTAACCTAACTTTTAAAAAGCTGAATACTAGGAAACATGTATTCTCATTTATTATGGCGAAGCTGACTTGGCTTTTATTCTTCGGTGAATCAAATCAGAAAAACCTATTTTTAATTTGGATTTATTAGACTCCAGCTTTTTTTAAAATTTCTATTGCAGAAACCAGTGGACAAAGTCCTTAGGTATACAGAAAAAAAGGGAAAAATACAGAACTACAAATAACAACAAAATAGAAAATACATAATCAAGAAATGCAACTAAGATTATATTCTTCTCGTACGATCACGGGGCTCCCAATAACGTCTGTACAGAGAACACCCAGCTAGGGTAGGGCAGGACATGATGTGCTTCGCCCATGTTGCCGGAATTGCAAAGAGGGCATATAAGGCTAGAAAAACTTCCCATTGATTCCTATCTAAATGAACAGCCCGGCAGTCGTGTTCATTTGCAATCCTGAGAGCAGCAACTCCAATTTCACTCGGGCCATCGAGAAGTCCATTCAGGGACTTGCTCTAGACTCAGACTTAGGGCCTGTCCACATAGGAGTCCGTTGCGTAGCGTTAAGGGAAATATGACGTTGAGACGAAAATAAACCAATCATAGGCGTTAAAAATTTCATTGCTAATCGTTTGGAGGTTTGACATTGGTTAAATATATTTCAATACTTTAACGCTCCGCAACGGACTCCTATGTGAACAGGCTCTTAAGCTTTTAAGTACGGGTAGCCCTCCTACAGCACGGCATCTTACAACACTGTTTCTCTCTAACACGATAGGATAAATTGCGGGAACCCTCGTATAACACTGTAACCTGTAACACGGTTTCGCTCTAACACGATAACAAAATTGCGAAAACCTTTGTACGACACTGTACTTCAATAGCACTAGATAACATGATTTTTGTTTAACACATTTAAAAAACTAAATTACCTTAAAATAATGACGGGAAGGAGTAATGAACTATAGTGGCTTTACATGAAAATGTATAAACAAATTATAATTTATTCATGTATAACTCTATAAAATTACAAGAAGGCCTTAGCTTAGCTGAAATTCTTGAATCATTTTTTTCTGAATGCAGACCCTTCCGCTGAAAGAAGCCGAAAATTCTAAAGGGGGCAAACGTGTCTATCTCCATACCGTGAATCTACAATGACCTTGTAAGAACAGCAAATAAACCAACATTACAGATATTTTTAAAGAGGATAGAAGGTGCAAAAAATCTAAATGAAGAAAAAGGTTCTGAAAGTGAAGGTGATATCGTTCATTCGAAAAAACGTTCTCGTTCGATTGTACTGAGCAGTGATGAGGAAGAAATTTATTAAATTAAGGTCGCATTAAATGAAAATAATATTTTTTTCCTTTTCTTTTGTGTTATACATACATTTATAATTTTAATAAAAATTAAGTTGCTTGTATGGAATTTTTAAAAAAATGCTTGTTTTTAATAAGTTTTCAGAACGTAACCCCCCATTTTTTAACTGTCTCTGGGTCTCATATAACACGGTTTCACACAACACAGCATTTACTAGGAACCTATCTTACTAAGAACCTATCTATTATAGGAGGGTTACCTGTACTGTTAACCCTCCTAACTGATCGTAACTAAATTGCACTGTAACTGAATTAAACTTTATTTTCCCATGTTTGAAATACAGTTAATAGGTACAAAGGCTGATAATTTCATACGTTGTCTAGATGCATGGGTTTGTATCCCACGTTAAATATCCTTTCTCGGGCTTCAGTGAGCAATCATACCGGCTACAACTGACCCATAGAAAGTAGTTGTCCTACTTAATGACGTACATATTGATAAAAACAACAATTCCACAATAATCCTTTCAAAACTTTCACATCGGAAATCACCTTCAAAGTAAAATTTTGGCATTTTAACTCCAGCGTTGAATTTGAAATGGTTCTGTTAGCAACATAAATTGTAACACTGCTTGATGCATGCGGTACAAACGATAAATCAAAACATACAATTTGAAAATTGCACAAAAGGTCGGCAATAGTTTCCCATTTCACGAAGTATATAGATTGTAGTATTACTTAACTTGTTACAAACCTCTGTTCTACGTTCCGTCACTTTTATCGTTCAATCTTTTGTCGGTCAATCGTCATTGTTCGCCGATCTGGTAATTAAAAGAATATTATCTCAACCATTTTGGTTTTAGAAGAAAACCTTTTAAATTACCAACAGTGTGTTCGAAATAACCCAAATTGCCCTGAATATTCAGTTGAAAGACAAGATATTCGAAATCTGACATAATGGAGTAAGTTTTCCTTTCGAAATTACGTTTGATCACGCAGCGTGACTTGGACTGATAATCGTTAAACGTCTTAAAGATTTATAGGACACAAATCCAAAAATCAGTTATTACGAAAAATGCAAAAATCTTTTAAACTGGATTTTGAAACTTAATTGTTTGAACAGATTGAAAATTTTTATAGGATTCTGACACTGAATTAAGGCTGCTGTGTACTAACCCTATTCGATTCGTTCACCTCATTGTTAACCTATCGAGGAAATGTCTCTACTATTTACAGCTCCATAAATGCTGATAATCCAATAAAAAGGGTATTTTCAGATAGCCTGAACTTTTCTGCACCTTGCAACAGGATTCATTTTATAAATTTCGTCCACTAAAGGAATTGAGGAGCGATTAAAACACACTATACCAGACACACTATTTTTCCCCGAATGTTTTAAATTTTAAAACATTATTTGCATTTTTTTAAACGAAAAATACCCCAAGGTGTAAAATTTCTTTCTCTATTACGAAGTAAAATTTTTAAAAAATCTTTAAATCCAAGTCGGCAATGCTTGGACAAATTTTCTCCATAGGTTAAAACATGGAGATAAAGCGATTCCAGTAGACCACAGAGTAAGAAAAAAATGACCAGGTCTTTGTCTTATGAAATTTGAAATGGAAAAATTTATGAAAAATTTCATAAGAAACTTGAAAGAAGGAAATGAAGAAACGAAGAAAAACTCAATGAAGAACTTTCTTATAACTCATGAAGTTATTATTTTTCAATAACTTCGGATATAGGTACATGAAGTTAGTCAACGCGATAAGTATTTTAAGCTTGTAGGTACGTAAATAGTTTGTTACAGTAAAAAATTCATTCAATTAAGGATGGCCTAAAGTTCTTTGGTGTGTACCCATACACATTTTTAACTGAGTGTTAACTTCTGCAGGCCCCTTTCTAGCTACAAGTGTACGATGAGAATGTGTCATTTCGAAAAATAAATAGATTCTAAATTTAATTTCGGATCAACGTAATTACATAAAGGGACTCACAATCAAAATTATAATTAAAGCACGTACACAGTGGTGCACTCAGGGGGTGGGCCAAGGGGTCCAGCCCCCCCCCCCCCCAAAGAAATAAAAATTGCATTATGAATATTGAATTTGCATTATAAATATTTTTACTGGTTCAACTCGCCCCCCCCCCCAAGTTTACATCCTGGGTGCGCCACTGCACGTGCAATTACAATTATGTCGCTTAGATAGAGCATTATGCTAATCACAGTTACGGCAGAGGCCGCATTATGGTCTTATAAGGAAGCCTTTACGAAGATATCACCCTCCGCGCACAATACTATTAGTGTCATTGTTGAAGAATGACTGGGACTTGACGACACCATATATCAAGACACAACTGTGTCATTATGAAACACATAAATACATTCCAAGATGACACGACAATCCGACAAATAGAAAATAAAAAATTTTTCGATTGCGACAGCGAGGAGAAAAACCTTTGTTGATTCACTGACATTGTCACAAAAATACCATTTTACTTTCCTTTGGGATCAAAGGTTACGATATGACCTGTAAGCGTTGATGCTATCCTGTCGCGGTTACAGAAGTCTCAAAGAAGACTGCTGGTAACGCCGCTTAGTCTTATGATAACAGTCGTACCTCCGAAAAGCCATCTGCAAGGCACTCCGCAAGGACCATCGAATCATAATAGTTTTGATGATCAGTCAGTGGTTTCAAAGAATAGCTGACAGAACTTTAATACAGAGTTTAAAGTGACAGTCATGCCATAGAAATGTAAGTAGCAGAGTGAGAAATTAAGACTGAGTTTCGGTTGAGAATAGAGATTTAATAACATAGAATAACATAACAAAGTATAACATAACAGAGATAACTTATCTGTTTGCAGATACACCAAACTGGCGTTGAAACAGGGAAACGAATAATGTCCATGTCAGGACTTTAACATGGTACAACTGGTTAACATCTGGCAACTGAGAGAAAAAAGCAGCGAAGGGTAGAAGGAACAAGCTTTAATACAATGCTGCTAGCTTTTATAGTAATTGCCATCCAATCAATTACTGCGCCACATATATTTGCATATGATTCATGACATATCCGCATATGCGGGAATGATTCACTTATAAATCTCTGAATATTTTACAGAGTATAAAATTTAATAAAATAAGATGACGTACTGTCATTACTTTTAGAGTTTAGCAAAGTGCTGGAGATTATAATAATTAAGGATTTAATCTTTAAAACCCAACAAATAGGACCATAAGCTTTTCTTGTAGACATAATGATTCTGTCATCGTCGTGAATAGAACTTGTGTAGTTTTCTCTGACGAGTCCCAATCGCAAGAACCATCGAATCATAACAGGGGTATACGCTCTTCTTGTAGCCATTATGATTCGGTCATCGTCATGAATGTGACTTGTGTGGTTTTCTCTGACAAGTCCCAACCGCAAGGACCATTTAATCATAACAGGGCTATAAGCTCTTCTCATAAACTTTATGATTCGGTCATCGTCGTGAATAGGGCTTGTGTAGTTTTCTATGACAAGTTCCAACCGCAAGGACCATCGAATTATCACAGGACTATAAGCGCTTCTTGTAGACATTATGATTCGGTCATCGTCGTGAATAGGACTTGTGTGGTTTTCTCTGACGAGTCACAACCGCAAGGACCATTGAATCATAACAGGGCTATAATCTCTTGTAGACATTATGATTCGGTCATCGTCATGAATGTGACTTGTGTGGTTTTCTCTGACAAGTCCCAACCGCAAGGACCATTGAATCATAACAGGGCTATAATCTCTTGTAGACATTATGATTCGGTCATCGTCATGAATGTGACTTGTGTGGTTTTCTCTGACAAGTCCCAATCGCAAGAACGATAGAATCATAACAGGCCGATAAGCTCTTCTTGTAGACATTATGATTCGGTCATCGTGTTGAATAAGTCTTGTGTGGTTTTATCTGACGTGTCTAAGTGTTAGTAAGAATTTTCAAACTCTAGAGTTTTGAACTGAAAACAGGAATAATCGTATCCTCGACTGACATTCAGAAGTAACTCAGCCATTACTCAGCAATCATTAGAACTAGAGCCATGTCATGATATGCGTGATCCCGAGGCCTTGTCAAGAAACGAAACAGAAGTACACCCTCAAAACAAAGCTCTTCCCTTCTAGATTAGAGTTGATCAGCCAATGGAGAGATTGCTTTGACACTTACCTGCTTGAATGCTTCCCCTTAGTCGCCACTGCGAAGTAATAGCAACTGTCTTTGTATTAATTTTGTCTTAAGCACGCTTTTTCTAAACACGCTACAGCAGCCCAATCTCCGTATTTCGTGGAGTGACCCAAAATGGCTTCCCCGGACAGGCAATTTTTTTTTTCAGGAAGGCGATACGCGTGGTTTTGGGTACGTCCGGCGCACCGTAGCGTGCTACAATTTCCGTAAACAAAGTGGAAATTTATTTTTTCATTTGCATTAGAGTGTCGCATCAAATGCTATTCACATTTCGTGGATTAAGCACAGCAGTACGTTTTGGACAGAAAAGGACCCCAGGAAAATAGAAATTATCCCTCTCTTATTTTTTTTACATATACGTGACTAGACACCTAAACGAGCTGATGTCTTTTGTGTCTTTCTAATTTTTTTTTTCCTTTTGTCCGTGGCCTTAGCATTCCGTCTTTTCATTTTTCTACAAAAGAAAGGGGTGACCGTGATTCCTGGGTGGTTTGTGGCGAAATAATTTCGATTTCATTCATTACCGGGGAGAACAATAGGGGATTAATTCTTTTGTGTGTGTTTTTTTTCATCATATTCCTTTTTTTTTCGGTCATACCATCTGAACTTGTGCGTTCAGTAATGGACTCAAAGACCTACAGGTTCGACCAAAAATTTTCTCTGGTTAGGCGTACGCTAAACTGATAGACGGGTTTATCCTTTCAAGTCTACAGTCCCCAAGACAGAGTGAAATTTATTTGTTGTGGAAAGTAATTCGTGAAAAAAAAAATTGTGCGGTCGGGGGACCCCTGTCAGTAACGAAGTTCCTTACGTTATTTTTTAACTCTAAACATGATTTAATATGTAGATTTTTATTGATTATATATATATTGTATTCATTATATATATATATATATATATATATATATATATATATATATATATATATATATATATATATATATATATATACATATATATATATATAAACATATATATATATATACATATATATATACATATATATATACATATATATATACATATATGTAGGAAGGAGTTAGTACTCCTTCCTTTAGAAGTGAATCATTAGACTTAATTATTTTGAACATTTAATTAAACTAGACGATGTTTACAAGACAGGACTAACACTTAGTATGAAATTAAAAAATAAACACAGAAGCATCAAAAGAGCTAAACATCGGGAGCTTGCAGAACAACACATCCGCTTAAAGTCCTTCGTGCCAAGTCCTTTGCGCCGAAGTAGTAGGAGTGGAAGTTGTAGTAATAGTTCAGTTGTGTTGCCAAACTCACTCTCACACGGCCGTTCTGACTTTCCAGACGTCCGCGGCTGGGTTGTAAACAATAATTCTGAAAAGATAAAAAAAAAAAAGCAGAAAAAGGAAAAATATTTCAAAAAATCAAGCAGTGTTCAACACAGTGGTATTGGTGTTCAGTTTCTGCACCACTGTTTCATTTTGTCCGCTGCAGTTGATGTTATGGTTGGACCATCGTGATGTCCTAACTTTCGAACTTCGTAACGATCGTTGGGGTTGATGTTCGTGATCTCATATGGTCCGAAGAACTTTGGTCGGAGCTTTAATCCGGTTCCAAATTGAGTTCGTTGTATTGCCACTTTGTCACCGATCTTGTATTTACAAGCCGGTTTACGCCGTTTGTTATATTGTCGTATGTTTTCTTCCTGTAAACGGAGGATATTTCGTTTAGCTTCGATACGTAACGCTTCTTTGTCATCAAGAATTCTTTGGTGGTGTTCCTCGTCAAGAAGATTTTTAATCTGTAGATCCTCTTGTTGTTTCATTTTAACACCAATTAAAAGTTGAAAGGGTGTGAATTTTGTACTGCGTGTGGTGGTACTATTTAAGATACGTTGCAATCTTGGGACATATTTAAACCATTTGTCAGGTTCATCTAGAGCTAACTTAGTTAAAACGGGAATAATTGTGCCATGAACACGCTCAACCTGACCGTTGCCACGTGGCACACCTGTTGCTATTGAAATGTGTTCAATTGACTGTTCCTGGCAGTAACTTTGAAATTCTGAAGATGTGAATGCGCTACCTTTGTCAGTAATGATTTTTGAAGGGTTGCCAAATGTAGTTTGTTGCAAGGATAATTTGTCTAAGGCATCTTTCGTAGAGGTGGACTTCACGGGATAGATCCATACAAATTTGGAAAAGGCATCAACTACTGTAAAAAGATACTTATAACATTTTTTTGTCGATGGTAAAGGTCCTAAAAAGTCGCAATGGTAACATTCAAGGGGTGCATCACCTTTTGGAATGGGGTGAAGGTATCCTTCTTGTTTTCCAGATTTTCGCGAGGACAAAATGCAAGGAATACAGTTCGAAATAATTTCTTGAACTAATTTCTTAAGTTGAGGAATGAAAAATTCACGAGAAACAATTAATTCGGTTTTTTGTGAAGCAAAATGACCTTGTGAATGGGCGTTTAGCACTATTTCTTTCTGCATCATTTGTGGTACTACTAAAAGTTCGGCATCCTGATGAAGTTTATAAAGAATTCCGTTTTTAACAAAAAATTCATCAGAAGGTGTAGATTCAAGCATAGATTTAATTTGAGATATAAATTCATCCTGGTCTTGGGCATTTTTCACCTTTTGAGTGATATCATTTGAGGTAATTACAAGAATGGGGTTACGACTGAAAGCATCAACATGTTTCATCTGTCTACCGGGTCGATGACAAACTTCATAATCAAAGTCTTCTAACATCAATGCCCATCGAGCAATTTTAGCTGGTAGGTCTTTTTTGTGCATCGTTTTTTGGAAAGCATCACAATCGGTGATAATTTTAAATTTTGTTCCCAACAAGTAGTTTCGAAATTTTTTTAGCGCTTCAATAACGGCAAGAACTTCCAGTTCATAACTATGATATTTTTCTTGTTGAACTGTAGTTTTACGGCTAAAATAATGAATAGGATGAAACTGTCCATCATCGGATTGTTGCAAGAGCACAGCGCCAAAACCTAAGGAGCTGGCATCAGTGTGGAGTTCTAATGAGTATCCGTGTTGAAAAACATGAAGAACTGGGTTTTGTGAAAGAATGTTTTTCTGTTGTTGAAAAGCTGCTATTTGTTCAGGGGGTTTGGGAGCTTCAATAACTTGAAATTTTGGTTCAACCTTTTCACTTTTGACGGATTCATTCTCAAGGGCATCATCATCGGCATCAAATATTTTTGGTTCAAGAGTTGCTTTGATAGTTCCAATATCAAAAGCATTATCATCATCGTTATCATGAAGCAAATCTAAATCACTGGCATCAGCATCATCTAAATATTTTCCATCATCATTATCATGAAACAAATCTAAATCATTGGCATCATCATCATCATCATCACGTTCAAAATCAATTGGATTATCCATTTTCTCTACCCTAGAAATCTTATCTTGAGTAGATGTTAGAGGTTTTTCAGACATGCATATTTGGCCCTGATCTTGAATTTGTTTTTCTACAATTTTCTGTTCCGCAAAAGGGAGTCGTCGAGAACGTTGATTTACGGGGATTTCATCTTGTAATAAAATAGTCCTTTTAATTTCAGTGTCTTGAACTTTATGGGGTTTGTAGGAAGTAACGATATTTTGAACTTCCTCACGAATTTCAGAATTCAAAATGTGTGAAAGATCAAATGGGAAAGCTTCGTCATCAGGAATATTAGCAATATTAACGAAGATGTTATTATCAAGAGTAAAACGAATACCGTCTTCATCAAATGTAAATTGGGTTTGCTGCAAAAAGTCGATTCCGATAATCACATCAAAAGGAATCAAGTCATCCTCTAGAACATGTATTTTAGCAGGTAAAGTAATGGTTTGAATTTCGATGGAATCCTGAAAGAATCCGATGCTGTGAACTTGGTTTTTGCCAATTCCTGAAAAGGGAATGTTGGTGGGCTGCAATGGTGGCGAACCAATTCTTCGATAGGTTTTCTCATTGATGAGGGTTGCCTGTGACCCAGTGTCACAGAGTGCTGTCAATTGAATTCCTGCAAGTTGAATGTCAACATGCATGGGATTTTTCGATGAAGTTTCAGGAGAAAGTGCATTTACAGTTTTATCAGAAATAGGTTTTTGAGAATCAGGTTTTGGTTTAGAATTTCGATAACTTTTAGGGCAATTAGCATGAACATGACCAAAACTTTTACATCCGTAGCATTGTTTACCATGTGACTTATTCAAACATTGGTTGCTTTTGTGACCTCTCAAGCCACAGGAAAAACATACTGGCTGTGTATTTGGGCTACGTGTATTATCGACTTTCACATTGAGGTAGGAAGCATCAATTTTTTTCCGATTATTTTGTCTGAAATTTTGTGATCTGTTAAAGATTTGTTCATAAATTTTCAACTTTTCCTTAAATTCAGGGACGGATTTACAACCGTAAAGAATAACTTTATTGTTTGTTGAATCAGGAATTCCGTTTATGACATACTCAAACAGAGAGGAGTCATCGAGAGAACCTTTGTGTGCCAAATCTCTCATAGCTAAGAAATATTCTTGTAGGGTTTCAAACGGTTTCATACGTCGAGATTCCATTAATTTATGTAACTGAATACCGTTAATTTTGTCCGAAAATTCGTCTAATAAATGGTGCTTCAATTGTTCCCAATTTGTAATTCCACGAATAGACCTAATTAAAGTTTGAGCGGGACCAGTTAAACATTTTCTAACAAAAGTAATTTGGTGAATTGGATTGTTTATCTGATATAAACAAAAAAGTTCTTCAACGTCAGATATAAAATTCTCAACACTGTAATTATCACGAGACGAGAAAGGTTTTATTAAATCAACAACGTCTTTCAGACTAAACAACTGGAAAGAGAGATTCGCAGTTTCAACTGAAGGCAATGAATTTTGATCTGATTCACCAACGGAAATGTGTGTATTTTGCTTATTCGAAGATTCTTTTGCGTCAATGGTGGGGGAAAAGGGAGATCTATTTTCCTTTATAACGCTGTTAGTTTGGGATGAACGTGCACCCGGAAGTGAGTCATCATTCACTTCGCATTCCGAAAGATCAGAAAATTCTGCTTTTAATAACGATAAATCAGTAAGACTCATAAGAATGGTATTGGCACATTTGTCTGGGTCAGTTGAAAATTCTAAATGAAGTAGATTACAAATAGAAATCAAGTCTTTAAGTGAAAACTCTTTAAGTACTTTCTGTTTCGTTGCTTCTAACACGAATGGCTGTTTAAAACCTGTAAATTTACGTAATCTGGTACGATTTTGTCTGTCGCCGTCTGTACCAAAAATTAAACGATGTAGAACCTTTATTTGATTCGTACCACCAAATTTTAATGATTTTGCAATATTGGGGTAATCGTTGAGAGTAGCCATAACTATATACTAGGTTCAAACAATTATAGTACACAAATATACAAATATTCAAAACCAAAATCAATAATTATAATACGTAGTTACTCAAATTCAAAAGTAGAAAATAATATTTCAAATCGAAATTTTTTCAAATACCAATTCAATAATAAAATATTGATTCTCAAAATATGCATCAAAATAAGTAATCTTTAAAACAGGTTTTGTTCAAGAAAACAAAATTATGAACTAAAATAAGCATCAAATATCAAATAATAAGTTCTTCAAAATAATTTCTCTGGTTGAAGAAAACAGATGACGTAAATTTAGATATGTATCAAGTTAGATATTACTTCAGCAAAATATTCATCAAATTAATCTTCAAAATAAATCACTGTTGAAGAAAATAGAGGATGTAAATGCAGCATCAAAATAATAGTTAAAGTTCTAATGTTAAAAGCATCAAAATTGGGAAATCGAAAGTATCAAAATTGTGAAATCGAAAGCATCAAAACATTCTGCAAAATAAAAAATATTCTCGCAAGAAAACAGCAGAATTAAGTTCAACATCAAAGCGCATCAAATAAGCAAAGTTGTCATCAAATAAACATTCGCTTCGTCAAAATTATGGATCAAAATAATAATATAATAATCTTCAAAAGTATTCAATTCTCGATCTTTCAAAATATATATTATGTTGTGGTTTGTTCAAGGAAACAAGATTCTTCAAGTTAAATGTCGAAATTTTCATCAAATCATCAAATAATTTCATCGAAATAGAATTCTCTTCAAGAAAACAGAAGTGATAAATTCAACGTCAAAGACCATCAAAAGTGAATTTAGCATCAATTAAATTCTTGCATCAAAAGAACGTTGAAATATCTTTCAGTTTTCTTAAATCATCAATAAGTTGAGAATTCCCTTAATCATCAAAATTTTCTTGAACAAGCGTCAACGTATGCATCAAATAATTTTAATATGATCCAAGTTACTTACAATTCTGGTTTTGGTTCTCATCATCCCATCAGAGTATCATCAGAGTCCGTGGCACATCACTTTGGCTTTCGCTTTCGATATCCAAATCCAAAATGACAGACAACAGTAATCCAGTCGAAATCAAGTCGAAATCAAGTCGTATCATCGAAAGAAAATAAAGTTTTTTTTTTTTTTTAAGTTCAGCATGCTAGGGGTATTTTTCGAGTCCGAGGGCCGAGCACCCATGTAGGAAGGAGTTAGTACTCCTTCCTTTAGAAGTGAATCATTAGACTTAATTATTTTGAACATTTAATTAAACTAGACGATGTTTACAAGACAGGACTAACACTTAGTATGAAATTAAAAAATAAACACAGAAGCATCAAAAGAGCTAAACATCGGGAGCTTGCAGAACAACACATCCGCTTAAAGTCCTTCGTGCCAAGTCCTTTGCGCCGAAGTAGTAGGAGTGGAAGTTGTAGTAATAGTTCAGTTGTGTTGCCAAACTCACTCTCACATATATATATACACATATATATATACACATATATATATACATATATATATACATATATATATATATATACATATATATATACATACATATATATATATATACATATATATATGCATATATATATACATATATATATATATATATATATATATATATATATATATACATACATATATATATATATACATACATATATATATATATATATATATACTGCGCTATTCCAAGAATGAGTGGGAATAGAAACGGCCAGCGCTGGTGCGGGGTTTGAACCAGGGACCTCTTGCTCCGTAGTGCGATAGTCCGATACTCCGTAGTCCGATGCGATAACCATTCAGCCACAGAATCCTTGAGAAAAAGCTCTTATGAAGGGGGCATAACGCTTTTTCGTTACGTGACGATTCCTGCTAGTTCACTCTACTGTAAGCCGCGTAAAAGAACTTTTCCGAAAAAGTCACTCTGAACATTTCTTTAGAGCTCTTTTTGAATCGATCTGTCAAACATTCAAATAACGTCTTAGTATGTTAAAAAAAATAAGTTTTTTAACGTAGGATTACGTTCCTCCAAAACGGTCCTGCAGAAAGGAAAATTTCAGACGCTAAAACTGTCCGTCCGTCCGTCTTCGCGAGTTATAATTTAGGCAGAGAGCCAAACTCAGTCTATCGCTTGGACAAGTTAAACAGAAAAGTGCCAAAATGCGTCAAAATCTTGACATAAATATATGTATATCTTACATATATATATAGATACATATATACATACAAAAGAGGTAAGCAGCGATAAGTAATCCTACGTTAACAACCCGCGGTAGTTTCGCTAGAAGAGACTACCTGAAATTTTTTTCATTTTTCTTTTGCAAAACAATAGTTTTACTAAACTTCCAAAATTTTTATACCTCTCCTCTCCCCATGACAAAGTCAAAGATGATTTTCTCCAGTGATATATATATATATATTCATGTCTTAGATATACTTGTATTGCGCACGCTAAACTGAAGTCTAGTATGTTGCACTCGTGAGTAATAGAAAAACCCTCCAAACAGTCTAAGAAAAAATATTTTAAAAAAACAAACAAATGATAAAGGAAAAATCACAAAACTGTTCCCAACATTTGAGTATTATTTTAAAGTTATTCCAATATTAGATTATTATTTTATAATTTTTCACATCCTTAGTCCTTACACTCTTTTGGACGGATGACCAGTGTTCGAGTTGTCACCGTTACTGAGCACTGGCAGTTACGATTATTCAGATCGTTTGTTTGAGCCTTCGACGTTGGAGACAAGGCTACGCCATTTCTGGATTTCTTTGTAGGTTAAGTAAATAAAATAGACGCCCTTTTGGAAAGTCCGATTTGCGACGGGACTTTCTAAAAGTGGATGTGGTAAAGGTATTTGAATTCAATAGTCCGGAGCGTCTTATGAGTAAGGTCTTGTGTTCGATTCACTTATGTGTGAAAGTTACTCCAAAACTACCCTGACCACGGGAAGTGCGGGCACGCTAATTCCGTGATTTTCAGTTTTCAATTGTTCTTACAATTATTTGAGGGATTAGAATGCGAACTTAAATCGGGTAACTGGCTTCTCCACATAGGAGAATGCATGGGCAAGGTAATTAGCAAGGCAATAAGCTCTTCCCAGAGGTTACCAAAACTTAACTAAACTCGAACTAACTTTGTCAAACTTCTTTGTTAGGGAGCATCATTGTACCTTTATTTTGTTTCAAAATTTCCTCGTAGAATGATGACTTAAAGGAACCCATACGACGTTACCAAAAATTCACTAAACTCGAACTTACTTTGTCAAACTTCTTTGTTAGGGAGCATCATTATACCTTTATTTTGTTTCATAATTTCCTCGTAGAATGATGACTTAAAGGTTACCATACGGCGTTACCAAAACTTCGCTAAATTCGAACTTACTTTGTCAAACGTCTCTGTTAGGGAGCATCATTATACCTATGTTTTGTTTCATAACTTCCTCTTAGAATGATGACTTGAAAGTACCCATACACGTAGAGGAAATCCTTGAGGTTTTGACTGCTCAGTCCAAATCTTGAGGATTACCACGTCGTGCGTGGAGAAGCTTTGAGACTGTACAATCCCCGAAATACCGATTAGAACATGCGCTGTGTTCCAATACCTCGCGCACACACGTGCAAGAGGGTTCAGTTGAGAAAATCCTCAAGGAAATCCTGCAGACTTTTTTCCTTGAGGGTTTCCTGCACGTGAAAAGTCCACCTGAAGCTAGCTTCGCTGGATGGTATTACTGAATTATGGACTAAGGGCCCGTTCACATAGAATTCGTCAGCGTCAGAGTTACTCGTATTGACATATTTTAAACCAATCACAGGCCTTAACAATTTCGTGGCTAATCGTTTGAAGGTTTGTAATTCGTTAAATATATTTCAATACGAGTAACATTGACGCTGACGGATTCTATGTGAACAGGCCCTTAGAGCTGTCCCATTGGTGACATGGCGAGTTCATTGCTACTACTCACTAAAACCAACTGTCTCCAAGTCCAACAGATCTCTTCAGTTGGTCAGTCAATTCTGTAAAGCGATAAAAAAATGGATATGAGGCTACCAAAAAAGTCATACTACCAAAAAAATGTACAAAATAAAAATGTCCCACAGAATTTTAGTGAAATTACAGCAAAAATTGTATCCAAAAGAACTAACCGTTTATCGTGGACTTTACATGAAAGTAACTTTTAAAAACTTTGCTTGAAACATAATATAATTTACAAAAACTCTTTTTTTTTTAAACGTGGCAGGCGCTTGTCTCTAACGTTAGGTACTTTGACATTGCCCCACGAAGACCAGCGAAGTTTAGCTGTCTATTTTATTATGGTAACGCCGTATAGGTGAACCAGCATTGCTCCCTACGAGGGGGACAATACGAAAGCAACCAAACCTTATTTGGCGATTTGAACCAAAGCTCACAACGCTAAACACTATACTATGAGGGCGGATTTTACAAAAACTAGATAGTTTATTAATTTTTTCTTATAAAGCCAGGGTATTATAAATAAAATAGTTTCAAAGAAATATAAATCTAAATTAACCTTTAGCTTACGGGGCCCATTTTACCGATTCTCTCTTTAGAACGGGAAATTTCATACCCCCTTCGCAAGACCGGCCATTGAGGGGTTATATATATATATATATATATATATATATATATATATATATATATATATATATATATATATGTATGTATATGTATATATATATGTATATATATGTATATATAATTATATATATATATATATATATATATATATATATATATATATATATATATATATATATATATATATATATATATATATATATATATATTTATTCATTCATTCTTGGGTCTGTATTCTTGGGATAGATGCTATCCCACCCCGTAAGGAAAAGGTTAAACTATTTCCTTGCCCTGAACTAAGTAAGCATGATCTAATTTACGTATCTTTCAATGCAGATTTTTAATCGATAGTTTTTTGTTAATCTCTTTAAAAACTACCACATCATCAAATTTTATTTTATACCGACATTCAAACCAGCAGTTGAACAAAAACCGACATTAAATAAACGTTTTAAAGCAATTTATTTCACAGGACTTAATTAGCAAAAGGAGAAAACAAATTTACTATAAAAAGTAATTAATGAACGAATAATTTTTTCCCCTTCAAAATGTTAAGCATCATTATCAGATTAATCACATCAGATGAGTTATTTGAATCCATTTAAAACCAACTTTAACCTGTTTCTCCTGAAAATTAAACTTTAATATAAATTACGACTGATGAAAAGGTAATGAGTGGGTGAGTCAACGCATCACAATTTCAACCGTTATCCTTCGCGGTTTGGCGTAACGCCCTTTTGACGTGAGCCGAAATTAAATCAAACCAAACCGAAATCGATTTAGGATTACTAACGTTTAATTTATGTCTCCAAGGTCTCTCCAATTTCTCTGCCTCTTATTATTTATTTGTTGCTAACGAGAGCGAGCGGGGTAAGAAAGCAGCGTGTGTGAATGAACATTGGTCTCGAGAACAATTGCCGCGCGCTTTTGATTAGCAAATCGATCGCCCTTTTTTGTTTCGCCAGATCATGATCAAACATTTCGACAGGGTTTCGGTTATTTGTTTTCGGATCTGAGTCATAGCTTGGAAAATGATACCTATTGAATATGATTTGAGTTTATTAAAAAAAATATGAAACTTGTGGAATAGAGCGATCGGCAAGTCTCCCCTGCCCCCCCCCCCCCACTCCTTACTGATATCGTCTAGAACAGGGTTTTTTTATTATTATTATTTTCTTTTCTTTTATTAATAAATAAGGCAGTCCTTGTGAACCACAAAGTTCACACCACAAAGATAAACAGCACAAGGCTCACAGAAGTAAGTAGAAACAACAAAAAACAAGGAAAAACAACAGAAAAAAAACAAACAAACTAATTACAAACAAGACTAATTAAAAACAGAAGCAGCAAAGGCAACAAATTTACAGAAAGAGGAAAAAGCCAGTTTGTGGCCGACCAAAACATGAAGCGGAGGAGGAAACCTAATGTTACAGGAATCCAGTTCCACAATAAAATCCCTTCTCCCTTCAGTAAGCTCGGAGCAGTCAAAAAGAAAGTGTTCGACATTTTGAAATCCGCCCACGCTGCAGGAGCACAGATCAGTGTCCGATAATCCAAATTTCTTGAGATAGCAATTGAAATTGCGTGGCCAGTGAGAAATTTTGTTAAGTGAAAATCAAAAGAATAGGGGTTCTCAACCTTTCAGGCTCTTTGCTCACCTTTGAACATTGATGTGAGGTCACGACCCCCCCCCCCCCCCCCCCCCCCACCCACCACCATATGTGGTCAATACAAGTAGTACAATTGGAATTTGAAACTGAAGCTGGTTATTAAATGAAAATATAGAATAGATAATATCATACACAACATTTAATATTACTACACATATCTTAATTTGGAACATATGAAATCAAAGAATTAAATACAGATCAAATATATTTGAGGTAATCAAGGATCTAGGTGAGGTTGGCATGTAATACCAGTCACTTTCACAACATTAATGAGAAGGCTGGCACATTTTGTCCTTGACTAGTTTTTGAATATTAGGTTGTATCTGTGACAAAGCACACCTCAGGTCACTTTCACGTCCAGACGTATGACACTTATCGTTTTCGTGTTCGTATGTCAAAAATGCGTTACGGTTACATTGTGACCGCAAAATTAAGTACAGTAAGTTACAGTTAGTTTTACTTTTCATTTTACTTTTTCTTTAAACTCACGGCTCCCTTGAAATTCTTCTACCCCCCCCCCCCCAGGTTGAGAACCGCTGGTCTCGAAAATCTAAGAGACATTAAAGCTGCTGTGTACTTAAATTTTTTTTTTAAATTGTACTCAGTAACAGAGAAAGAAATAATCTATCCGTGTATCTTTTTTCTTCTTTAAAAGAAACGCAAACGATAAATTCAGTTTCAATCATTCCTGGGAAAAAATATGGTAAGTTTTAAACGTACATAATTACCTTTGGTGGACGAAATTTGTAAATTGAATAAGATAGCAGAGTAAACGGAATCCTTTCTCTGTTACTAATTACAATTTTTAAAAAAACCCTTACATCCAAGTCGACAACAATTTGAAAATTTTTCTCCATAGGTAACAGTGAGCTAAGCAAATCCAATAGGCCTTTCACCTTGAAGCCTTAAGGGAGTGGGAGTGTATAAAGGTTTAAAGGAAAGGTGTGCGAGAATTCTCATGATCGAATTATCCTTAAAATATAGACCTGTTGACTCGTTATTGCCTATTTTAGGGACTTAACGAGCCCAAACTGAAATATATTTCCAATAGCAGGCTACAATAGTGACAGATATTATCTGTAGATAATAAATTATATGCCTTAAGAAATACGTGACTGGTATGTTAAACGTACTCTAATTCTTGGCAAATGGATTATTTGATAAAAGGTAAAAGCGGATTTAACGCCTACCTGAATTTTTTTTCTTCCAATTATAGGGTATTAGGGATTTAGGAAGCTTTGAGTTCCTTTAAACAAATGCCTTTTTACATTTTGGCTTTCCAAAACTCTTTGTACCCAACATTTTATTGACCTTAGAGAATGGATATTAAAAATCTCTGAAATTTATCCGTGTGTATATGCTATATCACATTTTGCATAAAATATAATATCCTGGTTTCAAAAGTTTTCTCTTGGCAAGTTCTCAAAATATAGGGGAATCAAAAAATTGTCATACAAAATTTTCGTGGGCCTTATTAGGAGCATAAGAACCTAGAAAAGCTGGAAAATCCGAGAGAATGTGTAAGACATCTTTGCGAGACACATTTGATTTAATTTTCATGATGTGTTAACAAGGAGTTCTATAAACACGACAGTTTGTTAACAGTATGAAGTCTCCTTGCATATGAAAAGCAGAGGAATGTTAAAATCTAGATGATATTGAGTCTGTGTCAAAATCATTATACGATATTCTTAGATTTCGCCAATCCTAATAGTACAGATAAATTTCAATTTCTGACTGAATATATCAGTTGTACATCCACTAAAATGATGTTGTATGGCTTGTAAGAGTGATATTTTGATTCCTAGGAGCATTGACAGACAACAAGTGATTTCTGGAAATGTTGATACGAGCATTTTCAAATAATTTAATCGGTATAAAATATTAAGATAAAATGCTTTTGTGGGTGTGAAATACTGTAAATTGCCTTAAACAATTTTGAAGTCGCCTGAGTCAAGACTAATTTGGTTACCTTTTGTTGGAAAAAGCTTTATATACTTGGTTTAAAATGTGTTTTTAAACTTAATGTAAAACCGTACTGTGCTCTAGCATCCTTATGAAGCGTTAAGTAAAGGATATAGAATGGAATCTGATTCACCACTTTAATAGATGGGTCGTTATCTTCTTTATCATGATAATGTAAACGCCAGCTGTTTAACTTTATGCCATTACCTATCTAGAGTCCCAGTACCTCTGTATTCTGCTTCTTTTCCTTTTTCCAATGCGGCTGGCACTCTTTCCTGAGGACATTAGCCCACCCACTGTCGTGAACTGGCGTGGTTCTTTTGTCATGTACAACTGGACACATAAAATCTTCATTCGTAAACACAAAAATTACGTTTATTGACGAACACATAAACACTCACAAATAATATGATAGGAATAAAAAAAAAGACGTTCGTAAGGGGTCAGGCTACCGCTTGTCGGTATGACCTGCGTAATCGAGTTTCTCCTTCCAACTGAACTTGGGATGCGCTGTGCCGATAAATGGCGAAAGGGTTATGCGCACGAGGGGCCGGGGGGGGGGCGCTATCATAGCATCGTTCTTGACACCCACATCGCGATTTTATTGGCTACTTTATTACGAGAGCCCCATACAGGTGAACTCAAACTGCTCTCTACGAAGATAACACAGGAGTGTCCACGCCTTAGACGGCATTCGAACCCGAGTCCACTTTACTGGAACTCTCGCCGCTAACCAATGTAGAACGTACGAAGCGTAATATATGACTAATAGCCTTAAATTCACTGCACATGTCAAAGTGTTGAACTTGCTTGTCCACCATTACATAACACACAATCAGGAGAATCAACAGTATTGCAGTGAAATAAGTGGGCACGAAGACAATCATTGTAAGTTAATCAGCGACAGTAATTTTATTCGGAGAGTCAGGAACAATATTACCAGAGATAAAAAGACCTTCACAAGGCTTATATTTGGCGACATTCTTCAGTCCTTCCATGCTTCAAATTTTAAACAAATGCTATACATATTGTGTAGCAATAGGAAAAGAAATCGATTTGTTTGGAATTAGGACTATCTGGGTTCCTCTTTCCCCCCATGTAAAATACATTTTCTCAATAGAAGCCGCATCACAATGGATTGGAAGAACTCTACTGACTCGATCTCACTGGCCGATTGTGAAGCAGCTGTCGGCATTTCATCATTCAAGAGCATTCTCTTTTTCTTCCCAGAGATGTCCTGCAGTTCAGATTTAGAGTCCAATAATCTAACAGCAATTTCAAACTTCAAAGTCCTCAGAAGGATCTGCTTTGAGGCAATACAAAATTGCTTGAAATTCTGGATCGGGTTCCTTCCAACTGCCTTGCAAACGAAAAATTAATTCGAATATAAACTCTCATTCGCGTCCTCTGATCAATTAAAGGGAGATCTATGAGTGCATATAGTTAGCCATTCATTATGAGGTTAATGACTCTTGGTCATTTACATTGTTAAAGCACGAATTTGATTACTGTTCATATTTTTCTTATAAATCTTCTCGCTTATGCCAAGGAATATCTTTTCACTTCACTTTATTCCAGTGGGCTTATAAAGACTGGCTAAATAGTGAACTCATTATGTAAATCCAAGTTTTTAGCATCATGATAGCTAAGTTTTTAGCATCATGATTCGCGCTTATTCCTTACACTCCTTTCGGACTTAACCCTTGAGCGGGCGCGCTCCTGTACAAAGTGCAACATTTTTGTAATTTTGAATAGTTTGTTTTTTACATATAAAGTTTGAATGTTATGAGCAGGTTCTATTTATACTCGTCGCTACACCCTTTCTAATGGAGGTCTGATTTTCTGACCCTTGTATTCCTTTCCATTCATTGGTAGTCGCGATTTAACCGTTGTAAACCAGCTATTATACTGGATTGCAATACGACAAAAGCAGGAGTTGATGTACTCGGTCCAATATGCAGCTATTACACGGTATCCCGCATATCTCGAAGATGGACAATCTCATTATTTTTTATGTTTTTGGACATAATAGGAATCCATTCACAAGTTGTCCTTAGATCCAATAAACCGGACAGTTTTGAAATGAGGCGATTGTATCTCCATTCTTTGGCCTCTAATTATAAATATATCTCAATATTATAAACATTTTATATGTTGTCATAAAACGCAAAATTATTATTTTCAGTTTGAAAAAAAAAGTTTATTACAAAAGGAATAAACAAGGTTGAAAGAGACGTTGCATTTTGTGCCACGCGCGCCCGCTTGTGTTTCAAAAATTGGCGCGCCCGCTGAAGGGTTAATTTGCTAAGCCGATTCTTTGGGCAGTCCGTGAGAGAAAACTACTGCATTCATATACTTCGTTTTGATCTTAAACGTAAGATTTTAATCCATAGATGTGTTAAATTTGGCTTTTGTAACCGCAATTTTTATTAATTAGCAATCATTTACAATTTAAAAAAATTGCTTTTTGCGCATGCTCAGTGATATGTTTAAATCTAGCTTTAGATACCTACTAAGCACGAGGCGGCATGAACACGTTAATTTGTTTATTCCGAGGAATCTCTCTCTGCCATTTTTATTTTTAATAACGTTTGTGGGATACAGAATTAAACCCGACTGAAATTGTTTATTTCGCGCTGTTCAGTAACCCTATTTCTTTTTATTGGGTTCAATATTAATTTTTTAAATTGCATTTATCTATTCTTAATATTATGATTTTCAACATTTGGCAATGATGTGTTGAATATAGTTTGTGTATAATAACACAACTATATTCAACACATTATTGTATACGGTAAAGTACATTCAAACATCATTCTATACGGTAAAGTACATTCATCATTGTATACGGTAAAGTATATTCAACACATCATTGTATACGGTAAAGTATATTCAACACATCATTGTATACGGTAAAGTATATTCAACACATCATTGTATACGGTAAAGTACATTCATCATTGTATGCGGTAAAGTATATTCAACACATCATTGTATACGGTAAAGTACATTCAAACATCATTGTATACGGTAAAGTATATTCAACACATCATTGTATACCGTAAAGTACATTCAAACATCATTGTATACGGTAAAGTACATTCATCATTGTATACGGTAAAGTATATTCAACACATCATTGTATACGGTAAAGTACATTCAAACGGTAAAGTACATTTATTTACTGTACAGCCGTCATGTTTTGACGGGTACCAACTAGTTTCGTTTTACTTTAGCGTTTTTATAGGAGGAATATTAACCGAAGACTGCATTGTAGGAACAGAGGGTGAATTTCAGTTCAGAGACCAAATGAAAAGTTGATTTTGATGACTTTTAATATAGTAAAGCAGTTTTTAAATGTGGATTCACTATCAAATGTAGGGTAGAAAACTAAGATGGAACAACCGAATTCATTCACAGACGAATTGAATGCAGTATAAGATAACCATGGCTTTGTCCAAAGGTCTTTTTAAAGTCGAGTGAATGAGCCTAGGAACGTTTAAAAAAAACAAAATGGATAAGTCTAAAAAATTGGCAGCGAAAGGGAAAAAAAAACATGAATGACGGGTAATCCTTTCCAAAGATAGCAACATGAAAAGGACGATTCATTATCATTTCCTATACGATTTCTCAATAAAAGAGGCATTGTATTTTCTTGTAACTGCACTATAACATGAATGGCTTTGAACACCACGAGTTGATTGATAGCAATTAGAAGGAAAAAAATTATCGTTGAAAAAAAACAACCGATACGTGATACTTCACAAAAGCTTTTGCGAAGTTTCTAACCAATAAAGTTGACTGAAAGATCAGAATGGGCACCTCTGAAAAAAAATACTCACGGTCGGGAAATTTTGAACAGTTCAAGATTCCGAAAACGGTTTTTTTTGCTGGATAAGGTTACGATAGTATTTCGATTTAACAAATCATAATTTAATGAATTAGAATCAAGCAAACTTTTTTTAACATTCCTCCTGAAATCTACAGAAATTTATTTAATATAACCTTCGATTCAATGCATGGTTCTTTTAATTTTCGCAAAACTAGTGGATAACTAAGTGAATTCTGATGAACTCTTGTGAATGCAGAAGGAATAATGTTATCTTCAATGATTCCTTCCACAACAACAACAATAAAATAATTACAAGATAAAAATAACTTTTTATATACCATGTTTTTAAATTTTCTGTTGAATCATATAAACTCGACAATTCTATGCATTAATAAATACTTTAAAAAATTTTTTTGATGAATTATCCCATCAACTTGAAAGAAACAGAAGTTAATTGGAAGTTAACTTGCATATAACTTTTCCTTCCCGTTCCGGCCAATAGATGGCTGCACCAGTTTACAAAACAAAATTAACTGAAAATAACTGAAAATAAATTTAATTCTGCTTAAAGATGGCTAAAAGTATTTAAAAATGCATTGTCATCGTGTTCTGAGCTATTCTAAAAGTTTCAAATGTCTTATCTAGTCGGGAAGTTATTTAAAAATCGATTGCAAGATTTGTACTTGACTAACCCACACACAAACACACAAACAAGACAGCAAGTTGATAAAAACATGGTAAAAATCGTCAAATTCAGAAATTGACGAAATCTGTCTATCCCTCAAAAAGTTTCTTTCAAGATCGCTATGAGTTGGAACGTGTGAAACAGTATTGAAAATATTAATGATGTTTGCTGTTTGTTTAAAAAAACTTTAAATTTCTAGTTGTAGAGTGGAATTCAGAGCAAAGTGCTTTAACAAAAATCGTAACAATGGTGTTAAAAAATCAACCCTCGACTTCAGCTAAAGATTCAGCTTTACTAGATTTCATTTTTGTGAATTTTGTGTGAATAACTAAACAGGAAATTCGTTTGAGATTAGATGCCAATTACTATAATTAAATTATAATAGTTTTTGATTGTGTTTTTAAATTTTAATGGTTTTTCTAATATATGAGTGTTTTATTTTATTGTGTCTTTTATCATACGCCTACTTTATTCTGTGCGTATGCTTTGGGCTAAATTGGTGAAATGTTGTAAAGATTTAACAATAAAACAATATAAACTAATATAACTTTATTGTAGCAGTTATATTCTTATTCTATTTTTTATTAAAATGTATGAATGTGTAGGAAAAGTCATTCTAACATGAATTCTGCATAGCGGAAAATTTATGCAAACAGAAGTTTCGTGTTTACTTACTGCCTTATCTGACGCGTAACAGGTCAAGAAATGTGCTGATACTGTTGCCTAGAGAAAAGCAAAAATATAACGTCACATGATTTTATCAGCGAGGCGATCCGGTGGGTGTGTCTTTCCGAATATTCGAGGCTCGCGTGTCGAATGGATAAAATTTCGCTGATCAGCGATCGGAATTCTGTTGAAGGCGAAGAGTTACCGCGCTTTCAAGCTGTAGCATGAGATCATTCAGTGGCGGTGATGCAAAGGAGGTCGCTTTATTCTGTGGTCCGCCGAACTTTGCGGGTTTCGTCTATTACAGATATTCCTCTACTTACGGTACCGAGACATTGGTCGTAAGTTGAGTTGGTCATAAGTCGAGTTTCAAACATTTTCTTTTTGTATATGTACATACATATATAATCTTTATTTTCATACATACATGCATACCGTATTCTCCTGAGTATAACGCCAGTGGCGTAGAAAAGGGGGGGGCAAGGGGGTCTATCATGCCCCGGGCGCCTCTCGCAGAGGGGTGCCAATGTAAGATCCATATATTATATTACTATATGTTTTCGAGGTGGATGCCAATATAAGGTCTATATATTATATCACTATATGTTTTTCAGGGGAGGGCCCCAATATAAGGTCTATATATTATATTACTATATGTTTTTCGGGGAGGGTGCCAATATAAGGTATATATATTATATTACTATATTATTTTGTGGAGGGCGCCAATATAAGGTCTATATATTATATTACTATATGTTTTTAGGGGAGAGCACCAACATAAGGTCTATATATTATGTTACTATATGCTTTTCGGGGGGGGGGAGTGCCAATATAAGGTCTATATATTATGTTATATGTTTATCGAGGGCGCCAATATAGGGTCTATATATTATATTACTATATGTTTTTCAGGGGGGGGGGCGCCACAAAGGTATCGTGCCCCGGGCGCCAGTTATGCTCGCTACGCCACTGTATAACGCGCACATTTAATACAAAAAATAAGATCGAAATTTACGGGTACGCGTTATAGGCCAGATATAAAAATGATAGATTTAAAAATAACGAAAAGATGAACACAAAAAATTAGATTTCTACATGTACCTAAATGCTGTTTAGTTAATAGCAGGGGTGGGCAGATTTTTCAAGGGTACGGGCTACTTCTAATTATTCAAGGTGTTGCGGTCCACCGAGTGACGTAGGTGTGGTGAGCTAAAAAAACGGTCTACAATACTTATTGTAACTTAATAATAAATAAGGAATATGTACTTACATACATTACTACAAGAAAAAAACTTACTCTTTTAAAACCGCGTTTAAAGCTAATCGCGCCGGTGTTCCATAAATATGTTCCTTTTAGTATGCACGTCTTAGGTCTTAGTAAAGGCAGTCACCCCAAAATGTCTTGGCGGTCCACCGGTCGATTGCGATCGACTTAATGCCCACCCCTGGTTAATAGAAATGACATACGATATGAACTTAAAAATTTTAATTATCAGATAGCATGAATATTTCGTCATATTGGTCTTCCACAATCGTCAAACCATTTCTCCTTAGTTCTTGACCAGCTTCTATTGGACAGAACCAGTTATCACAGGTTATATTACGGTTCGTTTTGGAGAGGCATTTAGTGAGTCGAACGAGTGATTGGGTTGGGATTTTTAATTTTTGCTCTGATTAATTTGATTTTTACCTTAACCATAGAAGGCTGGCGTCGAAGGTTGGGGTTACCCAAGGTCAAAGGTTGGGGGGCCCAGCGTTGAATAAAGACACCATAGCTGCCTGAGAGACAGATGTTCCAGCCAAAGGGTTAAAGAAAAAATATGTAGAATGTACAGGGTGGTAATAAAAAAACTTTGCCGATATATGGACCTCTAGCGGCCGTTCCGCTCAACCAATCGAGATGAGATTTCAGATATAGTTATTCAGAGGCATGAGCTCGAGATGCTGTGAACGGCAACAAAGTGGCGCTCACGGTTACGGTTATAGGTGCAGTAACTCGAAATTTTCGAATGGCAACGCCCATTTTTCTCGTCGCAAAATGCTCAGCGCATGCGAAAACCCTAAATAGCGTTGGAACGGTACGTGTATCACAAAAAACGGACGCGTTATGCACGCACAAAAAGCAGCTCTGCGAACGGCCAACAGAAACACGATCGGGGCGCATGGAAGTAAATTTGCATATGACAGAGGCAAGACCCCAATCACTGATGACAATACAGATCGGACAAAAGAAAACTGTTATTTGGATTACACATCTTCCACATGGGTACCATCATCGTGTTTTTGTTGGGAGAGCTGTTTTTTTTTGTGATACACGTACCGTTCCAACGCTATTTAGGGTTTTCGTATGCGCTGAGCATTTTGCGACGAGAAAAAGTGGGCGTTTCCATTCGAAAATTTCTAGTTTCTGTACCTATAACCGTAACCGTGAGCGGCACTTTGTTGCCGCTCACATAATCTCGAGCTCATACCTCCGAATAACGATATCTGAAATCTCATCTCGATCGGTTGAACGGAACAACCACTAGAGGTCCATATATCGGCAAAGTTTTTTTATGACCACCCTGTATTTTACTTGCATTACTTAAGTTTTTTTAGTTCTCTAGGCGGGGGGATGCGTAGGGTCTGAATATCATTCAAAGGTGGGCGTGGACATTTAAAAAAAGTTGACAATCCCTGGCGTAGAGAGACACTAAGTATTTGTTAAAGAAAAGTTCACCAAATTTTAAGTAAATATTTTAAAATTCCTTCAAATTTTACCCTGAATGAATATTTTTATAATAATTTGTCAGGTAATCTTGGGCACTAAAGTGAATAATAAATCCTCCTTTCTTCCGGAAGCAGTACATTGTAACATATGAGACGTTCTGAGTATCTGACGTTATTAACTTGACGTAAACGTGCTGAATGGTAACATAATTAAGAATAAAAGCACTTTGCAT
This sequence comes from Dolomedes plantarius, assembly GCA_907164885.2. Lineage (NCBI taxonomy): Eukaryota > Metazoa > Arthropoda > Arachnida > Araneae > Dolomedidae > Dolomedes > Dolomedes plantarius. The sequence goes on along the minus strand of OU015498.1, from coordinate 29,599,903 downwards.
GGAACCTTCTACACTAATTACGTTATCTTACACAAAACGAACGAGATGACGATAACATCTGTTTCTGCTTTTTTTCGACGACTGAGATAATCGGATATCGTACCCATTAATGACCTAAGATTTTTGAATTACGGTATTAGTGTTGATTCACTGCTACAGATATCGCTTTCGTAACAAAGCAAGACAATGTCTTCAATTCACGAATATGTCTGAATGGGGGTGCCATATGGAGTTCTGCGAATCTGTTTGACTACGCGTAAAAGATATCGTTTACGATCTTTTTTATTTATTACCCAAGCTCCCCGACAGCACAGCAAAAATATATATTCAATTCACCGACCTGATCTTTTTTTATTTTCATCACTTAACCTCTTCGCTGGCAGACACAGTTTTTCCCCCTCTCGAATCATCCGACCTTCTCTGACAGATATTAAACGCATGTTTAGTGTTTTTTTTCTAATGTCGTGTAATGACGTACTCGTTTAAGGTTAATAATCGCGCGTGCTGATAAGCAGAATTTTGAACTACAATCTTTTAGACGAAATCATAATGGGAATAAATGATAGCAGAACGAATGTTAAGTTTGCAACGGTTTTAAGGTGTTAGATTGAAAGTACATTCAACTTCCGATTATCTGAGCCATTTAATGCATAGCGCGTGGCCGCAAAAACTGAAAGCACAAAAAAACTAAAATATTATACTGACTGCCATAAAAAAGTGAAGACGTCAATGGTTTGAAAATGAGCTACAGAGGCTGTTCGCACATTTTTTAGACGATTTTGGTAAGCGGTAATAAAAAATCTTTTACTGCATAAGAAATAATTGCAATTGTACTATGTTTTTAAAGGTCAAAATTATCGTCTGCGACTTGAAAGTTTTGTTTTTATTAAAAATGGCGTTTTTAACAAAGCAGTGGTTCGAAGGCTACATTTATGCTCTTTCCGAAGAGAAATATGCATACTCCGTTATCCAAAAACGATGTGAGAGTCATGGTTTTGTGATATCTAAAGCGTCGATAGGTAATATCGTCAACAAGAAAGGAAAAAAACGTCAATTTGGAGCCTCAAGTGGGACAAAAATTCCAAACAAGTATCCAAGGAAAAAACGGACATCTTCGACTATTGCAAAGGTACGTTGTTTAATGTTAAAAGAAAATCTCCCTAGTCGAAGGACAGTTGCAAAATCATTAAAATGCTCGGTGTCCACTGTAAACAAAATAATAAACGTTGATTTAAATCTTAAGAAAGCGAAAAAACGCAATGTGCATCGTCTTCTTCCAAATCATATCGCTGAACGCAGGACACGCTGCAGAATTCTATATGAGAAACACTTATCCAAAGAAAAATGGAAAACAATTGTCACAATACATGAATCATGGGTGTATTTAAATGATTGCAACAAAAAAGAGCCATTTATTATCATAAAATGGGAGAAAAAAATTTAAGTACATGGTTCAAAGAATCGAAAGAAAGTTTTTCTAAGGGATTCATGATTGTTGCTGGTTTTTCTTATAATGTCAAGTTAAAAATAGAGAGAGTGGAAAAAAATGTCAAGATTAACTCCAAATACTATCAGGAACATATTTTATCGCCAATTTTTCTGAATGAAATACCATCGCTTTACCCACAGTGCCATCAATCTGTGAGACTCCATCAGGACAAAGCTAGCAGTCACACATCAAAATCCACTGTAAATATCCTAAAAGAAATGGAACAAAAAACTGGTATCAAGGCCATACCCTTCACTGATATCCCTACTAAATCTCCCGATGTATCACCTATGGATTTTTGTGCTTTCGGACTTTTAAAATCTGCATTATCCAAACGTCGTCCCAAAACCCTTACAGGTCTCTGGAAAGCTGTTCAGGAGGAATGGGATAGAATACCTCTTCTGAAACTTCAAAAGGCATTATTATCCTGGAAATTGCGGTGACGAAAGATAGTTCAGAATAAGGGATGTCAAATGGAACATTTAAAACACAAGAATTTTATGTAATTTAGTTTTGTGAATACAATATACATCGTCTAAAAAATGTGTGAACAGCCTCTGTATATATAGTAATTTAATTAGGCTTTAATTAAACTACTGAAATTTAAACATATTTTTAAATTTTCTTCTCAATAAAGCCTGTTATATGAATTTATTTACTTCGTCTTTGTATAGACAATCTCTATCGTAGTTTTGCCTTTTTATTTATTTAAGTTTTTAAGCGCATATATAATCTGACCTTGGATAACTGGAACCTCATTTTACTAGGTTTTTGTTTTTCATGAGAAGTAATTTGGTTTGGCTCGGAGCGCTATGGTCAACTTTTTTGCTACACGAAGTCTAATTAGACTGGGACATATACTTCAAAGCCGATTCCGAACGGCTACAAACATCCACGCCAACAGTGGGACTCGAACCCACAGGATCTGACCCGAATGCCAGCGCCCTACGCATTCGGCCATCGACTGGCTCAAATTTCTAGTAAACAGTTGAGTAACATTTCTGATTCGCAATGTCTATTTTATTAACCGAATGTGTTTTCTTTTCCTAACATATGTAAATGTGTTCCTTGAACTAATATTAAGTTTGCAGCCTTTTACAGTTGTTTTCTCGATTGTTCTTTTTTTTTCGTTTTATTTTGTTTTGTACATACTATCTCTATAAGACGGACGTTAACATTACTTATGTAGTTTTTTACTAAAGAAGGTACATACAACAAACTTAAAGTATATAAATCGTATCAGGACACAAAGAGTGACTATCATTTAAAGGCGAAACATACAAATACTGTAGACCAGGGGTTGGCAGACTTTTCCAGCGTACGGGCTACTTCTAATTTTTTCAAGGTGTTGCTGTCCACCCAGTGACGTAGGTGTGGTGAGCTTAAAAAAAAACGGTCTACAATATTTATTATAACCTAATAATAAATACGGAATATGTACTTACCTACATAACTACAAGAAAAAAACTTACTCTTTTAAAATCGCATTTAAAGCAAATCGCGTCGGTGTTCCATAAATATGTTTCTTTTAATATGCGCGGCTTAGGATTTAGTAAAGGCGGTCCACCGGTCGATCGCGATCGACTTAATGCCCACCCCTGATGTAGACTTTTCTTTTCTCAATTTCGTTCACCTTTTCAACCACACGTTCTGAAAGGTTATCGTTCTGAGAGATGCTGTTGCCAATTTACATTCACTTTTCCGAAGACATTCGCTCTTAATATCCGCGAGATTCGTTGATATCTTTCAATGGGGTCACCGTATAGGTAAACCAACACTATTCCAACTCTTGCCGTAAAAGTCGAATAACCAATGCTGAAAAAGTGTAACATTTTCCCGGCAAATTCTATTAGAAATGTCCGTACATCAGGAGCTCATTTCTTATGACTTTTCTTCACAAAGTCTGAGGCACCATTCCCACCAACCCTTATTGGGTTTTTAATTATATAGGTACTGGATAGTTTACAAATATATATATATATATATATATATATATATATATATATATATATATATATATATATATATATATATATATATATATAAGTACATATATATATATACTAGCTGCCCGTCCCGTCTTTGTCCGGGTTGAACAAAATATTATACCAATAAATTTCCAGTTGATAGCCAATAAATTGTAAATCTTTTTTTACCTTAAAAATAACCTAAATAATACATTAAATTAATTTTATGTTAGTTAATAATTAAAATAAATTTTTTAAAAGTAAAAGGCGTGCCGGAGAACGGCTAGGTTCGAACCGCTAGCGTCAGAACAGAAGCCCACCACGATAGCACCACGATAAGAATCGTTGAAATCTTCGGAACAAAAAGCGGTAGAAGACAGTAGCGGAAACAATGGAGATTGTTAGGATTAAGCTCCTAACTTTATTTCTACTAATCAGATATACATAATATAGCCTATGTCCATCTGGAATAATGTACCTTTCAAACAGTGAAAGAATTTTTCAAATAGGTACAGTGGTTCTGAAGATTACCCTCCACGTACAAAATCTCCTCTCTCTTTATATATATATATATAATATATAAAAATGAAAATTTATCTGTCTATAATTGTATAGAAATCCACAGTTTAGGAGCAGCGATCGTGAAATTTTACATACAGGCGTCTTTAAAAACAGCCGAGGGACATAAGAACTTCCAAAATCGAAATTAATTACCGTTTATTTTTAATTAATAAAAACCAACAATTTTTGAAACTAAATGTAAGCTGTTACTCTTTGTGGAATCACCCCTCTGAATATGGTGTCTACGTTAGGGTTAGCTGGCAAACAGCGAGCGAAAAGAAAAAAATAAATAAAATCAAAAAGTTTCGAGTCATATATTAAACCAGAATAATAAATGAAAATAATAATCTTTCAAGTCAGATTTTATACTCTAAAATAAATCGGATCCAACGGCATATTGACACTCTCACACGCGATGGAAAATTCGAAATAACCACGTTAATAAGTGTCACGAGATCTTTTTTAATCGCTACTGCAATCCCCCTCGCTTATGTCTTTGTGTCTATTGAAGAGTTAAAGACTAAGCTTCTATCCTGCTAACTTATTTCTGACTTAAAACTCCTCTTACTCCATAAATACATGTATATTCACCAACCCATAGCAACTTTCCAGTAATCTTAGTACGAATATTTTTCTATTTACTCACTAAAGCAGCATATAATCATGGCACATTAAGTAAAATCGCTCGTTTACTATGCTACACGACTCGGGTTCGAATACGGATCGTACAAATTTTGCTAAACCTGTATTTTCAGCTTTTGTATGGAGGCTTTTTTATTTCAGCTTTTATTTTATTATTTTTTAAATTATTATTATTATTATTATTTTTATTTATTATTTTTTTAAATTATTTTTATTTTATTTTATTATTTTTAAAAATTATTATCTTTTAAAATTTTATTTTTCATATTATTAATGTGTATAACATTTCGTATACTTTTTTTTCTATGTTATTTATACTGTGTTTAGTTTTTTAATGGATTTTGGTAGGTTTATTATAAATTTATATATTTTATGTTTTAATTTTCAGGATTTTTTGCTCCAATGATAAAGGCTAAATCTTTTCTATGTTATTTATACTGTGTTTAGTTTTTAAATTGATTTTGGTTAACAAACATTCGACAATTTGATATTTTTACTTTTCAGCTTTACTTTTCAAAATTCTTTACTTTCCTAAAGACAATTTGACATTTTTCCTTTTCAGCTTTTAGTGGTTTATTATAAATGTATATATTTTATTTTTACTTTTCAGGTTTTATTTGCTCCAATGTTGAAACGCTAAATCTAGCTGAATTCTGAAGAAATTATTGTAAATTTATGGTTTTTTATGTTGGGTTTTCTTTTTATTCTTGCGTATAACATTTCACATGCTTTTTATTCTCTGTTATTTATACTATGTTTAGTTTTTAAATTGATTTTGGTTAACAAACATTCTTAAAATCCCGGGCAACGCCGGATAAACTGTCACCTGTGTAGGTTGATAATTTATAAATTTTAAAACTGTTACCACATGTATATTTACAGATCCACAAGAACTTTCCAATACTTTTAATTAATAAATAACCAACAACTTTTGAAGGATGCGACTCTCGATTCACAGACGTTCAGTAGATGGCGCCACTATTTTAAACTTTTAGTATTCCAACCATGAAGCTACAGATGCTTCATGATTCTGGATTATGATAAAGGAATATGATAAAGGAATATTTATGATCTTTCTCGTGATATAAATTTTACAACCCTCAAATTATTATTTTAAATGCAAACTTGAAAAAAGTTACAAAAACAGCTTAAAAATTTAATTTAAAAAAATCTAAGAAGAATTTTTCAAAAATCTTTCTTAGTGCACCCCTACATTATAAGAAGAATCGCCATGCAAAATTTCAGTCCTTTAGGTTCAGCGGTTAGGTCTGTACTTTGTATGTCAGTTAGTCAATCAGTCAGTCAGTTACGGAACTGTTTTATATATATAGATTTTTATTACTATCTTTATATCGTAACGTTAACTTCATGCGCAAGCATTATATTCCCTTTTTTTTATTATCTTTATAATAGCGTAATTTTCATATGATTTTAAACAATAATCGTTTTTAACTGGCATTAAATTGGCTGCTAAAACTTTATATTTACACCCTATTTAAAAGAAGTAGGGTGTAAATTGTAGGGTAGAAAGTTGGTAAAAACAAATTTTTGTGCAATGTATTTAAATTCTCGATTAAAAGTAGTTTTTTTTCTAAAAATTAATTTATTTCGCTTGAAAAGCTAAATATTTTCTGCACGCGGTTTATATTATTATTACTATCTTTATATCGTAACGTTAACTTCATGCGCGAGCATTATTTTCTTATGCTTTTTTTATTATTATCTTTATAATAGCTTTATTTTCATATGGTTTTAAACAACTATCGTTTTTATTCATATTATGTTGGTTTATTATTAATTAAAAATTAAGGGTAATTAATTTCGATTCCGGAAGTTCTTATTATCTTAATTTTCATATGCTTTTTCATTTACGAATTATTCAAATGTTGGTTAAAAAACTTTTGCGTAATTTATACATTTGTGTGTGTTTAATTATTGAAATTAATAAATATATATTTCTGGAGAGGATGTTTCAGTTTTTAGTGATACTATGATGAAAGGCTGAATGTACCAAAATTCTGAGGAGTTTATTATGGAGAGAAAAGGAATTTAATATGTAGAGGATGTTTAGAGGAGTTAAATGTGGAGAGGAGTTGAATGGTTTGCAGCCCTCAATCAAATACTTCGTTTTTTAAGAGGCAACGCTGCAGTCATATCATGGTTCTATTGGAAATTTCTGCTGAACCTGTAATTGCAGCTTCTTTTTTTTTGCCCCAATGATGAAAGGCTAATTCTAGCTGAATTCTGAGGAGTTTATTAAAAAATTTATATATTTATAGATTTCACGAGGTTTTTTTTCTATGTTATTTATACCGTGCTTAGTTTAAAATTAATTTTGGCTAACAAGCATTAGAGAATTTGACATTTTTACTTTTCAGATTTTAGTACTACAATGATGAAAGGCTGAAATTCTGAGACGTGTATAACATTTCACATATATTTTTTCTATGTTATTTCTACTGTGTTAATTTTTAAATTGATTTTGGTTAACAAACATTCTTGAAATCCCGGGCATCGCCGGGTACTTCAGCTAGTATATATATATATATACATACATCGATGTATACATATATACATTCGTACCGCCACAGCAATGAAAAAAATATGCGTACTTCAAATAACAGTAGATGGCTAATAATGGAAGTGAAAACGTTTGATAAAATATATATATATATATATATATATATATATATATATATATATATCGGAACAGGATTTAATATTTACCAGCGTACAGTGAAAATTAAATAAAAAGATTTAAGGAAGAAACGTGTTGCAAAGGTACGAAAACTTTTATTTTTGCAAAGTCTGATAAGTGCACACAATACACAATGATTATCATAAACATAATGAAACGCTTTTAATGTTTAACAGAGCTTGACAAGGGTTTTTTAGTGTCTAATATTTGCGAGCGATCATCAATTATACATCATAGTATGAAGGTTCCTCTCTAAGATATTTTGATAAAGGTTCTTGTCTGCTCAACAGAAGACAAAGTTCCTTTTCCTACAATTGAAAAATGCGAATCAGTTCAGCCCTTTCGCCGTTCCTTACACTTGCGAGGAAGAAACGTTGCCCGGAGAGTACCGCTTGGAGGCGGGCTGTTGAATACTCCCCTTTACAGCAAGACCATCCGCGCGGCCCGATGCCAGTGGGCCGGCGTGTTTCTCACTTTTTTTCTTTTTTTTTGAATGGAGGCACGATGTTTGGAGGATACATTTCCCAGCCTGATGTTATTGGCTCAGAAATTAAATATCAATTTGTGGTGAAGAGGTTGACACGAGCCAGACGGTAGCGGCATTGGTGAGGAGGAAGATACAAGCCAGATGGTAGTGGCTCTGGTGAAGAGTTTGTCAAGAGCCAGATGGTAGCGGCTCCGGTGAGGAGGATGTTATGAGCCAGATGGTAGAGGCTCTGGTGAGGAGGATGTTACGAGCCAGATGGTAGCGGCTCTGGTGAAGAGGATGATACGAGCCAGGTGGTATCGGCTGTGGTGAAGATGAGAGAGACATGAAGCAGATATTTAGGTGGTTTGGAGAAGAGGAAGAAGAAAGCAGACTTCAGTAACACTAATAAGCATGAGTAACCGATGATTTCTAGTTGCAGGCAACAAAGTGTTGGAAAAACTGAAGACAGTGTGCGATGAGTTGCAAAAATTTTAAATCCCAAATTGTACGGATATTTAAAGTTCTATAGAGAGACAGTGGATGATTACTCATAATAAAAAAGCTGTTTTAGAAATTTAGTTCATCGATGGAAAATCTTCATACAATTTTGTCCATGTAGGCTTGTTTGGTTAGTCTTTTGCTGAAGGCCAGAAACAACTGCACAAAAGTCGCCGTATTCTTTTCTTTAAACTAAGTCGAGGTACATCAGTTGTAGTTTTGATGTCGCAGTCATTCAAAAACCTTTCCATGAGTGGGTTTGGAAGTTTAGGAGCCTTACGCAATACCAGGGCAGAATTAGGAGGCTTTCTGGGAGGTTTAGGAGGTCTAGCATCAACATATTCGTCCATAGAGCTTTCAGTGGCAGTTTCATAAATATCAACGTCATCTTCCTCAACTGCCAGGCAAACTTCTTTTGACATTTTCCCCTTTATTTTTTTCTTTTCAATAAAAGCGTAAAATTGGTAAATACAAAAGCCTGATAACAAAATGGAGTAGACGTCCGACGTAGCGAACAAGAACACAGCAGACACGATAAGAACGAACTTGTCCAATGATAGATACTTCAACAAAGAACAATAAAAAGATCTCGATGTCAAGAGATATAAGAAAATTTCAAAGAATTCTCAAATTAAAATAAAAGCAATTACGATAAGCTTTCAAGCGCTTAAACCTTCACACATAAGTATTAGGTTTAAAATGGCGACTGTAAAAAACCTTTGTTGCGTAGCAGATCTGTTGTAAAAATCTTTATGATTATTAACATTGTTGATGATTAACAATACTAAGAGCAGTTTACACAACACTGAGAAAGAACGATATCCTCTGAACAATGCTTAATATTTTTTCTTTATTTATGACTATAATTAAGATTGTTGTTTCGTATATTTTTACAGCGTGGCCATTCATAAATGATTACTGCCTTTAAAGATGCATAGAAAATTGAAAAGTTTTATGTAACACTGTCCAATTTGTACTAACACATAAAAATTTTAAATTCCACTTAAATATCTGGCAGATTTGGCGACATGTTTAGCTCTGTTTCTTTTTCTACGTTAAAGAACATTATTTTATTAACTGCATAACCAACAATCAAAAGTATTTAATTTAATGCTTTATTAAAATTCAATTTACTCAGTTTCAGTGTATCGTTCCTTGTTGCATACCACTTCATTTATGTTTTTTACAACTGGGTTGAATTTTTCCAGCTTAAGGCTTCCAAAGACAGCGTGACAAACCAAACTCTAACTGTATCTGGAAAAAAATGTGTCTGGAATTCCAAATCATACCGGATCACAGTTTGCAGTTACGATAAAAAGTATCGACGTGTTCGTCTAATATATATATATATATATATACAGTGGTACCTCGACTTACGAGTTTAATTCGCTCCATGACTGAGCTCGTAACTCGAAACACTCGTATCTCGAATCAGTTTTCCCCATTGAAATGAATGGAAATGCCATTAATTCGTTCCGGGATCCCCCAAAACACCGCAATTGTTTTGTTACATGTTTTTAAATAAGAAAAACATGCATATAAACGACGAACATTGTATAAAATGTAATACAATAGAATGTACTGCAATAAATTTGTTTTATTAAGTGTAATGTACACCATTTACCTTGGAGATCAGACTTGAAGATGCTGATGGAAGAGGAGTAGAAAGGTTGAACTGAAAAATTAAATCTTATTTGTTGATTTTTGATCTTTTTGCCCCGCTTTCCTGACTTTCGCTTTTATTACCAGCTACTAACTCTCTTAAAGTGAACGAGTGAGACACGGAAGCTGGGCGATTGTTGCATTGTTCACTGTGGCTGTAATGTCCATATTCTTCTTTCTGAGAATCCGCAGAACGTTTTCTCAGAATCCAATCTCTCGGTTTAAGACTGGATAGTAGTCTCAGAATATTATCATACAATTGTATAATTATCTTACTATTAACAGCTGAAGGTAAACAAATGTTAGTTTGTTAGTTAGCAGACACGGGGACGGGCTAATCTCGCGAACCGAGCATAGCAGGATATCGCGACTGGTACCGATATACGCGGACGGCCGAGACGCGTGCACTGATGCTATCCTCAACTTTCACAACTTTAAACTTTTTTAATTATTCAATTAAAACCGCCGAACATACCGGGTGGGCCAGCTCCTTTCCGTTTCGCAAAGTTCCGTTCACCGAAGTAACGGTGGCTCAGTGGTATCGCTCCTGACGTCAAATCCTAAGGTCCCGGGTTCGAAACCAGCCGCCGTCGGGTGCAAGAACATCTTTTATTTTAATTTGCTCTGCATGCGAGCTGTATGCAAATTTATCTATTATTTATATTTCAGTTCCGGTTCCTAGGTTTATGGAATAATCCTCACACTTCCGGTAGGACTGTCGGGAACGTTCCGGAGGTGTATTTTAGGTGATGTTCCCCGCAATCTGGTCAATAAAATCTGTTCTGATCTACTCTTCGTGTCATTTCCGTATTCCCCGAAATCACCGTGACAATATTTTCATTCGGCCATGTTGCCAAAAGGAAAAATTATTAGTTGAGAACGAGTCATTTAGTAATTGAAATCCAGAAATAAATTTGAAGTACCAGAAAAAATTTTAGTTTTAGGAAAGGAGGAGTTAAAGCCTTTAGAATTTTTTTCTAATTGAATGAGCTTTTCTGTTTAAAATGCAAAATTTGATAACGGAAATTTTAATTAATTATTTTGTTTTTTTAAAAAATCTAATATATTTTTAAAAGTGAATAAACAGTTTTTAATCTTTAAGATATAAAGCCATTTCATTTTAACTCAAAAAAAAAAGCAACACATCGGGTTGCCACTCAGCTAGTTGTACATAAAGGTTGTACATATTATATGCTTCTTGTGTTCTCATTTGATGAGCACGTAACACGGCATTCGCTGCTCAGACTAGCGGTGGGATATCTGAAGCTTGCTCGTAACCCGAATTTTAGCTCGTAACTCGAAGCAAAAAATCTACCGAGAGAATGCTCATATCTCGAAAAACTCGTAAGTCGAGGTACCACTGTATATATATATATATATATATACTTATACACATACATATAATGGATAGATAGATATAGAGATAGAGAGAAGGAGAGTGAGAGACAGAGAAACATGCATAAATATATATAGAAACTCTTGCCGTAAAAGTCGAATAACCAATGCCGAAAAAGTGTAACATTTTCCCATGGTGCCAACTCAATTTGAACCGACCACCCTCAGGGACGACACCTGGACGGCTCGTGCTTTCTCCCTCCCTCTGACCACCTGGAAGGACATTCCAGTCTACGGATTTAACGTACCCATATCCGGCCCAGTCACGAAAGCACTGAGCGGCGCTCGTCAGGATTCGAATTGAGCTTCCTCCGTCCGATGCCCGACCCACAGGGTTGCAACGGGCCTCTCTGAGACGTGTGTCCGCTTGAAAATGAAAACGAATTTTGCCAACGTAAAACAGAGAGTGAATATTGATTGAACAAGTATCACATTCCCATTTGCGCTGGCATGCTTAGCCAGTCCCCTTGTCGTTAACGAGTAAAAGTGTGTATACAAACACAAGCGAAAATTCAACTATCGCTAATTGGATCTCAATAAAACATTGCTACACCATTTCCAAACTTAATTAACCAAGCAAAAAGCCCCATGTTAATTAGATTTATGAGAAAATCATTTGATGGATTCTCTGTACCCAGACTGGACACCATGGCGGATAAATCCAATCGCTTTTACCAGACAGAGAAGGGGAAAGTTGAAGGGAAAAAGTAGCCATCTTCCCCCACTACCCTTGGAGGCGGAGTTTAAGGCCAAAACTCTCGTTTTACAGATGGAAATGCTAAATAACTGCTTAGAATACTAATTACCACAAAAAATGCAAAAAAAATCTTAAAAGAAATCCTGAAGTTTCAAGATTTGCGTCTTGTTTTCCAAATTTTCAAATTGTTATTAGTTATTTTGTTACAGAGCTTTATAGCAAGCGATGCCTCTTGTTTTGGAATTTTGAAACTTTAACTTAATTTAAAAAAATATTTTGAATAATAATAATAAAAAATTAGCAAAGCCCCGCATTTATTTTGGAAGTCTACTTTCAGATTCCGAAAACAGAATTCAAAGATATTCATTAGGGAACCCGGTATGCAACGTGTTATTTCGCAATTCATTAACATTGAATCCTACGATCTGCGAGGTCTACTGATGCACCCCCTTAAGGCTCTGCCACACAGAAAGCGGTCGGTCGCGGCGGGAGGACGGGGGGGGGGGGCGTCACGCAGGAAGCGATACTTTTGTGTGAGCGGTCCAGTCTGGTCATTTTCTTCTCGAGAACAGGGAGTGTGTTTACATAGTTTCATTTTCGTTATAGTGTATGAGCTCGGACGCAGAACAACTCCTGCTATTAGCGTTGTGCAACATTTTCGTAATTTTGAATAGTTTGTTTTTTGCATGTAAAGTTTGAATGTTATAAGCAGTTTCTATTTATACTCGTAGCTACACCCTTTGTAATGCAGGTCTGATTTTCTGACCCTTGTCTTCCTTTCCATTCATTGGTAGTCGCGATTTAACATTGGTAAACCAGCGATTATACTGGATTGCAATACGACAAAAGCAGGAGTTGATGTACTCGATCCAATATGCAGCTATTACACGGTATCCCGAATATCACGAAGGTGGAAAATCTCATTATTTTTTAGGTTTATGGACATAATTAGGAATCCATTCGCGAGTTGTCCTTAGATCCAATAAACCGGACAGTTTTGAAATAAGGCGATTGTATCTGCGTTCTTTGGCTTTAATCATAAATATATCTCAATATTATCAACATTTTATAGCTTGTCATAAAACGCAGAATTATTATTTTGAATCTGAAAAAAAAAAGTTTATTACAAAAGGAATAATCAACGTTAAAAGAGACGTTGCACTTTGTGCCATGCGCGCCTGCTGGTGTTTCAAAAATTGGCGCACCCGCTGAAGGGTTAAACACCATAGTTTCAGGAAAAGCCTTCCATGTACACTAATTTAACGTATTTGGCCAGCATACACACGACTATTTTTTTTTAAATACACCCTCGCGTTCTCCGTGATCAAATCCTGGACTGTTCCGACAACCTTCTGACCAGAGAAGGCAAGTTATTGAAGAAAAATTACCATTCATATTTCTATGTGCGTTTATTAGAAATAAACTCATTTCCATCAATCGTCTACGTAATTTTTTGGGAGTTTTCTAAAATATTCTAAATAATTTTTAAAATCCAGGTGTCGCATGAGAGATGGAACTAATCTGCTTACATAATCACAGTAATATTGACAAATACTGATTTAGAAAAAAAAAAAAAATACTTGAATTTCACGATAAAAGCTCGGCGGGAATTGGAAAAGTCAACAGATAACTTGCTAATCAACATGTAAACAAACTTCGGTACTTTAGCGCATATTTATTTATTTATTTTTCGGCTATCGGGAGCTGAGAAAAATTTTAGAACGCATCTGTGTGACTCCCTTCTTAAGCTGATGATGCATAATTTTATCTGCTGATGCGGCGGAGAGCGATTCAACCACGCACTTTCGCTGGCCGTATAGATAAAATTCACGTGCGTGGAATCGTGCTAAACATTCGCTTTCCCCGTCCCAAGCTGTATTTGTAGAAGCGCGAATGGCTGATCATATGCTAGACATCGCGGAAGACTACTCTAATTACGGAAACTTAAGTATAGTGTACTGCTACACGTGATAAATGACCGACAACAAGAGTTATCAATTCACTGCACTAAGGAGTTGCTGCTCCAGGGGACGGGGGTTCGATTTCCACTTGAAGTTTTGACGTCCTTCATGGGTCATGATTACTGAAATTTTTATAGAACATTTCGCTAAATGTAAATCGAGTAAGTGTATATATATATATATATATATATATATATACAGTAACCACCGCTTATAGTGATCAGTGGCTATAAGAATCAACCGTTTATAAGAATCAATATCGCAAAAACAAAAACAAATATATTATTTCCATGTTAAAATTTTCGCTTTAAAGAATCTATCCACCGGTTTTAAGAATCAGCTTACACTCTTCGCTTTCCTTTCATTTTTCCAAAAAATGCCACTTAAACACTCAAAAGGCACGAAGTTCTTTCTTTATTTTTTTTAAAGAAGAGTGATAAGATAGGATGGAATACAGTCGTAAAATACATCCCTTTCTTTGTTAGACATAGCATAATAGTTTCTCCTTAAACGTTTTAGCACAATACTGTCCTATTTGTTTGACCCAGGGGCATCTCTACCCGTCCAAGTCCGATTTCACATTTCTCCACTGACAAACAAAGACAGGGACTCTTTTTTCCCACCTCCCACATCCTGGTTGCGGCTTCCTGGACACTGAAACACATAATTCTTCGGCGAAGTGTCCACTATCACTTAGGGAAACGTGACATTAGTAGATTCAGCACGTTATCAAACCGTGAAACGTAAGCTAGAAAGAGAATCTTCGTCTGAGACTATTGGTATTGAAAGAGGTATAAACAGACTCCTAAAAACTTCATTACGTCAAACTATCATAGAAAACTTTTTCTTGCACCCTTCCTCGAGTTGAAATGTTAAACTGTTAAGCAGGTATGTTGTAACAAATATTGGATTTTTTCTTCTCTTATTATAATCATGTGTATTTACTTATAGGTCAAGAAATTAAGTTGTATTTTTAAAATTATAAACAATAATTCTAATAAAAGATAATTAACGTAAATTAAAGCGTATTATATGGTAAAATATCTAATATATGTATATATAAATGTGTGTGCCTGAGCAAAAACCTAAATTTCGGCTATAAGAATCAACCGCTTATAAGAGTCAAAAACAGTAATAACAAACGTAATTCTTATAAGCGGAAATCACTGTGTATATATATATATATATATATATATATATGACACCAGGGGCGTAGTGGTTAAAAGCTTCAAGTTCCCACACCTCAGGTCCAGGATTCAACCCTGCGACTGGGCAAGGTCGACTCAGATTTTCATCCCTTGAGTGGGTCGATAAAATGAGGACCAAGAATGCTTGGGAACTAACTCTGGGGGTCCCGCGTCAGGCTGACCACCTGCCCGAGACATGCTGTATGGCACCCCAAGCCCACGGTCAAGAAAGTGGAGATGGGCATCACCAGCCTTGGTCCACAATGAACTGTTGAGCCACTGGTTATATATATACATATACACTGATCAAAACAATTAGGGGTTCACATGGTTTTAACGAAATTACGCAAATACTTACACCGATAAGCAACATAAAATAAATCATCCATAATTTAAAGCCTAGCAGGAAACAGAAGAAGAAAACTTCATATGCAATTCAAAGTTCATGACGTCAAAAAACCAGAAAAAGAACATAAGGGCGGAAATCGAGATGTTGCAGAAAAGTCTGTTTTGCTGCCTTAACTGTGAAATTCGACGGCTCAGTTATTCTTTTTGAGAATAGGTGATTTGAAAATGTCTCAATAACGTGATTTACCGGAATAATCTGCCTATAATACGCCACGGCATGGCGTATTATAGGCAGACTTGAATCCGGGCAAACACAACGTAGTGTCGCGGACGCTGTTGGAGTCGTCAGAAGTGTCGTTGCAAGGCTGTGGAATCGATTCCAAGAAACAGGGAATGTTAGACGTCGACCAGGGCAAGGTCGGCCACGCGCCACTACAGCCACTGATGACCGGTATATACTGTTAACAGCTCGTCGAAACAGAACAGACAATGCTACTCAGCTGCAAAGACAGTTGCTCTTGGCAACAGGACGAAGGGTGTCCAGCCAAACATTACGTAATAGGCTTCATCAGGGAGGTCTCTATGCACGTAGGCCAATGGTCTGCATTCCGTTGACCTCACGCCACCGTGCGGCCCGAAGATGGGCTGCTGAACATCAAGATTGGGAGCAACATGATTGGAGCCAAGTGCTGTTTACAGACGAGTCCCGATTTAGTCTGGATTGTGACGCCCGACGTGTTTTGGTATGGAGGGAAAGGGGCACTCGAAATAACCCCACATTCGTTCGTGAAAGGTCACAATACAGACGAGCTGGTTTTATGGTATGGGGTGGAATCAGCATAGGTGGACGTACGGACCTGCATATCATTCGGAATGGTACTGACGGCCCGAATGTATGCAGACGAGATACTGAGACCTCATGTCATACCTTACGCTGCAGCCATTGGAGATTCCTTCGTTTTCCAGCATGATAATGCCAGACCGCATACAGCTCGTCTTGTGGAGAACATGCTTGAAGCTGAAACAATAGAGCGTATGGAATGGCCAGCGTGCTCTCCTGACCTGAATCCAATCGAGCAAGTTTGGGACATGCTCGGACGACGCATTGCTGCGAGACCAAGGCCTCCTTTTACTCTCCGAGATTTGGAGATTGCACTTCTTGAGGAGTGGAACAGTATTCCCCAAAGTCTTTTAACATCATCGCATCCATGGAAAACATGTGTGCAACAGTCTTAGCTGTTCGAGGAGACCACACGCCATATTAAAAACCTTGCATCATTTCTAAACAATATTTTTTTATCGTTTACATGTAACCAAATTGTTGCCCTAAATCATCTTTTCATGTTCTTTCCATATTTTCAAAGAATTAAAGCTTAATTACAAATTTTTTTACGTCTTTTTTTCTGTATTGCGCATTGATACGCGTGTACTATCCATTTTATGCCAATACGTGGCTGTCTCGCACGGTTTTCTTAACTTCTTTGCTTGCTCCCCTAATTTTTTTGAGCAGTGTATATATATATATATATATATATATATATATATATATATATATATATATTTTTTTTTTTAAATATGAATTTTATCCCACTGAGGCTCGTTCGTACGATTTCACCATTCTAAAAGATAATTTTCAAAACGTTAAAACTATAAGCATTATATCATATTTTAAGATATACTGCTTTATAAAACAACGCAGAAATCCATTGAAAGTACGTAGAAGAATTTATAACGAACCCCGCTTTTGTCTGCTTCAAGAGTACGAAGTTGCACATGGAATTTTTTTTCAAAATCAGCTTTGGACAGCAGATTGCTTTCCACTTCGATATGACCCCAAAATTCATGTTCATAAACTTTTAACTTTACCTCTCTGTATAAAACTACACGTCATTAAAAAAAATTATATTTTGTTTCATAGCGTGTAACATTTGTGTCTTCACTCATCTTATTTCCTTTAAAAAAATGAATTGCCTAAGGCAGCAAAACACTTCGAAAATTGTCAGAGACTTAGGTTTGTTTAATTTGCGTGAAGTGGAACCCAACATTATTTTATTACGAGTATCTTTCAGATGACCAAACCAGTGCTAATGTTTTTAACCACTGGACACGTATGTGTCTCCAGCTCTGTAAAAAACTCCCCTCTGAGAAGCTGGCATTGTTGTTGATGGACCTTGAATATTATTTTAAAAACACCGATCGTCCGTTTTTCCACCTGACCTACTTGCAATGTGTTTTGGGAGGCTTATCTCGAATGTGAGATAAGAGCGCAGAAAGAAGGTCATGCAAATAAAGGTGAGAAAAGCTGTAGCCTTATGCAGATAGGATAGCGTGATGTGTGCGAACCGACTCAAAAACAAAGAGGTGATACCACTCAGCCTGTGTGTAAAAATAAAATCATTGTTGCCTCTCACGCATCTGGGATAGATAGATACGGGTTCACAATCCCATATACCAAGTCCCCGTGTCCAGAACCCGTTCAGTTTTCTGAATTTCGAATGGTACTATATTAAAATAATAACTGCATTGTAATAATAGCACTAAGTACGTTGCTGTGAACGCCGAGTTCCTGTAATGTGCCTCATTACTTGCTAGTAATTATATGACATATTAAAATTAAACTCACGTTTTCCGTATGTTACGCTTTTCTGCTTTCGGTAATTTCTCTTTGGGTTTTTCAGGTTCATTTTCCTTTGGTCCGAATAAATATCTAATTTCATATGTGTGTTTCGATTCCAACTTAAGCGCTTTTCCAGGCTTATAGCTAGTGCCCAGTACAGTCAAACCCCGTTATAACGAACTTCAAGGGACCAAAGATTTTGTTCGCTTTACCCGGTGGTTCGCTATATCCGAACCGTTAAGAAAAATGATAGAGTTCACAAAATGTATAACTCATTAGTTGCAATGTGTATTCAATAGTGATGTATTAAAAAACGATAAAATCTATTAAAAATGATCATTAATGAATTAAATCGACTAAAATCGATTACATTATACTGACACAATACTCATTAAATTACGCACAATGAGAAAAATGGCGGGACCAAAATTTTCGTTCGTTATATCCGTGAGTTCGTCATATACCGGGTTCGTTATAACGGGGTTCGACTGTATAAAGAGCTTAACAAAAACAGTGATTTAAATATACCAAGTTATTGGCTTTTATACCAATCGCAGAAATATAATTTCGACTTGAGTCCTTTGTACAAAGAAATGCACTTTTGTACACAAAATTGATAGACTTAAGCCTTTTATACAAGTCAAAGGATTTTATTTTATCAATACTAACAAATATCTAAAAATCACTTTTTTGACTTGAGTCCTTTATACCGGGCACCGTAGATATTTCCTCAATGTTTCCTGCACAGAACGTTTGTAATAAAAGTTTAAGTCTGCTGTGTACTAACCCTGTTGGATTCTCTCACCTCAACTTTTACCTATGGAGAAAATTTCTCTACCATTTACAGACACATAAATGTTGATAATCCAATAAAAATGGTATTTTCAGATAGCCTGAACTTTTCTGCACCTTGCAACAGGATTCATTTTATGAATTTCGTCCCCCAAAGGAATTTATGAGCGTTTAAAATACACCATACCAGATTTTTCCCCCCCGAAAATTTTAAATTTTAAAATCTTATTTGCCTTTCTTTAAAAAAAAGAAAGATGCTCCAAAATATAAAATCTCTTTCTCTATTACGGAGTACAATTAATTTTTTTTTATCATCCAAGTCGGCAATCCTTAGACAAATTTTCTCCATAGGTTAACACTGAGGTGGGCGAATCCAGTAATGTTAGTACACAGCAGCCTTAAGGTAGGTTTTTATCTCTTTTTTTTTTCACTCATCTAAGTTCATAGTTTCTTTCAAACATAGGACTGACGATCGTTTATTCGAAACCAGATTCAGCGGGGTCGAATCGGGCGGTAGTCATGGATGTTAGTTACCATTCGGCTTTAGGTCAAAGGTCTCGGTCACTTTAGCCCATGACTAAATGTGTCACGTGCGCTTCAATCTTACCAACCACATGCATTTTTTGCAATGGATCTTACATTTTTTCCTGTAATATTTCACACTGAATGCCTCAGAAATCAGATAGGAGAAATTTCTCATGAAGAGCAGGTGTTGGCTCGTGAAACTATGCAGGTTCCTTGTATGGAACAAGCGCTGTCAAAATCATGCGTGATAAAGTTCAATTAGCCAAAACTCTTGGTATCACAACTTCGGCCCTGAAGGAAGTATGGAAGCAGCACTTCACAGTGAAAATTAATTCAGAGTTATTTGGTAATGTGGGGAAAGGAAGGATGGAAAAATAAAAACTTCATTGTAGGGTAAATTTGAAAAGATCTTCATCGAAATAGTTCACACAAGCTTGCGCTGCAATTTTCATTTTTTAATGGTTTACTGGGCTCAGTTTAAAAGGAAACTAAGTAACGGGATCACTTCAGGTTAGAATGTTTCATTTACTGAAGTTTTCTTCGAAGGATGTCTAAGATGACATACAGTACGGAATATACAGAAACTTAGTATTTTGTTGCTGCAGCAATAAACAGATTGTGGCGGCCCAGTGGTACAGCGCGCTGGTTTTCGGTGCTGAGGGTGCTCAGATCGAATCCTGGCGTCGCGCCACGAAATATGACTCCGTTCGTGTCGTCCCTTCATAGGGGATAATGCTGTACGCCTATATGGTGCCCTCACAATAAAATGGGCAGTAAAATTGCGGCGTGGTATAGGCGGATATCTCACGACAAGTGCCTCCGCATTGGAAAAAAAAATAAATAAACAGATTGAAATCATTAAAAAGTATTTTCTACGTCAGAGTTCGTAAAAGAATCACCCGTGCAAAGCCCTTCAGTAATCGAGAATATTCATGACATTAAAATAAATAAAAAAATAATTTTTCAAAAACTCATTTCAACTTTGCTCATTTCTTATGGCTCGCTCAGTAACACGTATAAAATCGGGGGTTTCGTATATGTATTTTTATGCGGCAATAGTTTTGAACTGCTGAGAGAAAATAATTTGGAGCCTCTTAGCAGCGAACAACACAGCATAAGATTTTATCTATTTGACAGATTTCATCTATAGTAGTTGAATAAATGAACTTTTTAAAACTTTAAGAGTACCGCAGGCCCTGATTTTCCATTAGGCTCGGTAGGCCCGGGCCAAGGGGCCCCCCGAATGTTGGGGGACCTCCAAAATTATAATTTTAAAAGGAAAAAAAAATTCTCAATTCAAATTATTTTTTAATTTTACCTTTTTTAATAGCAATTTTTTTATATATTCTTTCAAATTTGATTGATTGATTGATTGGCTCATCATATGTATAGTTATATGTATAATTCATCATATGTATGTTACAGTGTATATAAGGGATTATTAAGTTTTTCTGGTTGCATTGTATTGGTGTTTTAATGATGAAGTTAATATGTTGTATCGCTCTTTGTTATTTGATAATGTTCTAGACTTCTACGCTACAAATAGCCAATTCTTGGTAAAATGGTACTTTCACAATGATTCGTGATATTTTTTTTGTGTGTGTGTGTGCCTCAATTTTGGAAATTTTACGCCCACATCAGTGTTAGGGGCCCCCATCCCGAGTTGTGCCTATAGTCAAGAATTTTCTAAATCGGGCCCTGGAGTGCCGACAATAGACACGGGGTCCAGGGAAAAATTCTTACTGGCTTACAGGAATAGGCGTAGCGTGCTTCTAACATTTTTTTTTTTTTTTGGGGGGGGGGGACACGAAATGAATTCTGTTAGGGCCCTTCTCAGCGCACTGACTGCCGGACGGTCCTTAAAATGTGAAATATTATGATTTTTTAAAAATTGAATAACAATAGAATGGATGTTTGAGTAGTATTCAAAAGTTATACAATGAGAAAAATAAATATAATATAAATAAAATGAGAAAAAATATAGCATCGAATTTTTGTCATGGGTCATATAGTTGTTAAAAACTACGTTAAAGGCAAAATCGGAATCTTCAGTTTCACAGTTTGAAAAAGCGGGAAAAAAAAACCCAACTTTCTTGATTGTTTTCTACAATTTTCCGATTTTAACTGAACTTCTATTAACGTTTTAAGGTATGTGACTACCCAAAAATCCTCGTTTTAGCGAAAATTTTCGATTTTTTTTTATTGGTTCATTTTATAGGCCACACATTTAGGATTCTAAAAATGCTTTATTTTTGTTTTTACGATAATTAGAAGCAAAGTTATAGTATAAATAACAAACCGGAAATGAAATTTCGAATACCGGAAGTTGCATTTAAAGGGCCGTAAAAAATGTAAACAATCAGTTTGAACAACTATTTTCTTACTCCAAAACAATATAAATATCCAAAAATTTTTTTAAGTATAGATTCAAGTTTCCTTTATTTATTTTCTGTTGTTTTATTTGCATCTGGCAACTATTTCTTTACTAAATTTCAGTTATAGAGTGGCAACGTTAATTACCGTTTGCACGTTATTTACACTCTTTTTGCGATCTTATTATAGTTATATACGAGCTATTTCTTCATATTTTTCTTCTTGTTTCTTGGATTTTATGATATTTTGAAGATTTTTTAGATTAAAAATCGTTTAAAAATGCCAAAAGCAAGGTCTAAGAAGGCTAAAAAACGTACCTTTTACGGAAATAGGTACACGAAAATGAACACTACTGCTACGCCTGAAATCATCAATGTTTCTACTGCAAGTTCATCAAAATTGAACAATTATGAAATTTTTGATGTGCAAGGAACTATCTTTCCAGAGTTAAAAGGAAATCGAATAATGGATATTCAAACATTGGTAAATATATTTTCCATTCTCTGCTGCCCGAACTGTTTTGCAACAGGATTGACACTGACTGAGGACTCTAAATTAGGACTGTGTTCAAACTTTACTTTAGTTTGTGATTGCGGATTCAGGACTGGATTTTCGTCAACCCCCAAAGAAAGTAAAAGTAGCACTTTAAATACTTTGTTGGTATTTGGACTGAGACTTATAGGTAGAGGATTTACAGCTGGCAAGAAGTTGTTGGGTACCTTAAATTTGCCATATATTTGCAATAGAACATTCAGAACTCATGAACTCAAACTGTTGCAAGCAGTACAGTTTGTTTCTGAAGAAAATATGAAGGCAGCTGCAAAAGAGGTAAAAAACTTAAAAAACAATATAACTTGTGGTGTGTCACTTGATGGCACATGGCAGCGGAGAGGATATATGTCACTAAATGCCTGTGTGTCAGCTATTTCCATTGATACTGGGAAACTTTTGGATATAGAAATAATGACGCAGTACTGCAAAATGTGTGAAATGAACTCTAAAAGTGACCATTTATGTTCAAATTACAAAGGCTCATCAGGAAACATGGAAGCTGTTGGAGCATTTAGGATTTTTGAAAGGTCTATGATGAAACGAGAACTGCAGTACACTGAATATTATGGAGATGGTGATTCTAAGGCCTTTATGCAAGTGAAAGACATGTATGGGGAGAACACGGTGACAAAGCTAGAATGTATAGGACATATACAAAAAAGAGTAGGCTCACGGCTCAGAAAATTAAAAAAAAATACTAAAGGACTAGGTGGAAAAGGCAAATTAACTGATAAATTTATCGATAAATTACAAAATTACTACGGGATTGCTATTCGTAGCAACATTGGAAATTTGGAAAACATGCAATCTTCTGTAATAGCTGCTTTTTTTCACTGTTGCTCTAGAAATGAAAAGCCCATGCATGGACAGTGTCCAGTAGGGCCAGACAGCTGGTGTAAATATAAGCGAGCTTTATATGATGGTAAACAGTGTTTGGAAAAATCACCGGGTCTTCCAGATTCAGTTATAAAAACGATAAAATCAACCTACTTTGAACTTTGTGATAAGAATTTGCTCAAAAAATGTTTACACGGAATGACACAAAACAATAATGAGAGTTTTAACAATCTCTTGTGGACTATTTTGCCAAAAGAAACATTTGTCCAACAGAAAACATTGTTGTTAGGTGCACATATTGCAGTTTTATTATTTAATTCTGGTCATAGAGGACTGTTACCTGTTTTCAAACATTTAGAAATCTCAATTGATCCATTGATGCTTGAAAACTACGTAGAAATTGACAAAGAGCGGATTCAGAAATCGAGCCGTCAATCACTACCTAGTACAAAATTGACCAGAAAAAAAGCAAAAAGCTAAAAAAAAGTCAAAATTAGTTAAAAATGAAGCTAAAGAGGGTGTGACTTACAAATATGGCGAGTTTTAAGAATCTAGGATTGGTAGAAATTTTTTTATGTTTGATTAAAATCTTTAAATGCGTTTTTTGAGAAACTGTGCTTTTCATTATTTTGGTGTGCGATAAATTTCATTTCTCAAAATTTTTTTAAGCTATTGAAATGAAATTTTGGCAAAATGTTTTAATAGTTCCTAGCTATGTTATAAGCTGAAAATCTAACATTTCTTTGTTTATTTACTTATTTTAATGACTTTTTTTAAAAACAAAATAAGCATTTTTTTTCTTTAAATTGAGTTTTTGTGCTAAGTTTGGAATATTTCAATAAATTTTAGAAGTGCTGCAAATATTTTATCTAATGACACAGGTAAATATGTTATCTACATATTGCATAAAGATTATTGATATATTTTCATTAGAATTTGTTATATGAGATGTAGCGTAAATGTAAATTTTCACTAATATTTACATTAAAATTACCTATATTTTGAAAATTTGTAAATATTTCATTGCAATTGCATTTAATTTAATAGTTTTGTACCCTATTTTAATAAAAAACATTTCGAAATCTCAATTGATCCATTGATGCTTGAAAACTACATAGAAATTGACGAAGAACGGATTCAGAAATCGAGACGTCAATCACTACCTGCTACAAAATTGACCAGAAAAGAGCAAAAAGCTAAAAGAAAGTAAAAATTAGTTAAAAATGAAGCTAAAGAGGGTGTGACTTACAAATATGGCGAGTTTTAAGAATCTAGGATTGGTAAAAAATTTTTTATGTTTGATTAAAATCTTTAAATGCGTTTTCTGAGAAACTGTGTTTTTCATTATTTTGGTGTGCGATAAATTTCATTTCTCAAAATTTTTTAAAGCTATTGAAATGAAATTTTGGCAAAATGTTTTAATAGTTCCTAGCTATGTTATAAGCTAAAAATCTAGCATTTCTGTATTTATTTATTTATTTTAATGACATTTAAAAAAAAAAAATAAGCATTTTTTTTTCTTTAAATTGAGTTTTTGTGCAAAATTTGGAATATTTCAATAAATTTTAGAAGTGCTGCAAATCTTTTAGCTAATGACACAGGTAAGTATGTTATCTACATATTGCATAAAGATTATTGATATATTTTCATTAGAATTTGTTATATGAGATGTAGCGTAAATGTAAATTTTCACTAAAATTTACCTTAAAATTGCCTATATTTTGAAAATTTATAAATATTTCATTGAAATTGCATTTAATTTCATAGTTTTGTACCCTATTTTAATTAAAAACATATATGTTTCATGAAAATTTTATGAATTTGAAAAAAAGTCCTCCGAAGGTAGTCACATACCTTTTAATATATTTCAAGTTAAGTTGGGGGGGGGGGACGTCCCCCCCCCCGACGCTTACCAAGCTTTTGCAGCTAACAGGCAGAGGAAATCTCCCTCCCCCTCTCACCCCCGTCTAGTTGGGCCTATGAGACAACTTAGGGGAGGAATATATCATAGGTGCCAGTGTGGTTTAGGCGAGTAAGTAAATCCATCGGTAAATGCGATTCCGAGTTAATCAGTGGTGAGAAAAAAATATCTCATTGAAAGTTAGCATTAAAGAATTTTTCCCAAAACTTAATATTTGTATATTCCAGAGTCCGTGGGTTCAAGTTCCACTCCTGGCATGGATGTTTGTAGCCGATCGGAATCGGCTCTAAGCAGTAAGTCCCAGTCTAATTCTCCCTCGTGTAGCAAAAATTGACCGTAGCGTTCTAAACCAAACCAAACCAAACCAAATCAAAACTTAACAGCCATTTGTAGGGAAAGAAATTCACTTATCTCCAGCGTCGTAACTAGGCAGGGACAACAGGGTCACCCGCCCAGGGCCCTCTTGGAAGGGGGGGGGGACCCAAAATGTTGTAATTGTTTTATTAAGCCGTTTTGTCTTTAAGGGGCCCAAATGCAAATTCTAGCCCAGGGCACAGGAATGGCTAGTTACGGCACAGCTTATCTCTATTGATAATTATTTTATTTTTAATAAATGTCTAATAACTGTTTTTGATACGCTAATTGCACTTCACAGAAATATGCAAATGGAGTCTCAAAAATTTTTTTAAAGATGAAATTTTAAAAACTTAAAATTTCCAGAATAGGAAAATTTTTTTTTTCTCCTGGAACCGAACATAACTTTTTTTTTTCAGAAACTCTTAAATGCAAACAGATGATGAACGAGACCGTAATCTCTACAATCCAGTATAACAATACATTTGGTTAATCAAATACCCGGCAGTCTAAATGATTTAATATAACTTTTTTTTTTCTTCTCTCTTTTTGCCGTAAAAACAGTATTCTATCAGCTCAAAGAAGAATGACTTGGAACGACTGGCTTTACGAAGCATAGAAAATAACAAGTTTCCGGCTTATTTCTTATTCATTTGATTCTTACAGTGAAGAAGGGGAAAAAAGCAATGAAACGTCTAAGAGCGATGTGTTAAATAACAATTGACGCATTGGCTGCACGGTAGGTGGCAGCTTCATTTGCATGGAAGCACCCAAGGACAGCTCCGTGTGCCATTTTTCTCGATGCGAGAAGTGAAATGGAGGGAGAGCGGGCCCGGGACTTCCTGTATTGCAAGGCCTGGTCAAACAGAACAGTAAACGAAACCCTTCGCTGACGTAATCTCCCGATGGTAACAGCGGGTTTTAGTTAGATGCAGCTTGCGGAGACAAATGAAGCTTAATTAGGAATTCTGAGCTTCGTTATCAAAACACTTGAGTGACAAGTGGTCACTGTTTTGACTGACTATCCGCGGCTCGCGTGCATGGTTAGTCGAGATCTCGAGATTTCATCTCGGGTAACAGATGGAGAAAGGTCCGATAAAATGCTTTATTCCTTTTTCACATCAGATTTGCGAGGGCAGGATAGAGCTAAATTCACTGAGTAATTTTGTGACGCTTTAGTACTGTCTCTCAAATAGGGATGCGACATCGATATTCAATATTAAAATATCGATGCTAATAAAACATCGTCCCAAAACCATCGATGTTTTTAAACATCGATGTTTATGAACTTTCCTTTTTAAAACTGGTTTAGTAACCTCTAAAATTAATGTTACTTATGTTAGTCATAGAGGGGGGGGGGGGGGGGAGTAATTTTACTCTCAGGTTGGGCTGATACAAATGACAAAAACTTGGTTGCTAGAGTCAGTGCATATCGCAGAATTTCCATTACACATTTTATTACTTTTACCAGAAAATTGAGGAAGAAATTATTGCAATTTATTAACAAATCTTTTATTTTCAAATTAAATAATACAAAAGAAAATTACATATATTTTTGCCAATTTGAAGTACTGATGCAAAACCAACGTATGGGGGAAAACTGAACAAGCTTATATTTTTTTACTGTAAATAACAATTATTGGGGCTATTGGGGCATATAATTATTATTCATTGGTTGTTCATTGCCATTTGTCTCGAATCGTTCCCCCTTTTGTATTCGTCCTTTTCAGAATTCAGACTTACATTTACTGAGTGGGAAAATTATGCTACTTGGTTAATTTTTTTTTTATTATGGTACATTTTCATTTAAAAAAAAACGTCGAGACAACGTAAAACATCGAGCACAAAACATCGATGATAAAAAAAATCGGCTTCAATAAATCGATGTTTAAAACATCGATTTTTTTATCAAAACATCGATGTTTTGAAAACATCGACATCGATGTCGCATCCCTACTCTCAAAACGTGTAACATTTGTTAAATAACGCAATTTATATGGGAAAAAAAATGGAGTAAATTTTCTGTTTGATTCTTCATATTTTTTTTTCCCTTTTATCGGACATGAATGACGTGGATGAGTTATAAACTTCAGTTATTGTAAAGTCGAACAACAAAATTGCAGTGTTGGAAAAGTCGGCACTGAACATCCAAAACGGTGGGTTCGATTCTGGCATCGGGTATAGTGACTTTTTTGATGACATAAAAATAGTGATATGAATGAACGTGGTGCGAAAAATTGGATTCTTGCTGTTAACTCCAGTGAAAACTGAGTGAATTTCGATCGAAATGTAAGGTCTTACGTCCCCCTCTTAAATGACTCTTTTCCTTGCGGTCTGGGATACATATATCCCAAGCATATGTATATATATATATGTGTGTGTGTGTGTGTGTGTGTGTGTATAATAATCAACCTTAACCCTTACGTCGTCTCATCGGTCTCGGAGACCGCTATTGCACCTGTTCTTAAGGGCGGGGTGATGGTGGGGGTGATCAGACTGTTGGAGATTTGTGAGTTCTTCAGTCGGGTCCTGACCTTCAAGTACAACACATCGGCGATTTTCGCCCGCTCATATTTTGTCTGTAAATTTAATCTTTGTAAAACATAGTCGGTCTTTTGGACCGATGAGCCTTGAACTGGTTTAAATTTTTTCCGGTCTGTATGACCGATAAGCCTTGAACCGTATTGATTATCTGTCAGTCTGCATGCATTCTATTTCTAAGATCTTTGTTTTTATTGTTGTAGCTAGCATGGCTGGAAGAATTCCTCCTGTTTCACAACGAACCAGACATTTTTCCTCTCTCGCACTATCACAGAGTGAGGAATCGGATTCTGAAATTTTTGTTTTTATTGTTGTAGCTAGCATGGCTGGAAGAATTCCTCCTGTTTCACAACGAACCAGACATTGTTCCTCTCTCGCACTATCACAGAGTGAGGAATCGGATTCTGAAATTTTTGTTTTTTTGTTGTAGCTAGCATGGCTGGAAGAATTCCTCCTGTTTCACAACGAACCAGACATTGTTCCTCTCTCGCACTATCACAGAGTGAGGAATCGGATTCTGAAATTTTTGTTTTTATTGTTGTAGCTAGCATGGCTGGAAGAATTCCTCCTGTTTCACAACGAACCAGACATTGTTCCTCTCTCGCACTATCACAGAGTGAGGAATCGGATTCTGAAATTTTTGTTTTTATTGTTGTAGCTAGCATGGCTGGAAGAATTCCTCCTGTTTCACAACGAACCAGACATTGTTCCTCTCTCGCACTATCACAGAGTGAGGAATCGGATTCTGAAATTTTTGTTTTTATTGTTGTAGCCAGCATGGCTGGGAGAATTCCTCCGCTTTCACAACGAACCAGACATTGTTCCTCTCTCGCACTATCACAGAGTGAGGAATCGGATTCTGAAATTTTTGTTGAATAATCTATTTTTTATTTGCCCTTTTCAAGAATGAGAGGTGGCAGTAGTTTTGCATTATTGAATTATAGCTGCGAAAAACTTATAAAAATAGGAAAATATCCTAATTTTACAGCGTGGCGGTCTGTGAGACTGATGCGCCAGGGAACAGTATAAAGACAGGATGAGCTGACGTAAGAGTTAATGGACCCCGTAAGCTAAAGGTTAAACTGTAAGAAAATGACAAAGCATGGTTTTCTTATAGGTTAGTATATCGGCTCTGTAAGTCGAAAATGGAGTGTTCGACACCAGCCCGGCGATTTGCTTTCAGTGAGAGTGAAATTATGAATGAGGGTAGTTTGAAAGATGCGGTAGCTACACGCTATTCTTGCAGAAGTATTCATTTCTGAATACAATGAAAATTGAGTGATTTTTCGACCGGGTTCGCGCGTTCTCTCTTTCCTCGGGAGAAAATGACAGTGTGATACTCGACGGGGAGCGGTATTTCAGAGATTAAAATATGCTGAAAATTCTTGAGTTCGATTCCTGTCCTGGCTTGTTTTGTTTCGAATGAAAGTGAAATCATGTATGGCAGTCGTGAGAGCCGTTTGAGAGAGTGAGTATCATGTATACGGTCGTCTCAAGCTGCGATTAAGAATAAAGGAAAATTTCGCAAAATTAATCTTGCACCCATTAACCTTTAGCTTACGGAGCCCATTTTTCCGATTTCCTCTTTAGAACGGGAAATCTCATATCCCCTTTGTAAGAACGGCCATTAAGGGGTGTATATATATATATATATATATATATATATATATATATATATATATATATATATATATATACTCTTGGGCCCGTATTCTAGGGATACACGCTATCCCACCCCGTAAGGAAAATGTTAATCTTTCAGGCGTAGCAAATTAACCTTGCTTTATTCGATTAAGATGAAAGTTGAGCGATATCGTGATATCTTCGAACATCACTCAATTTTCATCTTGTAGGCGATATTTCAATTCCGAATATAAGACATT
This sequence comes from Dolomedes plantarius, assembly GCA_907164885.2. NCBI lineage: Eukaryota > Metazoa > Arthropoda > Arachnida > Araneae > Dolomedidae > Dolomedes > Dolomedes plantarius. The sequence goes on along the minus strand of OU015498.1, from coordinate 29,569,934 downwards.
TCGAAAGTTATGCGATAAAAATGCC
>OU015498.1:29522409-29564909 GCA_907164885.2 Dolomedes plantarius | reverse complement strand
AGCAGAATGCCGTACTTCAAGTTTCGGTTTCTTTTTCCGCTTTGAGGCTTCCGTGCAACAGTGCCCTCTTTCGGCTTCTTCTGGAAACAATTTTTTCATCAATCGACCATCCCGGTCATCTCTTATAATGAAAAGCGGCATATTTTCTCTTCTGAGAAACTACGCCTATTGAACGGTGTAAAGTAATGAAGTTTAAATTTTGCTAGTCACGCAGCCTACCCTAAAAATAAAATTATTAAGCTTTTATTAATTTATGAGGCAGAAATTACTTATTAAATAAATAAATTCAGAAATAATAAGAAAATACTTTGGAAGCTAACGTTAAACATTTGCTTTCGGAGTATTTTCGCATAAGGAAGTTAATGTTGTTAATTTTTGCATAATAGAGTAAAATTCATGTATTGCAGAATATTTCAGCTGATTAATATTTTTTCTTCGAAATGTTGCACTGAAACTTAGAGTCTAAATTTTCTTACAGTCTAAGTGCTGGAAAATTTAGACTAATTTTATTGATACATAGTTTTTTTGTATATAAGAGCATTTTTTTATATACTTTGTGAAGCTTATTAAGAAATATCAGGCCACTAGTTGATAATATAAAATGTAAAATTAATTAAAGAATGCTCACTAAATAAAATAGGTTTATAATTTTTTTTTTCTTTTCGGAAAGAATTGAGCGTTAGTAAGTTTTGGCATAAAGCATTTATGTATGAATGTACGTACATGCATTTATGTGTTCTCATTTATGTAAACAAAATTTTATATATATATATATATATATATATATATATATATATATATATATATATATATATATATTTCCTTTTTCGTGCTCTGATTTTGGCTTTATTTCGTTTGTATATAAATTAGCCCAATTACTGGATGTTTAAAGCAGTTTTCAAAGGTATGTTTCGTAAAATTATTTTGTTTTTACATTGGCACTATTCTCCGATTCCTTGTGAAACCTGTTGAACATAGTAACTCACAAAAACAAGCATTTAAAATCAACCTCTTTTTATAAAACCACAATTCAATTATAATTTATGCATACGTATCAATGAGGATAACTTATTAGCTCACCAAATTGCGATTCAGTTTTTTTTATATGCTCTATACATTAAACAAGAAAAAAGTTTTAGAAAATCTCCATTTGTTTTAAAGAATACAAATCTCTTACAATCCTGTCAGTTTGATGTAAAATTTGGTTTTCTAATTGTATGACTGCCTATTTGGGCGCAGTGGCGTAGCGAGCATAACTGGCGCCCGGGGCACTATACCTTTGTGGCGCCCGCCCCCCGCAAAACATATAGTAATATAATATATAGACCTTATATTTGCGCCCCCCCGAAAAACATAATAATATAATATATAGACCTTATATTGGCGCCCCCCGTAAAACATATATTAATATAATATATAGACCTTATATTGGCACACCCCCCCTAAAAACATATACTAATATAATATATAGACCTTATATTGGCGCCCCCCCACCGAAAAACATATAGTAATATAATATATAGACCTTATATTGGCACCCCCACCCCGAAAAACATATAGTAATGTAATATATAGACCTTATATTGGCGCCCCTCTGCAAGTGGCGCCCGGGACATGATAGACCCCCTTGCCCCCCCCCCCTCGCTACGCCACTGTTTGGGCGTGGGTTTTTGTTAAACTTTAAACAAACTAATACTTGGCTTCCTTCATATAAATTTTAAACAATTAGTCCGCTAATACGAAATCATAAATATCTCTTATGGGGTCGAAGATAAAGCGTGTCCAAACTTCGCGCGAACATGATTGTGTTCTGGATTGCACCGGATTGATCCGGATTTAGATAGGAGACTGGATTTCTCCCGTCTGAAACTAGCAGCTTCACAAGAATTTCTGCTTGACGAAGAAGAAAAATTATCTGAACTTTGTAGATTGAATTTACACAGCCCTGAAATAAATTTTATAATATGACATGGTTTGTGAAGGTTGCAATACTCGTTCGGAAAGCAAAAGGTCCCAAGTTCGATTCCGGGAACAACCGAGCTATTTTATTTTATTTTATTTTTTAATGTAAGAGAAAAATGTTTGAAAAGTGTATGGTATAGTCATTGTCGTAACTTTTTGTACAATTTTTAGCTCATGGAAAAACCTAACTTTCCCTCCCTTATAGTACCAATAGCACGATTAGTATCACAATTGATTACAACATTATATATCACTAGAAGATAACCCGTCATTTTGACGTCATAATACTAATAATGACGTCACAATGGAAAAGTATATGAAAGTTAAAAAATATCCTGAATTATCTAACAATATTGCATTTAATCCACACCTTGTAAAAGCAAACCCTTTCATTATTTTTTATTTATTTAGTTTTTCATGCGATTGGAGTAGTAGACTACCATCCAACCCGTCATTTTGACGTCATAATAATAATAATGACGTCATAATGGAAAAATCATATAAAAGTTAAAAAATATCCGGAATTATCTAACAATATTGCATTTAATCCGCACCTTGTAAAAGCAAAGCAATTTCATTATTTTTTATTTATTTAGTTTTTCATGCGATTGGAGTAGTAGACTGCCATCCAGTTTTTTACAGCTCACTACGCGATATGAATACTTGAGCTACTTGATTCATTCACATTCAAGTTTGTTTACTTTCAGAATTCATCTCAAAAGTAAACAGATTTTTAAAAACTGTTAAATATACAGCTAAAAGCATCTATTTTTTTTTAGTTCTGAATGTTTTATAGAAAATAGGCTGAACAAACGTGATTTGATGGAGAAGGTATTAGTTTTAAGGTAAGAAAAAATTCTGATCCACATCTGAAATTAAGCCTAACCGGATGTTTGTTTACTGAGGGCTTCAATTGAAAGATGAGTACAGCCCGGAAGTGTTATACAGAGACAACAGCTATTATATATATAATGCTTAAAACATGCGAATATATAAAGGATTTATGCTACTGAACACATAATTTCCCTGAATAAAGCAAAAACAACTATAACAAAGCAATAATAATGGTTTCAAATGAATCTAGCTGCCACAGAGAGATCAGACAAAATATGAATGGTGGAATGATGTAGCGAAACCACATACATGCAAACATACTTAAGTAGATTTGTGCGTTAGGTTCGAGTTATACAGTGTGTCCGGACTAAAGGTTTCCAAAAGTCATGACTTATTTTTACGTAACTATACATTAGAATTTTAAAATTATTTAAATAGAAAGAACATCTCCCCAAGTTTTAATAATCATAGATTTCGATCATAGTAACATAGATTTCGATGTATGAACCTTTTATAGTACGACAAACATCTAAATGATAATCCAGTTCTCTCAAAGTGTTTCGCAGCATATCAGGAGTTATTACACGAACTGCTTGAATGATACGCTTCTTCAACTCATCCACAATTTCAATTTTTTGTTTATACACAACGGATTTAATGAATCCCCAAGCAAAAAGTCTAGTAACGCTTGATATGCTACGAAACACTTGGAGAGAAATGGATTACCATTTAGACGTTAGTCGTGCTACAAAAGATACACACATCGAAATCTATGATACTATGATCGAAATCCATGATTAATATTAAAACTTGGTGAAATGTTCTTTCTATTTAAATAATTTTTAAAAAATTCTAATGGGTAGTAGTTCCGTAAAAATAAGTCATAACTTTTGGATACCTTTAGCCCGGACACCCTGTATATTACCCTTTCATTGAGCTATAAACAACGTTAGAACAAAAGTAATTCCAGTGTTTTGGGTAATTCAAAATTCGTGTGTCTAAAGACAGTTTTTTTTTTCGCTGCAAAGGTAAAGTTAGAACAAGATAAAAAGAGAACCTCTCTAGTTTTTTTTTCTCAAATTTCACTTAAAATTCAGACACTAATCATATTTTTTTTAGTATTACTATGTGCTCCATTGGAGTAAACTTCGGCCTTCAGCTGACAATAGAATTCTCCGAACGAGAAATTCGAGTCTGTAACTCGGCCTAATTATTTTTATCGCGTAATTTCATCCGACTCTGTTTCTCAAGATGAACTTCGTCTCGGCGATGCTATAAAAACAGACTGCTACTTATCAAAAGAGTTTAACTGACTGCTCCGGAAGCGCGCATTTCAGCCGATTTAGCAAACGCCACTCGAAATAAAGCAAGTTGCTATTTCTCTTCTCCCGATCCCCTTGGTGTTTTTTCAGTCTGTCTTACAAATCCGAAACCTTAACCGAAACAACAGCAATGGCACGGACTCGTGCCAACTGAAAAGTCGACAGAATAAATGTTTCTGCTGTTTTGCTCAATACACAGCGAGGGGATTCATCACTATTAGCACAAAGGGGTTGAGCAGGAGAAAAAAATAAAACTCTTACCTCCGAGAAAAAATACTGTTGAGAAAAAAAAATCAGTAAAACAGCATTCTGCATTCCTTACCACGTATTTTGGGGTGTTATGTACGGATTGAAGAATGTGACAGGCTTGTGAATGTTGCGTATTGATCGATGGTAGCAAAACAGTACCACTCTGTATGAATTCTAACTCGCGGCTGAACAACAGAAATACTCCTTCGAAACGAATTTTTTTTTTCTTCCGGGACTTGTAGGTTTTTTCTGTTTTGGGAGAAATTTGGCAGCCCTAAGCAGTATTGTCGAGATTTTACTCTAGTTCCTGGGAAATATCGACCCCCTAAAATTTAATAAAGGACAATGCTCCGAGGTTCTGCGGGGCTCCTAGCTATGAAGGGAACATATTTTGCCTTTCCCTGTCCTCGCATTTGGTCTGTTTCTAAGATGATTTTTACTGGCTTGAAGCAGCGGTTTCCAAGCATTTTGATTACGACGATCGATGCAGACATCGATGCACTCAGGTGATATAGCGATCAAAGTATTCATTCGGCTTTTCTAAAGTAATCCTGGTGAGGTTTTCCAACGTAATGTTTTAGATTTTGGATTATACTCCTTTTAAACCTTGACTACACAGCTAGATGCTGTTCAATTTGTGTTCCCGAGATGCAATGTTAATTAGAAGAATGGGGTTCAAGGTTCTTGGCATTTGTCACCCCAAAGAAACAGCTAAAATTGCGGTGGCTAGGTAGATAACCAGCAAGATTTTGTGCCGAGGATCATTTAACCCTTCAGCGGGCGCGCCAATTTTTGGAACACCAGCAGGCGCGCGTTGCATAAAGTGCAACGCCTCTTTCAACCTTGATTATTTCTTTTGTAATAGACTTTTTTTTTCAAATTGAAAATAATAATTCTGCGTTTTATGACAAGATATAAAATGTTGATAATATTAAGATACATTTATCATTAAAGGCCAAAGAATGCAGATACAATCGCCTTATTTCAAAACTGTGTGGTTTAATGTATCTAAGGACAACTTGCGAATTGATACTTATTATGTCCAAAAACCTAAAAAACAATGAGATCGTCCATCTTCGTGATATGCGGAATACCGTATAATAGCTGCACATTTTATCGAATACATCAACTCATAATTTTGTCTTATTGCAATCCAGTATAATCGCTGGTTTACCACATTTAAATCACGACTAACAATGAATGGGAAGGAATACAAGGGTCAGAAAATCAGACCTGCATTAGAAAGGGTGTAGTTATAAATAGAAACTGCTTAGAACATTGAAACTTCACTTGTAAAAACAAACCATTCAAAATTGCGAAAATGTTGCTCTTTGTACACGGGCGCGACCGCTGAAGGGTTAAACTGACAATAACCTTCCTTACAGAGCCCGACTTTGACCCAGTGGGGCCCTGGGCAAAGCAGACTTTGGGGGCCCCCTCCAAGTACAGATCAAGAGGGGAGTACAGGCCTCCCCCTCCCGGACCAGGTTTCCACATGAACATGTGGGACACTCACCCAGGTTCCCCATAAGTTGGGACCGGAAATTCAAAAAATTTTCGACCAACAAGTAAAAAATTTGAATAATAATTACAATAATAATAATAAGAGTTAATTTATTAATTTACTTTTTTGTGTTAATAAATAAATACATGAAATTTTGTTTTGAAATTTAAAATAGATCAGTCTGAAGTTATTACACCCCCCCCCCCAAAAAAAAAAAAGAAAAAAAAAAGGAAATAAATAAACTAGAAACGCCTATAGATGTAAGTATGCTTTTTCTATAGTGGGTGCACTGTGCCCCACCCAGGATTTGTTCTGTATCTCCCACTGCCCATATTTACTGTATAAACCAAAAACCACATTTTCAAAAATATGTACAATTTAATATTAAATTAGGTGGGCCCCATAGTTTTGGGGGCCCTGGGCAAGTGCCCCAATTGCCCATGCGGAAATCTGGGCCTGCTTCCTTAGGATTATTTCTGTAAATTGCTGATAAAATTCACGAACTCCACTGCTTAAGTACCTTTCCTTGAATCACACGAGGAAAGTCATTCAAAGTAAGCATTCTTCACATCGCCAGGGTAGTATAACTAGTTAGGACTTCTTTACAGTCTCGGTTCGAGTGTCGGTAGTGTCATGAGACGGTTGTTATAAAGCGTGCTTTTAGTTTTCAGTTTCTGTTTCGCTGTAGTGAGAAACCATATGATAGTCAGTCCTGTTAAGCATGGTCGCGGGTTCATTTGCTATGATTTCGCGATCGTAAATTACCATATAAAAGAGGGGTATATCTACATTAAATCTGTGGGTCGGCACGCATTTCCGCAATGTTATGTTGGCAGAAGATGCTTATAAGGTTTATATTCTTTCCCCCTTATAGTACTGTATTTTTAGGACATTCTCGTGTGTTACGTTTAACCGGCAACAGAGCCCTGGCAATGCCCTCCTAGAAGTTGTCGCCCTGCCAAGGATTTCACTGTTCGCACGGTCGAAACTTGAATGACGTGCTTTCTCTGGTTAGACAGAGGTGGTGGGAAAAAAATTAAATGAAAAGCAACAGATTCCCAGAGCTTTGGAAGGCTCCTAAATAGCACACTGTGATGAAGAAAAAAAAACTGAGAAAAGCAAACTTCATTCGGCCAGGAAGATGTGCCACAATCTCTCTTCTCGGTCCTCCTCAGATATCAAGAGGTTCGTTGCAGTTGGGAAATGTTTCCTGTCATGATGGTGTTATGGTGGGTTATAGGCTTAACCCACCATAACAAATTAATTCGTATGAAAGGAATTTTGCGGGTCATGTACTGTTTCAGAAGTAAGTGGAGGTATGGAAGTACAACCATTTTCTATCCAAGGGTGACAACGTACTTGAAGAGACAGCATGTAAGAAAAGTGTACAGGAAATAGAAAGGCTGATAAGGGTAAATCTATTTAAAGTGATAAAGGAGTTATTAAATTGGTTTTACGATAAAATCAGTTCCGATACGATAGGAAGAGGGTTAATCTGAGAAGGTTGTTTATTGGCTTTTATCAAATGGCCTGAATGATTTTATTATCATCTTATAACATTTTTAGTTTTCTAATCCCCCCACCAGTTTACGTTAGCCTTTCCTAAGGGGGGGGGGAACAGTAGATGACTGTTTTTATTTTAGAAATATGAAATCAAAACGTATAAAAAATAACAAATCAATAAAATTTTGATAAACGAATGTCAAAAATTTGTTGACGTCGACTAATTTTCAGCTATTTTTTTGGCTATGTAAAAAAAAATTACTTTAATTTATTCGTAAAAGGGGATTATCATAGAACAAAGTATGCCTGTCCAAAATATTGACCACTGGAGACTTTGAAATTTACATGACAAGGAGATTGTGACCATGCTTTAAAATCGCGTATTTGGTAAGAAATCTTAATAATACAAGCCTTACGGCATACTATTTATTTAGATTGGGGTTTTGTATACTGCTCATTCCCATTTCAACGATATTTTTAGCTTTCTCCGCCTTAAATTCATTCAAGCAAAATTAAGTAAAGAAAATTAAAAAATTAGAGGCAGATGTGTAATAGTTATAGTGTACACACTTAAAAAAGTTCCATGGTTTTGTCTACAAAGCGTTATCAATTTGCTTGCAGGCAAAGAATTATCCTATCTACAGGATGTTTCTCTCATTATTTTATAATAAAAGTAATAAAATATACACATATATAAATAGATAATGTTTTCAAACTGCTAGGTTTTGTAACCACGTGAAGCGACTCCATTTGCATACCTGTTATGACACCAAATGATTACTAGCGCTAAACGATTTCTAAAGCTGCAATTTACAGTAACATTCATACAAAAGCAGGGTACCATCAAAAAAGATTAGGCGTGCTCAGAAAAGACCGTATTCACAGCTCTAGCGGCTAATTTGCCTTCAGACGATTATCTCCTAACAATATAACGCAGGTGTTTACACGCACACTAACGCCGGCGAAAACATATTAACCTTGAGGTCTTTAATGATATGCATTTCTTGGAAAAACAATCCAGAAAACGTACCTTCCGATTTTAATATTTCTTTTTCTTTTTTCGCTCTAAAGCGCCATTAAAGCTGAAAAACACTTTTTTGCGACTCCGCCTCATATTTTAAGATCTTCAGGAGAGAGTTGTTTTCTTCCCGACAGGAGAAGGAAGGAAACAGCTCCACTCCGAAGTCCTTGGTGAGAGTAAAAATGCTGGTAGGGGTTTGGGAGTCGAGCGGTAACAAAACAGTGTTCTCTGGCGCCATTTCCGGTCATCTTTATATTTTTTGATGTGCTGATTACGATCAGTGGGACCTGTTTCTCAGCTATTCAATTTTGAAGTTTCTTTTAATTTTTTCTTTTAAGGTTTTGTTAGATGTGTGAAAATGTACAATGAATCTTAGGATTCCGTGACAGTGATTTTTTTTATATCATATAAGCTACAGATGTGCGAATGTGTTGCATGTTTAATATACAGTCGAACCTCCATATATCGAACCTCCATATATCGAACTTCCCTATATCGAAATTTTCTATATATCGAACTCTTAGAAAATCTCCATGTGCATTACACAGAAAAATTGTTTCTATATATCGAAAAAATCTCTATATATCGAAATTTTTTTCAAGACAAATTGGGAGATTTTATTCCACTCTAGAATAAAATCTCCCTATTTTTGGCATCTAAAACAATACCTCGTGGACTTCAATTCTAGGAAAATGTCCCTGATGAAGTTTTTAGCAGACTGAATAAATACGAACATTTCTTTGAACTTTCCGCAAAGCTAACTGTTCAGCAAGATATTCGTAGTTATTGTTTAAAGAATGTAACTGTGATCATTGTAACCACTGTCTGCATTATTGCTTTTTTTTTAAAGATATGTAGTAATCAATAAATCTTTCATATTAATTAATTTTTAGTTATTAACTTTCATTTAATGGGATTCGCATATAAATTAGAAATGGAGTTTCGTATACGGAAATTAGCTTTAATTTTTTTTAGGAGAATTATGATAAGACTAAGCTCAATTCTATATATCGAAATTTCTATATATCGAATTTTTTTCGCGCAATTTGCTACTTCGATATATGGAGGTTCGACTGTATATCCAAAATCAGAATCACAAAATATTAAATCATAAGATTTATAAATAATTTGTGCTTTTAGCATTGTAAGGGATGTTTGTCCTTCAAAGGGAGATAAATCATGTTAGAGACAACAACTTACGCTATTTCCTTTTTTAATTGAAATTTTAATAGTATAGCTCATAGAAAATGTGACATTTCCCTTGAAAAACAAATACAAAAACAAAAAAAAAATGCTTTAATATTTGCATCACACACTGAATGGTCTCATGGCATAGATCATCGGGTTCGAGATTAACCCTCAAACGTTACAGTGGATTGAGACGAAATAGATGATATGGTCTGGTCGGATCCGACCCGAACTATTATTTGATGAGGTTTCTGGTAGAATTAAGTACACAATAAGCCTTTTTGTTGCATAATAACGTTTATTCATAATATTTTACATCAAATAAAACCCTTTTTGTAGAAAAAATGACCAACGAATGTAATTTTGCTAAACAAAGAAAATCTCTTTGGTATTTACGATATACAACATTCTATGTACACTGAAGTGCCACTGAATTAGGGATACCTACCTAGTAACGAGTGAGCCTCCTATGGCCTTGATAACGGCTGCCACATGACGAGGCATAGATTCAACAAGTTTCTGGAAACGTTCCACGGGAATGGCTTGCCAAATATTGGCTAAAGCTGTCCATAATTCAGTAAGGTTCTTTGGTGCTGTGTGATGGCCTTTCACGCCTTGTTCCAAAACATCCCAAAGATGCTCAATAGGATTTAAGTCTGGGCTTCTTGGCGGCCAATTCATGACAGAGAAGTCAGAGGAATGCTCATCGAACCAGCCAGTAGCCAACCGAGACTTGTGAGAGGTACAGTTGTCTTGCTGGAAAACTCCATTACCGTGCGGATAACAGAACAGCATAAACGGATGGAGGTGATCACCCAGCAACTCTACGTACCGAATTGCATTGAGGGAGGTTGCTACACGCACCAAAGATCCCAAACTGTGCCACGAAAAAAACACCCCAGACCATGATTGAGCCTCCATGCCCTTGTACAGTTCCAGCCAGGCATGCAGGATCCGTGGCTTCATGAGCCTGACGCCATATTCTCAGCTTCCCGTCGGCGTTAAGTAGTCGGAATCGAGACTCATCACTCCATGCTACTCGTTTCCAGTCCTCTACACTCCAGTCTCTGTGCTCTCTTGCCCAGGCAAGACGTGCAGCCCGATGGCGCGTATAGAGCAATGGTACTCTCGTAGGTCGACGGCTCCCGAAACCCATACGGTGAAGCGAGCGTTGCACAGTCCGTTTACTGACTGTACGACTGGCACCGTCATTAAACTGGGTGGTAATTTGAGCTAATGTTTGGCTTCACTGTCTACGTACAATACGCCTGAGCCGTCTCTCACCACGCACTGTCAAGGCTAAATGTCCTTTGCAGTTTGCCCGATCGCTAGTTTTTTTTCCACCATCCATGTATTCTTGGTATACTCTTGACACTGTCGACCTTGAAAATCCAAGCTGTCTGACGATTTCGGAAATTGAATGGCCCATGCGTCGCGCACCTACGATTTGTCCTCGATCGAAGGCGTCTAAATCAGGCGTCGAAGGCGTCTAAATAAAAAATTTAAAAATCTAAAATTTAAAAAAAAATTAAAAATGACTATTGATCATGAATAATGTTTTTCAACAAAGACACTCGTAGTTACTTATTCTTATATCTAGTAGGGTGGTCTAGTAGGTCTATCTGGTAAGGTTCCTTGTCAACTCGATCTCTTGCAATGAGAGGGGAGAGTACGGGAGGGGGAAGACACATCCTTGGGTCGGATCCGACCCCCACTGCACCGTTAGAGGGTTAAGGTTGAATACCCGGTTCTGAAGACGGTGATCGTCTACAGAAGTGCCTGTAAAGAACCATAAGGGCAGTTAGTGAAACTTGTGTCAGTAGTTCAGCATTGAAAAAGACGTAATAAATAAATAAAAGAGAGGATGTAAGAAAAATAATGCGTAAAAACAAAATTAAAATGAGAATTCTTAGCATCGATGAGATAGTTTGTTTGGAGATCACCGGCCTTGAAATTTGGAAACCTTACAGTTGGATCTCCGGTCCATGAAAGTGCTTGTTACACGATCTTTTATTGCAAATCCTTATAGTTAAAAAAACTATAATTCGCACTTGGAGTATAAGGATAATTATAAAATTTGGCAAAACAATAGGAAAAGACATCACAACATTCATGAAAGAATAGTGGGCCCCAAGATGTTTTCAAAAATGTCGGAAAGATGGTTGAAACTCGAAGAAGAAGCTTCGTTCATATTATAGTGATTTTCTTTCATTTTATTGATGGCAGCTCTTCTATTATACCTACACATATCTTGCTCAGTATAACATTAAAAAACAATGTCCCTAAATCATTCACAAATATCCAACACAGTACTTTTTACAATGGTAAAGGCCGATGGTGAAAGCCAGAACAGATTTCTTCTAAGCGTCTGTAATTTTCACTGTTCTCGAATGTTGGGAGCTTCTTAAAAAGTTTATGCTATCGCGACCTCCTGAATAGGGTGGGTGTCTCAAATATTGCTCCTGTGCCTAATATCGCCTACTCGTGTTTCCAAAGTACGATTCGCGCTATGTATGAGAAAATGCAGTAACTTCTTAGTTCTGGGTTTTTTCTAACAGCGGCACTAGCAACAAAGTTGTCATCACTGACAACAGAAACTATAGGGCGTCTGAAGTTGTTTTGGCTGTTGTCTTCGTAAATTTTGGCTCCAAAGAATCCAGTAGATCAGTGCTCAGCAACCGCCGTGCCGTGGCACACTAGTGTGCCGCGAGGTGATCTTGACTGTGCCGCGGTGATTTTATCGATTATAATACTAAAAAAATTATCCACCGCATTGGTTAGAAATTTTTCTAAGTAAAATAAATATTCCTCTAACTTTTTGCTAATATGTAATTTCTCTTGGTCGAAATTATGCACAAAACAAAAGCATGTTGGTACCATATATTGCATGTATGCTCGAGCGTCATATTTCTGGATTTCAGTTAAGAAAGAATATCCACAAATTTCTGACAAGGCCATTACAAATTTGCTCTCTTTTTCTGCGACATACTTATGCGAACAAAGCTTTTCGACACTGGTTCTAATTGAAATTGACAAACGATCCTGTTTAAAGGGTCTTGACCATGAACTTCGAGCAGCTCTTTCTAATATAGAGCCAAATATAAAACGTACATATGTTCTGCAAAACAAGCTCAAATATCTCATTAATAAATTTATTATGTTTAAATTAACTTTGATTTATTAGGCTTAAGTAAAGACCAAAAAACAAATTTTAATATAAAAATTTAAAGAGAAATTTCTTTTACTTGCAAACTATAACTTTATATTTTTGTTCTTGTGTTGGTGAACAATCAAAATGATTTATACAAAACTTAAATGATTATAATTTTCTTGATACATAAAGATATATCGTTGCGTTTTTATCTAATAAAAACATATACGTATTTATTGTAATTTATGTATTTGCAAGCTTTTTCTTGTGGTGTGCCGCGGAATTATCGAAAAAATGTTGTTGTGCCGTGGAAGATAAAAGGTTGCGGGGCTCTGCAGTAGATGACCAGATAGGTGTATTCAAATTCTAATTTTGCTTATACCATTTGAAAGCGCATTAAACAGAGAATACAGAGGTGCTATTATTTTGCTAGCAACGCCTTTTAACAGGTCCTCCTAATCAGGGCCCGATTTAGATAATTCTTGACTATAGGCACAACTAGGGATGGGGGCCCCCTAACACTGATGTGGGCGTAAAATTTTCAAAATTGACACACAAACAAAATTAATCATGAATCATTGTGAAAGTTCCATTTTACCAAGAATTGGATATTTGAAGCGTAGAAGACTAGAACATTATCAAATAACAAAAAGCAATACAACATATTAACATCATCATTAAAACACCAATACAATGCAACCAGAAAAACTTATTTATCCCTTATATACACTATAACATACATATGATGAATCAATCAATCAATCAAACTTGAAAAGATTTCTAAAAAAAAAATTGCTATTAAAAAGGTAAAATAAAAAAAATTTGAATTGGGAATTTCTTCTTTTTTTTCTTCTTTTCTTTTTAAAATTAAAATTTTTTTGGGCCCCAAAATTCGGGGTCCCTAGGCCCGGGCCTACCGGGCCTGATGGAAAATCAGGGCCTGCTCCTAATTTCGCCTGGTAGGCGGTAATATTTACAGAGGTAGGCGATATTAGGAACCGCTCTCGGTTTCACTGGAAATTTCAATTTTCCCAATTCAGCTACATAACTTAAACTGGCTCTGGTTTTGGAGCTGGTTGATCTCAGGATACCAAAGGAAATAGTTCTTAGTGATGTTCTTTGAGTTTCCAGCCTAATCAGAAACTAAAAAGTGGATAAAATGTCGAAAAAATGTTAGAGTAGGCGATATTTGGTACAACTACCCTAAACTTTTAAAAATGAAATCGGAGAATGAAATCTAAATTGATAATATTTAAGAAAAAAGTATTAATGGCATTGTTTTACAATGTATTAACAATTCTATAAAAGTTTAGCTATTTGAAAAAAATTTAAAAGAATTATAATTAAACAACATTCATCGACTCGTGATACAGCCCGGGTGGTGTAAAGTACAGAAAATAGCAGTAAATAGTAACACACGTGTGTGAGGAATAACGCATTATATTCGTCAGTTTTTTTTAGATTTCACAATTTTGCTTCACTTAAATCTCGCTAGTATGATGCAATTCCCATCAGAAGCTCACAACGTAAGAAAATCGTACTTGTTAAAAAAACAATCAAGTATTGCATTGTCTGACAGAAAATTTGCAACAGTCTACACGGAAGTCGCGTAAAAAGTTAAAGCTAAAAAATTATGAAATGTATCAATATTTAAAACGCAGTTTTAGGTGGTGAAGAGAAAAACAATGTTGAATAACTTTTGCTTTTGGTCTTTCGATTTATACTGCGCAATTTGGACATAATATGTATGGTGTCCGGTATGAGGGGCTTAAGTCAAAAGCAGTGATATAAATATACACACACACACACACACACACACACTCACACACACACATATATATATATATATATATATATTATATATATATATATATATATTATTATATATATATATATATATATATATATATATATATATATATATATATATAGTCTTCTTAAAAAATAAATTTCAAATAAACAAATTTAACTTTTTCCTAAAATTCTTTAATTAACGCAGACTAAATTTTATAAGGCAAAACTTAAATTTCCTAATTCTTTTTTTTTCATAAGATTTTTTTGAAACAAAATAATCGAAGATATATTTCTGTAGACAGAAGACAAAAGAAATTTTTTAAAAATTCTTTTAAAAGCTACATAAGATTAATTAAGAGTTTAATGACTGCACTTAAATAACACTTGTTTCATAATGATGCGAATTACTTTCCCCTGATCAGTGAAATATAGCAACTGATGAAAATACTGCAGTAAAAAAAAACTCCCATAATTTGCTGCACTTTACAATTATACAGTGGGGTCTCGGAACTCGTCGTTAATTGGTTCCAGAAGGCACGACGAGTACCGAAAACGACGAGTACCGAACGAATTTTTCCTATAAGGATTAGTGTAAATTGAATTAATTCGTTTCTGAAAACCTGAACTTTCACATTTTATTAGGCAATTTATAAATAGATGGGGTTGTTTTTTTTATACAAAATCTCTAAACTAGACAGACATAATTTAAAACAGTAATTAGATAAAATAAAACAAAATTTATCTTCACCCAGACTGTACTGAAAGGAGTTGATGGCCATATGGGATAATGGTGAAGAAAACGAGGAAAGGAGTTATTTCTTGGAAGGGGAGTCTCCTTCCAATAAAACATCAGGCGCTTGTACAGGGATTCTTTTTCTGTTCAGTCTCTCAACACCACCGAGCTCTGTTGTAGACTCAGATTTAGGGACTTTCACTACCGACCTATCAAGATAAACTTGCTTCGGCCTACGTTTCAAAATGTTTCTGAAGTGAGACTTTGCTTGATCATCAAACAAATCCACATATCGGGCTTCTAGATCTTTGTCATTGGTGATACTTTTAAAACAAAAATTTTGTAAGTCAACCTATTTCGGCCTTTCTTTTCTTCCAGTGAGACAGGATTCGGGGAAGCCGACTTGTCTCATACATGTTTTAGCATGTGTGACGAGTACCAAGCAGAAGTCGAGTACGGAAGTAATTATTTCTTGTCGAAATGCGACGAGTACGGAAGCAATTATTTCGCGTCGAAGTGAGATGAGAACCGAGTAAAGGTCGAGTACGGAATCAATTATTTCACGTCGAAACGTGACGAGTACCGAGCAAACGTCGAGTACGGAAGCAATTATTTCACGTCGAACTGCGACGAAGACCGAGCAGAGGTCGAGTACGGAAACAATTATTTCATGTCGAAATGCGATAAATACCGAGCAAACGCCGAGTACGGAAGCAATTATTTCACGTCGAAATGCGACGAGTACCGAGCAAACGTCGAGTACGGAATCAATTATTTCACGTCGAAATGCGACGAGTACCGAGCAAACGTCGAGTACGGAAGCAATTATTTCACGTTGAAATGCGACGAAGACCGAGCAGAGGTCGAGTACAGAAGCAATTTCTTCACGTCGAAATGCGACAAATACCGAGCAAACGTCCAGTATGGAAGCAATTATTTCACTTCGAAATGCGACGAGTACCGAGCAAATGCCGAGTACCGAAGCAATTATTTCACGTCGAAATGCAACGAGTACCGAAGCAATTTTTCACGTCGAAATGCGACAAATACCGAACAAACGTCGAGTACGGAAGCAATTATTTCGCGTCGAAATGCGACGAGTACTGAATTCGACGAGTTCCGAGGTATGACAGTAAAATATTTGGATAAAAAACTAACAATTTTATAATCTTGTTTGCTTTTTTTTTTCTTTTTAAATGTTTATAAAATATTTATAAAAACTTTCAAAAATCTTCACGCATAACTTTTTTTAAAAGTTTTTTTTTTTCTTAGAAAAGGTATTTTATACCAAGAGAAATGATGTAAAAGTTATTTTCTAGAAAGACTTGTAAATAAATTTTAAAAAGCAAAGTATTTTCTTTTTGATGTCCAGGTACCCTTTTAAGCTAATGAGTAAATATAATTATAACATATTAATAACAAAGTGACTTTAAAATAGGGAATCGTTACCTAGTTTATAACAGAAAATTCCAGAAAAATAAATAAATTAATAAATAAAACATCATATGATCCTTGTTGTCTAAAAATAAAACTGGCACTATTGAATGATTACAAAAGCAAGCATTTAAAGTAAAAAAAAATCTCTCTTTAAAGTATTCAAACTAAGAATTTTTCTAATTTTTATTGGCAATACATTAAAGTAATTCTATCTCCGTATATTTGGCCCTTTTTATGCATGTTTTAAACAATTCACTCCAGATAGCGTATTAGAAATTGCATATGTAGTGCATGCTTTGCATTATGTTTCGAAAGTGTCAGAGAAAACGAAGCTTTTAAATGTAGAAATATTTAAATTTCTTATACGAAGCGAGCGAACGTCATCATAATAAAGAGATGTTTGTTTTCCTGCAGGCATAGTACTCTTACAAGGAAGCTTAATTGCCGTGGAAGGAATCTTAAAGCATGCAGATCACTCGGGTCTGAAGGGTGTCAGGATATTGCTATTTTAAGTAACAAAAGAGAAATAAAAAATTGTATATAAATGTTTTAACAAAGTCTTGGGAGTAAACTTAAGAAAAATAATGATAAAAAGATTGCAGATGTCATTTAAACTTAAATTATTTTTATAAAACTTATTATTTTTATTTTTTATTTATTTATTTTTTAAACTTTACAATTTTGTCCTAGATTTTTTTAAAAAAAATCTGTAATTTAGAATAACACATTATTCATATTTAAGGCTTATTTTTCTGATATTGAGGTTTTATTTCAAAAATAAAATCATGGATTGTATAAGAAAAGACATATGGAAATAACAATTATATTTGGGATTGCTAATTAATATAAATTAAATTTGAAAGAGGTAAAAATACCAGTATTTAGCTACGACATGTAGAACCTAAAAATTACCTTAAAAACGTTTAGACACCAGGAATTTGAAACCTTAAAATTTTTACGGCACAGCATTTGTGAAAATTTACGATCTAAAAAACTAAAGTTAGTTACATTTTCAGTGAAAAAGTAGTCACTACCTTTTGTGCCTAATAGATATTGATAACTTTTTTAAAGTACTTCTAGAGAATAATATAAATATTTTAGACCTGTTTAGGTATTGTTGAAATCGACACATGAAATTCAACTTTTTTTTTTCTAATTTTCCTCTAAAGATAAGATGCGCTGTGTCACCTTGAAATACATTAAATTGCGTGTAGATATATATCCGTCATAAATTATTCTAGAGATTTAAATTTATATAAACAATGTATATTTCGAAACTCCCACGGGAATGTATGCATAACTTTTTTAGGAATATTTTTAAAATTGTTTTTTATGTTATGCAAGAGAATGCTATCCAATATATAAACTCTAAATTATTGGACAATTTGCTACTTCAGGGAGGAAATTGAAACTGGACATGTTATGAATAATTTAAAGAGATATGTGGTGGTATTTATAATATTTACATTAAAAAACATTCAATTTAATGTGTGCTGTTAATCTAATAGTTTTATTGTTAGCCTAAGATTTATCTAATCTTTTATTAGTTGAACATAGAATGATAAAAAATTTGTGAGGAATGCTTTTGACATGTAAAAGCGTATTTCGAAATAAAAAATCTGAAATTCCTTCAAAATGATAGATACTGAGTCACCTTCAAAATGACTCAGAAATAAAGGTGGACTCACGTTGAGAGTCAAATATGAATTTAATCTTAATGAGCAGTTTATTGCCATATTCTCGCTACTAAATACAGCTAGTCTATAAAACTCATTCTTTATGTCTTACTTTGCTGGCTAAATAAAATAAGCATACTGGTAGAAAATTAGCTTTTTCAAAAATATACCGAGTCTTGTAGCGGTTTTATTTCATTTTTAAATTAGAGTAATTGAAAGTAGATTTTTACGAAAACATATTAATAGAAATAGAACATTGCATCTTTTTGTGTAATGCACGCTAACAATTAAAATATCGTTCCGAAAATTGTTTTCCTGGCAGATAACTTGAAAATGAAGCATTAGATTACAGAAATTCCTCAATCGAAAGAAATCGTAAGATATCTGTTCCTGTTAGGAAATCAACAAACACAAATTGCAAAATACACACATATTTGTTTACCTGTAGATTAGGTATCCTTACGAGGAAGCATAAAAGTATCTGAGGAAATATGGAAGTATAGGTAGACCTCAGTCACAGAACTCAAGGTTTACCAGATATTGTTATTTAAGAATGATGCAACTGTATCAGTAGATTAGCATTACTTTACTTTCTTTTTATCATATACGATAGCATATCAACTACGATTAAGCTATAAATAGACAATCTAGTATAAATGGGTAGTTCAAGCTGTGTTGCATAGCAGTTGTTCGTAAAATATTAAATGGATAAATAATGAGTAATAATCACCGCGGATGATTGAAATCTATCTACCATGAGTTGGTGTCATGAAGGGAATAAATTCTTGGAAATTCGACTCATTAGGCAAATGAAATCAAATGAGCTGCCCCTTTCAGCCCAATAGCCTATTAGGACCTGGTGAATGGAACCTCCAACCAGGGGGCATTATCAACAACAACAACAACAACATAAAATCAAATGACCTCGGTTTAATTCCGCAAACTTAAACGCTTTGATTCTTTTCAAACAGCATCTGGAAGTCTTCCCACTTAATGAGGATGGTTCCTCTTGGTGGATATAGTTAATATTCACCAAGGAGTACTCAAAGAGTACCCAAGGATACTCAAAGAGTATCTTAATACTCAAAGAGTATTGAGATCAATGAGAGATCCTTGATAATCCTTGATCCTTGATCCTTGATTGATCAATGAGAGATCCTTGATACTCGAAGAGTATCAAGGATCCACTCTTTGAGTACCCAAGGATACTCAAAGAGTGGCCTTACCACTCTTTGAGTGGTAAGGCCACTCAAATTGTTGCCTTTGAAATTGTTGTTGTGGTGATTGAGTGGCCATTGAAATTGTTGTTAGTCACAGCGTGGATATTGTATGCGACGGTTTAAAGAGCCCAACGATGAAATTTTTACTTCAAATTCATATATATTTGATACAAAAATGGAAAATTGATGAAGTTTTCTAGAACTTCTGTAAAAAAATATGGACGGGGACACGAAAGGTGTAAGGCTATCCTTACTTGGATAGACTGACACAGTGGCAGATTGGTGTTCTTTGTGTCTTCTTCCATGCACTCGGAGTTCTGAAAAATGCTCGTGATCGCCCTGTTTGTATATAATAAAGCAATAATCTCTGCAACTTTTATTTGCATATAGAGACGTTTGTACTCAATAATCCCTCTAAATCCTGATAAATACCGGCTAAAACTCATCGTCCTTGTTGCATGCTATTGTGTAAAACCCACAGCTCCATTCATAATTTTGATATTTTAACAGTTTGATGTCATTTATTTATTGATACAGATTGAGAAGGCCCAGCTCATGATAAAACATTCTCTGAGAACATACACTAAAGTTCTTCCATGCTTTATAAAGGTAAAACGTGAACACTGGTCTTTGGTTTTGCAAGATTTTCCACTTACAGACAGTACTTTTGGAAATGCGCTGTTAGCAGTCAAGGAAGCACCCGGATGAAATCATTCGTTTAGTTGCCATTATTCTCATGCATATTTGCTATATTGCATGAGTTGTTGCTATAAGCAACGCAAATTAAGAAACACTGGTTTCTGCATGAGACAGTACATTACGTTTAGTTCATAAGCCAGTCATTCATACATGTACTGAATTTTCTTCCCCGATAAATACTCTAATTAAGCTATAAATATACAATTTCATCATAAGAAACTATACCTAGTATAGCTATTTGGATTTCGAAAGTCAAGGAAAATGGCCTGTTTAGTTACGTTTGTCTCTCGAAGAAAAATGCAATGAGGAGCAACTGAACTTACAAAGGATTTTTATCTCTATAATGTTTAAAAACAATCAAAGGCGTAAGTTTGTTTCTTGTTAAAGGTTTTTTATCTCCAGAATTTAGTATCCCCGTAGCATCTGCAGTTTATAACAGATTGTGTGATAGATTCATTTTTTAACATGGTAAGCCAATTTAATGATGGGAATTAATTATTAAAGAAACAAGTTTCATGTTGACGGATTAAGAGGCAATTAATTCTGCTATTATTTTGAGCAATAATTCTAATATTTACCGGAGAATTCCGGTAGCCTGAAGAGATTAGTTAGGTTCAAAATATGGCTACCTTTATAATATGGATTTGAAAAGAACTACTGCTGCATGCTTAGTGCAGGGACAATGTTTTGCTGAAGAGTTTCTAATAACAACGATACCCTGGGCAATAAAATTCTCAACAACTTGCACTTAGAATCATTTGGCTGAGGTGCTGACTTAATCCTTCTTATAGGCAATAGGTGATGACTTAATTCCTCATATAGGCAATAGAGCCGGATGATGGCCGAATGGCTAGGGCGCTGGCGTTTGGAACCCGTGGGTTCGAGTCCAACTCTTGGCATGGACATTTGTAGCTGTTCAGAATCGGCATTAATCAGTAGGTCCCGGTCTAATTAGCTCTCGTGTAAAAAAAATGACCTTAGCGCTCCAAACCTAACTATATAGGCAAGAGTCTTACCGGACCAAAGAGCCAGATAATGAAGACAAAATCTAGATCCACAACTGCACGTGCATTTCTATCTCCCTAGCTACGGTTCGAAAAATGTTACTGACGGATAGAATACCGTATTTCCCTACTAGACACCCTTAATACACTAATGAACTTTTTCAGAGCTCTGTTCCGTGGGTTTACCTGATCATTCAACCGGTGATTACCTCTTCCCAATTTTGGTTTATTGGCACTGATATCGGAAACTATTATTAAGAACTCGTTACGCGCGCTGTAAATGGTTCCGGGTTCAACCAGCCGGTCGAAAGTTCTCCCCGAAACATAACTAAATTTTGCTAGACTCTTTTTTTTTTTCTAAAAAGCAAAATCAACAACGCATCGACTGCCAGAGGGGTGGGACAAGGATTTTGTCGCGGAAGGTGTGGCACAGACGTAGAACATTCCTGCATATGTCTGTTTGCATTTAAAGTGCCAAAGAGGAAAGAAAAAATCCGGTGTGTGAATGGAAGGCGTTTTTCCTCTAGTCACCAACCTGCCGATAATCAACAGGTATTTTCGAAGCTCAGAGCAAGGGAGTTAAACAAACAAAGGCTATTCGTAGAATCTTTTACGCGTAAAACTCCTCCATTTATAAATATAATTTAACCTTGTATGTTACAAAGTACAATTGAACAGCTGAAAAATTCACTACAAAAAAGAACAGAATACTTTTGAATTTCAAATGCCCCAAACAAATTTCTTTCTCAAACCCCTCGAGGTGCTCGGTCGAAATTGTGGTAGCACCAGGGGGTTCTGTTGGTTCACCTATAGGGTGCCCCCATCGAAAGCAACCACCCCTTCTTGCGGATAAAGTGTAAATGTGTTCACTAACAAGTGCCTCGCACTGGCAAGCAACAAGATTTTCTTTCTCAGTAACTTCAAAGCCCAAACGTGCCACATTGACATGTCAAGCGATTGTTTACTTCAGAGAATTTTAAGAAAGAATTATTTGCCAGAAACTTCAGTTATTTTAGTATAGTGATTCAATGATAGACTGCAATAATAATAAATATATTTTTTCCTTGAGAAAAAGAATAATTATTACAAAACTTTTGCATTCATTTATCGATTTAGAACAGAAAATTTACAGTACCAAATTATAAAATATTTAAAAAGTAATTAAACATTATACACTTGAGTATGATAATATACACAACCGTTTTCAGGATTATCGATTCATTAAGAAAGAAAAATGCTAGAGAAAAAAATAAAATCTCTCTTAGAGAGTGTGAACATTGTTATATTACACACTTTTAATAAGAAAAACTGAAAATTTTTTGTCATTATTGTTATTATTTTATCTAAATGCTATCTATATTATACACAGCTATTCTAAAATCCTGAGTTGTTCATTTTTGCGGTATTCAGTATCATATTTGGATTATTTATGTTTTCTGCTTTTTCTTGCATCGCCGAGCATAAATTTGTCAAATAACTGGAAATTCAGTGTTATAGTTTTTTTCTGTATCTTTCGTATTGTTGATAATGTTTCGTTGTCCCATGATTTGTCACTGCATGTTCAATAATTTAATTTGTTGATCTTAATCTCGATCCACATTTTCTTCTACATTTCATTATCAAGAGTATTTGGACTCCACATTAATTTGAGAAAAATGTTTTGGCAATCAGTAATTGCTCGGCGTATTTTTATTTGCATAAAAGTGGTATCTCTTTCTGGCAAACTGACAAACTAAGATTCTGGTAGGTTATGACAAGATTACTCGTTGAAGTTTCGCGATAAACATACATGTCACATTCTAATTTTAAAAATCAGGAGACCTTAGTTTAGATGTGTGCTGTGTATTTACCTCCTCACACAAAATGGTGGAATAGAGACAGCTAAACCTATTTTAATGTGTAAAATACTCTCCATAATTGTTGAGTGTTTTAAGATTTAAAAAATAAACTTCTTTGCGTCCAGAAAAATTTGGTATGGTTTTCTTCTAGAAAGTTGAAGTTTCGCGATAAACATACATGTCACATTCTAATTTTAAATATCAGAAGACCTTAGTTTAGATGTGTGCTGTGTATTTAAATTCTCACACAAAATGTTGGAATAGAGAAAGTTAAACCTATTTTTACCATGTTTTTAATAACTTGCTTTCTTGTTTGTTTGTGTGTTTGTCCAGTACAAATCTTGCAATCGATTTTTAACTAACTTCCCGACAAGCTAGACATTTGAAACTTTTAGAATATCTCAACACGATAACAATGCATTCTTTAATTACTTTTAGCCATCTTTAAGTAGAAAAATCCGCAAGGTGGCGCTTCGATCGAATTCAATGCTTGCACTTTAGCGTAACGGCGTTTGACTATTTTGAAAACAGAATACATGTGAATTTAGTTTGTTTACGAAAATATTGTGCGAAAAATTAAAAAAAGATATAAAAATCAAAGTCTATAAAGTCTGTGGATAGTAGAAACAACTAAAAAGTGATTAAAATTAAATAAAAGAAAGTGTAAAAGAATAATTAAGTGAAGGTTTGTGCAATTAAGAGAGAATTGTCAAGTTTATATGATTCAACAGAAAATTTGAAAACGTGGTGTATAAAAAGTTCTTTTTATCTTGTAATTATACTAGCTGAAAACCCGCGCTTCGCTACGGAGTACATTCAAATTAAATAGAACGTCAATGTATGCAATTAGTGCAAAAAAAATATAAATATATATATTTATAATAAATGCGACGATCAATGTATACAATTGATGTAAAAAAAATATATATATTTAGAAAAAAATCGTAAGGGATAATTTTTTGGATAATATCCAATCGTCTGCTGCATTAGAAAGAAAACTTTTTTTTTGTTTATTTAGTTGTTATGCACGTGACGATAAATTTATTTAAAGTACCAGAAAAGGAAATCACGTGATCAGCATTTAATAAATTAAATTCTAAAAGTTAATCTTTAAAAATTCACCAAAAATCAGAAAATCAAGGTAAAGGTTCGAAAAAGATATCATTTTAATGGAATTTTTATGATCTTTCTCGTGATATAAATTTTATAACCCTCAAATTATTATTTTAATGCAAACTTAAAAAAAGTTACAAAAACAACTTAAAAATTTAATTTTAAAAAAATCTAAGAAGAATTTTTCAAAAATTTTTCTTAGTGCACCCCTACACCATAAGAAGAATCGCCATGCAAAATTTCAGCCCATTAGGTCAAGCGGTTTGGACTGTGCGTTGTATGTCAGTCAGTGAGTCAGTTACGGAACTGTTTTATATACAGTCAAACCCCGTTATAGCGAACCCGGTATATAACGAACTCACGAATATAACGAACGAAAACTTTGGTCCCTCCGTTTTCCTATTGTACGTAATTTAATTAGTATTGTGTCAGTTAAATGTAATCGATTTTAGTCGATTTAATTCATTAATGATCATTTTAATGGATTTTATCATTTTTTAATACATCATCATTGAATACACTTTGCAACCAATGAGTTATACATTTTGTGAACTCTAACATTTTTCTTAACGGTTCGGATATAGCGAACCACCGGATAAAGCGAACAAAACCTTTGGTCCCTTGAAGTTCGTCATAACGGGATTCGACTGTATATAGATTATGTAAAATAACTGTCGAGTGTTTTAACATTTAAAAAAATAAACTTCTTGCGTCCAGAAAAATTGGTCAGGTTTTCTTTTAGAAAATATAAATCACAGAAAATCCATGCATTTGCACCTATACTTTGTGAAACAGATGATTTTTTTGTAGGCAGACCAAACATGTCTGGCTGTGTTGGAAGATGGCAGCGATGCGGGGGAAGAGGAGAAAACAGCGCTGTCAAAACATATCTTTCTCTATTTTTTCCATGTTTTCATCCAAACTTCGCGAGAGACCTTGCAAAAGTTGCCCGTTCCCATTTATCCCAAGGCTTTCGCATCGGCGGGACTCCCGATTCGAGACCGACTCCGAAGGCCGGGCACTTCGGGTGGTGGCTCTCTACGAGCCAGCATTTCCGTGTTTTCGTTCCGAAGGGGGTAGCCCGCACGCCGAGAGGTCCCCCGGCGCGCCAGGGGTGGGCGGTAGGAGCAAAGTGCGCAGGAAAGGGCAAGGGATGTTTGTGTTGTTTTAATGAGCCAAAGGTTGTTGCGTAAAAGAAAAAACGACTTGTTGTGTGCCCTCATTGTTCGAGTAGGGTTTAGGAAGGCTTGTTCGACATGAATGAATTGCATAACAGATTGGGATGTGGACGGGCGTTGTAGTATGTTTTTTGAATGGGGAATATGAATGCGTAATGTGTGTATGTTGAGGCTCCCTCTTGCGAATCACTCGCATTGTCAGTCTTAAAAGGGATGGTGGACATTACAATGTGATTTTTGAAGTTTTGCATATATACAATCGAACCCCGTTATGGCGAACTTCAAGGGAAAAAAGGTTTTGTTCGTTATATCCGAACCATTAAGAAAAATGTTAAGAGTTCACAAAATGTATACAGTCGAACCCTGTTCTAGCGAACTTCAAGGGACCAAAGGTTTTGTTCGCTTTATCCGGTGGTTCGCTATATCCGAACCGTTAAGAAAAATGCCAGAGTTCACAAAATGTATACAGTCGAACCCCGTTCTAGCGAACTTAAAGGGACCAAAGGTTTTGTTCGCTTTATCCGGTGGTTCGCTATATCCGAACCATTAAGAAAAATGTTAGTTCACAAAATGTATACAGTCGAACCCCGTTCTAGCGAACTTCAAGGGACCAAAGGTTTTGTTCGCTTTATCCGGTGGTTCGCTATATCCGAACCGTTAAGAAAAATGCCAGAGTTCACAAAATGTATACAGTCGAACCCCGTTCTAGCGAACTTAAAGGGACCAAAGGTTTTGTTAGCTTTATCCGGTGGTTCGCTATATCCGAACCGTTAAGAAAAATGCCAGAGTTCACAAAATGTATACAGTCGAACCCCGTTATAACTAACTTCAAGAGACCAAATGTTTTATTCTCTATATCTGAACCATTAAGAAAAATGTTAGAGTTCACAAAATGTATAACTCAGTAGTTGCTATGTGCATTCAATAATGATGTACAGGTAGCCCTCCTACAGCACGGCAGCTTACAACACGGTTTCGCTCTAACACGATAAGATAAATGCGGGAACCCTCGTATAACACTGCAACCTGTAACACGGTTTCGCTCTAACACGATAAAAAAAATTGCGAAAACCTTTGTACGACACTGTACTTCTACGGCACTAAATAACATGATGTTTGTTTAACACATTTAAAAGCTAAATTACCTTAAAATAATGACGGGAAGGAATATTGAACTATAGTGGCTTTACATGAAAATGTATAAACAAATTATATTTATTCATTTATAACTCTATAAAATTACAAGAAGGCCTAAGCTTAGCTGAAAATCTTGAATCATTTTTCCTGAAGACAGACCCTTCCGCTGAAAGAAGCCGAAAATTCAAAAGGGAGCTGCAAAATTGTCTATCTCCATACCGTGAATCTACAATGACCTTGTAAGAAACCGAGAATAAACCAAAATTACAGATTTTTTAAAGAGGATAGAAGGTGCAAAAAATCTAAGTGAAGAAAAAGGTTCTGAAAGTGAGGATGATATCGTTCAATCGAAAATACGCTCTCGTTTGATTGTTCTGAGCAGTGATGAGGAAGAAATTTATTAAATAGAGGTCGCATTAAATGAAAATAATACATGTTTATTTACGTTTTGTGTTATACATACATTTATATTTTTAATAAAAATTAAGTTGCTTATATGGAATTTTAAAAAAAGGCTGTTTTTAATAAGTCTTCAGAACGTAACCTCCCTTTTTTGAACTGTCTCTAGGTCTCTTCCTCTCTGGGTAAACTTCCTCTCATATCTGCACTCTAAGGATGTTAAAATTCCTTAGAGTGCAGATATGAATACAGTTCAAATACTTTGATGTAAAACTCCTGCCAAAATGTTAATAATACATTTATTAACTTTCATTAAATGAATAAAATATGAATAAAAAATCATAATTCAACGCAACACAAAAAACTACGTTTTTAACATTGTGGCACAAACACGATGGATCTCTGCCATTTTTTTTGGGAGGTCCCATTTATAGTAGCATCACAGGGGCGTGGTGGCTCAGTTGGCAGGGTCAGCGGGCCAGTGATCTGAACGTCACTGGTTCGATGCCCGTCGCTGACAAATCCACCGCAGTGTACCCTAAGGGTGGCTGGTGCACGAAAAATCTGTCATGGCTGCAATGTCCTCCAAGTTCTCAACTTTACATCTGGAGGTGCGGGGTCAAGTGTTCCGGTCTCGTCACTTGACTCGGTTCTAAATTACGGGACCGGTTTGTAGGGGGTAGTGCTGGCCACCTATACGGTTCCCCCTTAAATGAATGGCCAGCAGTCTCGCGGTGTACATACAGGTGAATGTTTAGCGAAAAGTGCTCGAAGTTTGAAAAAAAAATTATAAAAATAGTAGCATCCCAAGCTGTGGCACAATCTCTGGTAGAAATCTGCTTACAGCTGTTCTTCTTCATTGCGATATGAGACCGAAAGAACGAGTAAGAAATACGAACATGGTGAATATGTTGATGGCCTAACGGAAACAGAAAACTGTTAAATCACACGGAAAAGTACTCAATCTATTAAGGTAAACGAAATGAAAATTCTCAAACAAAGAGTAGTCGCTGTTGCGCAACGACTTTTGTTTGAAAGAAAAAGCAGTTTTCAGACTAAAAGTAGTTGCTGAGGTGCGCATTTAGTTGCAATTTTTACAATAATGGTAGCTAAATGCGCACCTTACACTAAAGCAATAAAATCTAATGAAGGAAGATGCGGCAAACTTAACAAAGTAAAATTTCAGGTAGAAGCAACTTCATTTTTCCTTCAGTTTCACCGGTATTTTTACTAAACTAAATGGTGTGTTTCTGAATAACCTTAAGATGAATAGACAGTGGTGCTATTCTCCCGTGGAAAATAATAGGCATAAAATTGATGAAATCATAGCCTGTGACAGAAAACCACATAAGGGAAGCGCATCTGCAAAGTCAGAGGGATAAGAGAGTGAAGACCTCACTCAAAGAAAGAGGATAGAAAAAAAAAAATTGTGCGGTCGGGGGACCCCCGTCAGGAACGAACGTTATTGCGTTATTTTTGTTACTCTAAACGTGATTTAATATGTAGATTTCTATTGATTATATTAGTGTATTTTTGTCACGTCAAAACGCGCAGCCCTCTTTTATTCAACCAACTCTCTCTAATTTGTATATTTTACTTTTATTTTTTATCATTTTTTCAAAGCAAAAACGTAAAGTAAGGATTTAAATCAATAAATTCCATTTAATATTTTAGGAAAAGTATTCATTTATTAAAAATTAATTATAAAATAGTGAGTTATGAATTATATATAAAAAATTCTAAATAAGAACTAGGAGAAAATATTAATTATGTCACAAGGTTCTGCTTAATTAATGGTATGTTATTAAACAAAATATAGGTTGTTATAATGTATTTATTAATTTATAAGCTATTTTTATTGAAAAAATTTATCAATTTTTTAAAGAAAACCATATTGTGTATACAAAATTTGGTATATTTTAGTAAATTTAAGAGATATTGGTAATCGCTTGCTTCATAACACACATAAGTGATTTACTAATATATTGTTGAAAAAAAGGGAAATACACTGCTGGCCACCCAAATTGCAACACCAAGAAAGACAAGAGATATCACAACAAAATTTATTTTGTAGATAACATGTTGACCAAGTATCAAATGATTAAATTTATAGACTTCTGTGAAGTGTGGTTCCTGAATAAAATCAGTAGCCAGAGTAGCCGCCATTGTTGGAGATCACCGCTGCCACACGCCTCGGCATTGATTCAAAGAGACTTTGGATGAGTTCTTGGGGTACAGTAGACCAAGCAGCTTCCACACGTTGCCAAAGTTGATCTGCTGTGGCAGCTGGGGAATGGAATCTGGGTCAATCGTAGAGCAACCATGGACTACATGTTTTCTATCGGCGAAAGATCCGGAGAGCGAGGCGGCCAGGGAAGCAATTCAATCTGGCGATTGACGAAGAACCGTTGGACAATGCGTGCCACGTGTGGTCGCGCATTATCCTGTTGAAATATGGCTGTGGGCAAGCCCTGAAGGTAAGGAAGGACAACTGGCTCCAACACCTCGGAGATGTAGCGCTGGCTGTTTAAAGTACCGGCAATGCGTACTAGAGGTGTGCGAGAGTGATATCCAATACCGCCCCATACCATAATACCCGGTGCAGGACCAGTGTGGAGGTGCATAACGCAGCTGTTCAGCATCCTCTCTTCACGGTGTCTCCAGACTCGAATGCTACCATCTTGGTGTTGCAGACAGAAGCGTGACTCGTCAGTAAAGACAATTTCATTCCATTCTGCCGTCCACATCTTTCTGTCATCGCACCATTGGCGGCGGAGACGTCTGTGGTTCTGCGTCAAGGGTAGACAAAGCAATGGACGTCTTGCGGACAGACCACTCTGCTGTAAACGGCGTCGAATGGTACGCGCAGACACTGGATGATGCGTTACAGACTGCATGTGCTGTGCTATGGTTCGTGATGTGACTGAGCGATCTGTCACTGCCATGCGCATAATTTGCCTGTCATCACGTGAAGTGGTGCGCTGAGGTGGATGCGATCGAACACGCCGGTCCGTCGTATCCTCCTGCATCCAACGATCACTATCCGCATTACAGTTGTTTGGTTTCGTCCAACACGGCTACCAATTTCCCTGAAAGATAATCCACAATCTCGGTAGGCCACTATCCTTCCTCTGTCGAACTCGGATACTTGATCAAAAGATGATCGCTGTTTTCGACGAGGTATAATTGATCGTTTTTTTGAAAAAAACCACAAGAAAAACACAATTGCCGAACTTGAAATCGTCGAAATCTCCAAGCCTTAAATAGCGCTTTGAAGTGGCGCCACAGGCGCGCGTGATGTACGTCTGCGCTGAAATTGTAATCATTTGCATATCTCACCTCCGCTAATGCTTGTTGTAAATTTCATGTTATTTGCATATTTCCTTCAGGGTGTTGCATTTACAGTGGCCAGCAGTGTATATTGGTTAGATTTTGCTATAGAATGTTTGGCAATTCATAGTTTTGTTCCCTGTTTTAACTAAAAGCATGTGTTTAAAAAAAAAGTGCCTAAAAGATAGGCACATACCTTAAAATCTCATTTATTACACACAGGTTACGATATTCTTTCAAATGCCTTTTCAAACTGAAAAGATACAAAGCTTTAATACAAAGCTAAAGCTTAGAATTAAAATTACAACTAACTGTATTCATATTATCACCATATAAAAAAAAAGATTGAATAAATATTAAGAATTAATAAACTAGGAGAAAACATTAAGTTAAGACTAAGTTGAGATTTTAAATAGCAGAGAAAAGCCGGAGTTGAATATCCGCTAGTGCAGGAGGTGAAACAACGCACCAGTGAGGATCGAACTCACGGTGACAGGGTGGGAGCCAAAAGAGAACGCCACAAGCCAGCAATAGCAAGGTAAGGAAGGCCACCTGGAAGGGTTATACCGCTTTTTCGTTACGTGACGATTTCTGCCAGTTCACTCTACTGTAAGCCGCGTAAAAGAACTTCGTTCCAAAAACAGTTAAAACTATGGTTAGATTTAAAAAAAGGGCTTAATTACTCCAGAGATCCCTATTTCAAAACATTCTTTACGATTTAATCTAATCATTCTTTCGTATATGAAAAAAAAACCAGAAAGGTACAGAACATCGTTATTAACAACATGGTACAGTTTGGGAGAAATTTCATAAAACACTTAACATTAAGAACCTAACACTTAACATTTAGGATATACAGAGTACGACGAAGGTACTTCTGTTACTGTCACACTTCCTTTACGAATCTCTCTGTAAAATGTGTAATTAAATGCAGAGGAAGAAAATCTGCAGTGTTCTATATTTGCATATTAATAATAATAGAAAAAATATAATAATGACCTCTAATGCCTCTTCTTCTCAGTCCAGTTCTTAAATTTTATGAATATTTCACCTCATTTAAACTAAAATTGACATGATTGAGTGCCTTTTTCCTGAATCTTGGACATCTTCAGGAGCCTCGGTTAGACCATTCAACGCTGGTTACCACATAACTTAGGCATCTCAATTCCTTCTTGCCGTCTGAGGACACTGAACGTTATTTAATAAAAGGTGTTATTTCCCCAAACTACCTAGAACTGTATGAACGTATTTCTATAGAAATCTAATCTTAGGGCCTACAAGTCTGAAAAAACGAAAACGACGCAAGTGCGAACATGGAGAAGGTATTGATGGGATCAAAGAATGACCTAGAACAATGGTTCCCAACCTTTTTCAGCTGGCGACCCACCTTTCCTTATCGGAATAGCTCCACGGTCCATCGGTCCATGGTGGAGTAAAAAACCTTATTTGTATCGTATCCCTTCCTTATGTATATATAATTTACCATCAAATATTGCATATATATATATATATATATATATATATATATATATATACAGTCGAACCTCCATATATCGAACTTCTCTATATCGAAATTTTCTATATATCGAACTCTTAGCAAATCTCCATGTTCATTACATAGAAAAATTGTTTCTATATATCGAAAAAATCTCTACATATCGAGATTTTTTTCAAGACAAATTGGGAGATTTTATTCCACTTTAGAATAAAATCTCCCAATTTTTGGCATTTGAAACAATACGCCGTGGACTTCAATTCGCGGAAAATGTACCTGATGAAGTTTTTAGTGGACTGAAAAAATACGAACATTTTTTTGAACTTTCCGCATAACTAACTGTTCAGCAAGTTATTCGTAGTTATTTTAAAAGAATGTAACTGTGATCATTGTAACCACTGTCTGCATTATTGTTTTTTTTTAATATATGTAGTAATCAATAAATCTTTCGTATTAATTCATTTTTTAGTTATTAACTTTCATTTAATGGGATTCGCATATAAATAAGAAATGGAGTTTCGTATACGAAAATTAGCTTTAATTTTTTTTAAGGAGAATTGTGATAAGACTAAGCTCAATTCTATATATCGAAATTTCTATATATCGAATTTTTTCGCGCAATTTGCTACTTCAATATATGGAGGTTCGACTGTATATATATATATATATATATATATATATATATATATGCTTTTTTGAAGATACAGATTGATTATTGATAAACAATTTGTGTTCTGATTTGAAAATGGTTGACAAAATATAAGCACTTTGTTGCAAAACAGTTATTTATTTAACAATAGATATATGTTTGCAATATATGCAACAAGTGGTCACTGCACGATGTCCACAGTAAGACTGAGTGACTGAGGTTAGTAAATAATAGTGCTCACGTGGCGTGACCTTCGACAGTGTGGCGGTAGAACGAGAGGGGGAGCAGCGTTGCCAGAGTGTGCACCACATGTGTGACTGTGTGAGTCATCTGGGAGGGATGTAGTGGTTCTGTTGTCTGCCCCAGATGCCAAAAATCAAGAACCAAGAAAACAATCAAAACACAATTCGATTTGTTTCAATTTTTCTTATCTTTACTGATGGTTTTTTCGATGGTTTCTGATAGTTTTAGGACCCAGTCGCGACCCACCTGTAAAACTTCCGCGACCAACAGGTTGGGAACCGCTGACATAGAACATATTGGCTAATTTGAGAACTGAGCCAGGGATCTTCTGTTTCAAGGATTAACGTGCCGGACCTGGGAAAAAATTAATCATTTCATAGCATGCATAAATTTAAATTATAGTGAAAAGTTTCTGTTTTTTAACTTTTAGATGAAAAATAAGCCGTATTCTAAGGAAGAACATTCAAAAACGAAAATATTCTAGAAGGTTTTCAATTCCTTTCAATCTATTAGGGTCAAGCCCTGATTTTTCATTAGGCCCGCGCCTTGCCCCCCCCCCCCCAAAAAAAAAAAAAAATTTAAAAGAAAAGAATGAAAAAATTCCCAATTCAATTATTTTTAATTTTGCCCTTTTTAATAGCAATTTTTTTATATATCCTTTCAAATTTAATTGATTGGTTCATCATATGTATGTTATCTATATATATAAAACAGTTCATAACTGACTCATTCATTCACTGACTGACTGACTGACTGACATACAACGCACAGACCAAACCGCTGGATCTAAAGGGCTGAAATTTTGCATGGCGATTCTTCTAATAGTGTAGGGGTGCACTAAGAAAGATTTTTCAAAAATTCTTCTTAGATTTTTTAAAATTAAATTTTTAAGCTGTTTTTTAAACTTTTTTTACGTTTGCATTTAAAATAATACATTGAGGGTTATAAAATTTATATCACGAGAAAGATCATAAAAATTCCTTCAAAATGAGATTTTTTTGAATATTTACCTCCATTTCCTGATTTTTGGTGAATTTTTAAAGATTAATTTTTAGAATTTAATTTATTAAATGCTGATCACGTGATTTCTTTTTCTGGTACTTTAAATAAATTTATCGTCACGTGCAAAAAAAAAATAGACAAAAAAATATTTTTTTCTTGCTAATGCGACAGACGATTGGACTTTATTTTGTCTATAAAATTATCCCTTACGATTTTTTTATAAATATGTTTTTTTTACATCAATTGTATACATTGATCGTCGTATTTATTATAAATATATATATATTTATTTTTTTTGGAATTAATTGCATACATTGACCGTTGTATTTAATTTGAATGTACTCCGTAGCGAAGCCGGGTTTTCAGCTAGTAGTGTATATAAGGGATTAATAAGTTTTTCTGGTTGCAGTGTATTGGTGTTTTAATGATGAAGTTGATATGTTGTATTGCTTTTCGTTATTTGATAATGCTCTAGGCTTCTACGCTTCAAATATCCAATTCTTGGTAAAATGGTACTTTAACAATGACACATTATTATTATTATTTTTCTTTTGTTGTCAATTTTAGAAATTTTACGCCCACATCAGTGTTAGGGGGCCCCCATCCCGAGTTGTGCCTCTAGTCCTGAATTTTCTAAATCAGGCCCTGATTAGGGCCCAACATTTTAAGAGAACCTTTTTAAATACAAACTGGCAAATGAGGGAGAAACTTTTCTACATAATTAAATTCGGAATTCCGTGAACACAATAA
Organism: Dolomedes plantarius; assembly: GCA_907164885.2. Lineage (NCBI taxonomy): Eukaryota > Metazoa > Arthropoda > Arachnida > Araneae > Dolomedidae > Dolomedes > Dolomedes plantarius. The sequence goes on along the minus strand of OU015498.1, from coordinate 29,530,478 downwards.
TTCGAGCACCTAGAAACAGCACATCCCTTATAAATTCAACATTTATCGAAATTGCGATAGGGTAGGTGGGGGCAAAGGTTCGCATGGGGCAAAGGTTGGCACATACATTTTAAAATGACCGGGAAGAGTTTTAGGAAGAATAGGGTAGGCAATGCATTCCTCTACTTCCAGTCAGTTGCCTCGTAAAAAATGTTGGAGTTAAGACCCCCTTTTGCAGAGAAAATGAGGTAAGTTTATTTTCGTCTCTTTTAATGTAATTTTTTGCAAATTTTGAGTAATTTTGAGCATCACTCAAACTCACGAACTGTTTTGGGCTTATTTTCGCATGTTAGGGTGGTAAATAACCTTTCAAATCCTACCTTAAGTTTTGGGTTAACTCAAATATAGTGGCTTTCATTCTGCAGAAACAGAACCAGCACGAAATGGGGCAAAGGTTTGCAGTAGTTATGGGGTAAAGGTTCGCAGTGCAAACCTTTGCCGCTCGAACTATTAACATTTGTTTCATGTCCTCTTTTCATTAGGAATCCTTATTAACAACGTCTTCTATTATTAATGGGAATTCACATTTTTGTAATTTGAAAAAAAATTATGGTTTTCGATAAAAACTGCCTGTTTTTAATCAGAAAATTTTTTGTAAAATGCTTGAAAATCCATAAATTAAAAATAAAATAAATGAGTACAACACAAAAATAAAATAGCTCTGAACCTATTTTACAAGATAAAGGAATTAAATGTTGTTACAAGACATTATAAGCTTCGAAGGTCTGGTTAGGGAAAAAAACTCTAAATGAGTAATTTCCAGATTTGCAAGTCTTTGAAAGGATCCTTGCGTCACAATTTTTGACGAAATTTTATACAATTTATTACAAAGACTCCTCTTATACATTAAAATAAAGTTATGTATCCATTTCAGGTTTAGACATCATTCAGATTAACTTAAGCGTGTTTAACTTAAGCGAGTTTAACTTAAGCGTGGAAAAGTACAAAAATTTCACGAGAATTCAGAGTAGAAGCATAAAAATATTTCCTAAAAATTAATTATTCAACGAAAGCACAAATCAAAACATAACCCTGATCAAAATGTATAAGCAATCTAAATGCAAAATTAAGGATAAGGTTAAAAATTGGATCGCAAGAAGCATTTTAAAAAACATAATAAAAATTTCAATTTTTTAAATATAAAAAATAAAATTTTAAATATTTATAAAATTTTATAAGGTGTTTGAAATAGTTTTACTTTAATGAATATTTATGCCCAATTTCATATCTCTGAGGTAAAAATTTCAAAAATTGCTTTGTAATGTCCCCCATCCCCTTAATTTGCTTAATTTTTACGGGTTTTAAAAGAATGAGTAAAGCCTAAGATATAATATAACGATAGTGTTAATAGTTGATATTTTAATTGGAAGTTCTTTAGTTTAAGAAAAAAATTATTGAGATTAACCCCTTTTCATTTTGTGAATTTCTTTGTTAGATTCAACTTTCTGTGTTAATAGTTGATATTTCATTTTGAAGTTTTTAGTTTAAGAAAAAATTTATTGAGATTAACCTGTTCAATTTGTGATTTTCTATATATGTAACACCTTTAAAAAGATTACAAGATGTGAAATAAAATTATTTAGACAACTCTATTTGTGATTTTCGATGCCTATCCAGTAAGAAACCAACGAGTGGGGTAAAGGTTTGCAGCGCGAACCTTTGCCCCACCGATTGGGGTAAAGGTTCGCAAACAGGTCTTTTGGTAAAATTAAAAATTCGGTGACTAAATATTTCGGGAAAAAATTCATTATTTTATAGAAGGTAGAGGGGATACCCAACTACAATACAAGTGACTTTTTGGGGCGATAGGATCTAACGGAGGCCCGTAAGAAACCCAAAACTCAAAACTGCAAACCTTTGCCCCCACCTACCCTACTTCTACCCGATGACTCCACTTTTGGATTCCTTCCACAATAAACAAATCATTAAAATTTTTTTTCCCGCTTGGACTTCACAGCTCTGAATGTGAAATGTTATCTCCCCCATTTGAGCGTACTTGCGGTACCATATTTCTCCCTTCCCATTCAACGCGATTTGGGTCGGGCTATGGGCTGAAGAGAGAGTGTCTCTTCATGGAATCCTTGGCCTACATTGGTAAGGAGTCTCGGTACGGACCGTTCAACGCCGGTTGCCGTAGAAATTATATATCCTGATTCCTTCTTGCCGGCTGACTTGACATTGAGCGTTATCTGCCATAAGTCTCTTGAAGAGTGTTTGTTTTTCGGAGTACTTACTCTTAGGAGCAAACGAGTTGATTTATGGTCCTTGAGGGTGAGTTGCCACTTTGACGGATATGTGGGTAAATTGTTTTACGGCTCTATCTGTGTGGTGCTCATAGATGGACGAAGTATGTTTTCGGAGTTAATTTTACATGGCATGACCATTGTTTGAAGTGCGCTTTTTTTCGATAATTGTCAGTAAACGCAGTGTTTTGACGCTTCGAAAGGAGAATAAACATATGTGTTGCACTTTATATAGAGTTTTTACTGTCATTTTACGGCTTTTCACGTGATTTCAAAAGCTTTCGTTCACGTTTTCTTATGTTTTTAATAATAAAAAAAATTGCGCCCTCTCTCGCAATCGCGGCTCCAGTCCAGAGATTTTGGTGGGGTCAACGTCAGCTCTTAGGTTTATTTATATATATATATATATATATATATATATATATATATATATATATATATATATATATATATATATATATATATATATATATATATATATATATATATATATATATATATATATATATATATATATATGTGAAGCCTGGTAGCGTGGTGGTTAAAAATGTCAAGCTGCCAAACCACAGGTCCAGGGTTCGACCCTGCGACTGGGCAAGGTCGACTCAGCGTTTCATCCCTTGAGTGGGTCGATAAAATGAGGACCAAGCATGCTTGGGAACTAAACTCTGAGGGTCCGACGTCAGGTTGACCACCTTACTGAGACATATGCTGTATGGTACTCCAAGCCACAAGTAGGGATGCGACATCGACAAAAAACATCGATGTTTTGAAACATCGATGTTCAATATTAAAACATCGATGCTAATAAAACATAGCTCAAAAACCATCGATGTTTTAGAACATCCATTTTTTAAAACTGGTTTAGTAACCTCTAACATTAATGTTACTTCGGTTAGTCGTGTGGGGGGGGGGGGGATGATTTAATTTTACTCTTTGATTGGGCCGACACAAATGACCAAAACTTGGTTGCTAGAGTCAGTGTATATCATAGAATTTCCATGATACATTTCATTCCTTTTACCAGAAAATTGAGGAAGAACTTATTTCTATAAAAACAATTGATAGGACCAAAGCCATAAAAAAAATCCGCGATGTTTTCTAATTTAAATTGGCTGAATGGGAAAAATTATTGTAATATTTATTTACAAGTCGGAGAATAATTTACTTGAAGGATGCTTAAATAATTTAGTAAAAAAAACTCTGAAGTTATTAACTTTAACAAGTGTTTAACACCCTCGTCTTCATTAATTGAAATCAGCTGAGAATCTCTACAATTCATGTAAAGAATAGCTTGAGAAACTTTGCTGTGCATATATCTCCACCTTTTTTTTATTATGGGGCTTTTTCATTAAAAAAAAACATGGAGACAACATAAAACATCGAGCACAAAACATCGATGTTAAAAAAACTTCGGCTTCATTATATCGATGTTTAGAACATCGATGGTTTTATGAAAACATCGATGTTTTGAAAGCATCGACATCGATGTCGCATCACTAGCCACAAGGTCGAGAAAGCGGACATGGGTACCGCCGTAAGTTTAGTTTAGTTTATATATATATATTCTATTTTTTATAAACTCATTTAGTATACGATTTTATAATTTAGGTCTACGATTTTATAATTTTAGGCTATGAAAAAAAAAATACGCTGGGTTTTTTTGGGGGGGAGGGCAATTGCCCCTGCTGCTCCCCCCTTGGAGCCGCCGATGCTCTCTCGTTCAATTGTACGAAACAAGAAATGAGTGAGTGACAGTAACACATTTTAAAAAAGCAACCAGTTTTATAGAAATATCGATTTTTTTTTAAAATTCAAGAAAAACAAAGCCCGTCACCATCCTTCTATTTTTTTAAATTTGACCAGACATTTTGTTGTAAAAACTTAATGTAAAACCAATAATGCAATTCCTGCTTCTAAATACTTTCTACCAATCCCAATAGCCCGAAGCAGTAAAATCCAGTCAACTATTTTACAGATGACCATTAAATTTACGGCAAGTTATTTTTTTCCCGTTAAGTAACAGCAGAAAAACTTTCATCACTTTTCAGGATTTTACGTAAAGTCTTTTATAGAAATAAGTAGAATTATTTCTTGTTTTATTGCAAACTCTGCGATTCGAAACAATAGTTTAAGTTTTATCATTAAATTAACGACAAACTATTAGCTACGGAATAGTTAGTAATAGTTTCCATTATTTTTACGAGCCCTTTTTTTTCTCTCAAGGAACTTAACTTCAGTGAATGTAGTTCGGTTGGAGTCCCATGTAAGCTATTCAGCAATGATCGTGTCTTATGAGTGAAAAGTCGAATTAAATTTGTCGATCTTTAAATCCATCTGTGGGGTTACAGTACTCAAAAAGGAGGGGCACTAGATGAAAGGAAATTGCCGTCTCCAAAATACAATTTATATTTCAGGTGATTTTGCAGATCGCTGTCGTGGTATGTATTGTAGCGTACTGGAAATATGGTTTTTTTCCCGAGACCCCACAAGGGCTGAAAAACAGCTGCGTGTTTTTCAAAGAATGTGTTGTTCGGTTCCACCAGTTCGGAACACGTGGGGGGATTACAAACCGTTTTCCTCACAGATGCAGCCACTAAAGCTGTCAACTTAACGTTTCGGCAATGCAATAAAGTTCGGCGTCTAGTAGGGCTGTCAGCCGATAATCTGCGGGCCCCTCCACCACTTTAAAGATCCAGACATTGGAGGGAGAGACGCTGTATAAAATCCGAGCTGGATAGACGTGTTTTTTGCTAGGCTCCTGTGTTGTTGGGCCGAGAATGGGCCCTGGAGCGTGTATTTGTGAATCTGCACGTAAATTAAGTGATTATGTCGGAAGTGTTTAAAGTTTAATTCTTTTTGTAAATAAATCTACTTGTTATGTTTTTGTTTTAAAAATTTGGCTTTCGCTTTTAATTAGAACTCTATCTTTCTTTGGTATGGATCAATAGTTGTGAAATTTCTTCAAAATGCCTCAGAGAGTTTATCAGCCTTATCGTGACGCCACAGTATGATAAAAAATGTATCGAGGCTTTCTTTGATGTTATTTAACCCTTCAGCGGGTGCGCTGATTTTTGGAACACCAGCAGGCGCGCGTGGTACAAAGTGCAACGTCTCTTTCAACCTTGATTATTCCTTTCGTAATAAACTTTTTCTTCTGAAATTGAAAATAATGTTTCTGCGTTTTATGACAAGATATAAAATGTTGATAATATTGAGATATATTTATAAATAAAGGCCAAAGAATGAAGATACAATCGCCTTATTTCAAAACTGTCCAATTTATTGTATCTAAGGACAACTTGCGGATAGATTCTTATTATGTCCAAAAACCTAAAAAAACAATGAGATTGTCCATCTTCGTGATATGCAAAATACCGTGAAATAGCTGCACATTTGATCGAGTACATCAACTCCTGCTATTATAGTACAGTATAATCGTTGGTTTATCCCGGTTAAATCACGACTACCAATGAATGGAAAGGAATACAAGGGTCAGAAAATCAGACCTGCATTTGAAAGGGTGTCGCTATAAATAGAAACTGCTTAGAACATTCAAACCTCATATGTAAAAACAAACCATTCAAAATTACGAAAATGTTACCCTTTGTATACGAGCGCGCCCGCTGAAGGGTTAAGTAAAACTTAAGTTAAAAGTATAATTATCGCTTTTTTAGCTAACGTTTACTGATCAGTGGTCCAAGTTTTTAATTCCTATTACACGGGGGTGACGCGAGAAAGGTGTGTCACTGAGGTTTCGAGTCTAAGGGCCTAATCACATAGGAGTCCGTTAGCGGAAGCGTTAAAGTATTGAAATATATTTAACCTATGACAAACCTCCAAACGGTTAGCAACGAAATTTTTAACGCCTATGATTGGTTTATTTCCGTCTCAGTGCCATCTTTCTTTTTACGCTTCCGCTACCGGATTCCTATGTGAACATGGCCCTAAGTGTAAAGAAGTACTTGAAATATGCAAGTATCTTTGCAAGTACGGCCCTTAATCAGGTGTTGAGAAATGTACCATAAGCTGGATGACAATGTGTAAGTATATTTATAAGATTGTTTCGCAAGATTTTATTGTTATTTCAAGAAGACGTTGAGACGATGAAGCCAATTTAAAAGGCTCCAGAGTGTATCAACCCAGGATCTCCCTAGCAGGACTTTTCCTCATACTAATTATGTAGTAACTTTTTCCTTACGGGGTGTGATAGCATGTATCCCAAGAAAGAATATATATATATGTGATAATAACGGCCCACCATTATATAAAGCGTATTTAAGGGGATGGTGGACCTTTCAAAACGATTTTTGAAATTTTTACAACAGAGATATGAAATTTTGTATATATATTCATTAAAGTATAAAAATATTAAACACCTTATAAAATTTTATAAATATTTTAAAAAAAATATTTTATAACTAAAAAATTTAAATTAAATTACCCTTCTTTAAAATGCTCCTTGCGACTCAATTTAAACTTTTCCCCTTAATTTTGCATTTATATTGCTTATAAATACTTTCTGAACAAAGTTATGTATTTTTTTGTAGTTTCGTTGATTAGTTAATTTTTAGAAAATATTTTTATGCTTGTACTGTGAATTTTCGCGAAATTTTTGTACTTTTCTACACTAAAGTCAAACTTTTATAACCTAAATGACCTCGAATCCTAAAATGGATACATAACTTTATTTTTATGTATTACAGGAATCTTTATTATAAATTTCATAAAATTTCGTCAAAAATTATGACGCGAGGAGCATTTTAAAGACTTGCAAATCTGGAAATTTCTGATTTTGAGAAAAAGTCATTTAAAAGATAATTTTTTAATCTACCTTTAATACTTACTACTCTAAAGCCACCGATTTTTCATTTTTCTTTTCACTACACATTTTAAATGCATTTCATTCCAATATTTACATGTTTTTAAAATATTAATACATCCCCAAAAAAATTCCAATTTTTGCTCGATTTTTGGTAATTTGAAAGTCCACCATCCCCTTAAAATTACCCTGTTAATAAAGCACGACCCCTTTTTCCAAAATTGGAACCTAAAAGTAAAATAAGATAAATTATATTATCCCTGCAGATCATTATACAGGCATGTGAAGTAGCGGAACTCAATAACATCCCCAGATATGAGTGTTAGAAGTTATGAGATTCCGAATGTCAGTATAGTGTCAAAAATCTTGAAGAGCCCTCGAATCACTCTGAATTTATAGGTTCTGTAACGTCAAAACCCACACTTTGCAAGAATTTTATGGCCACTTATCCTGCACTCAGGTCAAGAGGTCGCGGTTCTAGCAAGCGCGGGATCTAGCACTAAAGTCCCCGATAAACTTAAGTGGACACGTGAACTCCACGAATCTAAAGTCGCCCAATTAAAATATTAAGAAGTTTTAGGCCCTCTGGCGTCAATATCGCAAAGCACTTATTTACAATGTGCGTGAAAAGAAGATTTCTTCTCTTGGTGTCTAACTCTCGTTGATGTCGGACCTGCGGTCCGCTTCTGTCTTGGTATGTAAGTCGCGCCCTGTAAGGCCAAGTCATGTGGCCACTGCAGCTAATGCCTTCAAATAAACAAAGCAAGTCTTCGAAGTGGTGTATCTCATCAATGGCTCAAAGAGTGCGTGTCTCGCCTAAGGTTCGTAAGTGATTCCCTGGATCTACAATTCGCCCGACTGCATCAGTCCCACGTGCCGGCTACGACTCCGATAAGTGCTATGCCTCTCCTCCGCGGCGTGAGGTATGGGCATCACACACACACACACATATATATATATATATA
>OU015498.1:29479909-29517409 GCA_907164885.2 Dolomedes plantarius | reverse complement strand
ACTCAAAGGAATCGGGGACTCGCTCTTTCCTCCCCCTCTAAAACACTACTCGTCGTTTGACCTACTTCTGTTGGGGTCAGGGTTCAACTGTTACTCCTCGCACGCTCTATAAGGCCTCAATGCTACAGGTAATTCTGACGTCTTAAAAATTTTTAGCAGGTTCCATATTCACTCTCCCAATACCATATTTACTTTTAAGCAAATATACCAATAAACGATGACAATAGAGGAATGAGCTCCGACGGTAGACTCATGTTCGCAAATTCAGGTAATTTATCCTGAATGGCATTCTGAGTCTTATAGTCTTCAGTCAAATCAAGTGTATTCCTGATTTGCATAGACGTTTTTGGATGCTCGTGTTCTCCATTGCCATTCGTTAGCATTATATCATCACAGTTATTTTGAATACGACCATAATATAATTTAGCACAGTTATTATCATCAGAATATTCATTTATCATTTTACTCGACCTACATATTAATACACGTTACTCCTAATTCAAATTAATAAAATACCAATTAAACAATTATATACCAATACACTACGCAATTACTAATTACACATATGAAAATTTATTGAATTAACCTCTACTCACAATTTGAAATTAATACAATGTCACTTAAACAATTATATATAAACACACTAAACATATACTACCCATAAGCATGAAAAATAGTAAATCAACACTTACTCACAAATTTAAGTTAATAATAATAATAAAACATACTGCTAACGGAATCCAATAGACGTAAAGATGATACTACAATCACTTAATTTAATGTTCAGGTTAAATAGCTTCATATGTAGTAAAGATAATAATATATTCTTCAACTGGGTATCTCCTGTATAACATACACCTTAATAGTTCTAGTTAGAAAACCTATAGTATCTTATACACTGATAATTTTATCCATAACAATCTTACCTTGCGTTTGTTGCACTGTTAGCGGTAACACTGTTTTTATGAATTGTCCGTTATAATCACTGTGTTCCGGATCCTCTAAACACCATAGTGGGTTACTATGCACTTCACTAAAGTTTTGCAGTAAGAATCTATGAGATGAGCCCATCACTCAACGTGATCACAAATACACACACACACACACAAAACGTCGCTCGATGACACTTAGGGCCACATCAAAAGGCTAATCAGAACCTTTGACAATTGCACTGCCCGTCATAAATAATACTTGACGTGCACACATAATCACACTGATCTATATTTCATTTTAACACATCCTAATTGGATCTGTGAAGTCGGCAGGGTCTCTCTAATCAGTAATAAATTTCTGTGCTCATTCATTACTCTCTTGTTCTGCCACATTCTGTCCAGGTAAACTGCATCTCGGGGACTCACCACATAACACTGTACAGTTTTCTGACACGAATACTTTTCTTCTGAATATCGGAGAAACATTGCCACTCTCAAATGGGTTTAGTCCCGATCTCTTGTCAGCCCCTCTAGTCTTAGGCTGCAGAGAAAGTTCACTTTCTCCCCTTACTTAGTTTGTCCGAAGCTAGTGTCAATGACCTCTGATTATCACCGAACTCCTTCCATCTTGTATACGAATGATGCTTTCCACTGCAACACCAGTGAGCTATTACAGCACTGTCTTCCTTCGTAACGGGGGTGCAATATGACACCCTCCTCGGTTCGGTGTGGGGAATTGGGAAGCAAGGCTCGTCCGCCATGTTTGTCCTTCTTGTCTTCTATTGCCTTAAAATGCATATAAGTTCATTTAATCAATTTGATTTCTTCTTATTAAAATCCATTAGGTTTCCTTCGCAAAGTAACTATCCTGTCGGCTTGTGACATTCCACCCCTTGATTCCATAACACATTCAATAAGCACAAAAACGAGGCAAAGTTCTATAAAATTGCAGTCCTTTTATTCAGAGTTGGGAACGGATATCAGAGCGTCCTTCTAGCATGACGCGGAACATACAAGTCTTTTCACATACACAGCCAACAACAGAATAATCCTGCTCTCTTAGTCAGGGGCTGTACCAAAGTCAGCGACTGTTTACATGAACACAGATGTTTTTCGTGGGTGGTATACTACTATAAGAAGCACATTGGGTGCGCTTTATCTTTATGATATTGTTTGACACTTTTGATCCTTTATCTCTGGCACCTGCAGCCATTATCTCTGAGATATTGTGAACTGCGGATTTTAGATGACTAGAGACGGGGTTTGGGTTACTCCTTCTGGGCGGCATGGCTAATAATCCTATCAACTGAAAAGAATTTATTGTGTTATTTTCCCCACTGGAATTTGCAGATGTTCACTTGCTTTTGGGTGGGCTATTCCTGAGAGAAAGGGTCCTCTCTTAACAGATGTGGGACCCGAATTATAGAAATAGACGAGATTCAACTTATAATGTCAAGATTCAACTTATAATGTCACATATATATATATATATATATATATATATATATATATATATATATATATATATATATATATATATATATATTAAATTTGGAAGAAAAATTCGAACATAGTTTCTGTTACAAAAAATAGGGTTAATTGGGGTTACATAAAAACACTTGCATAGTAAGGCACAAATCGAAGCACTTTCCGTTGTAACAACAAAACTATAAAGGTTGAAATTCAACTTTTCAAAATAAAGCTTTAATTTTTATAATTTATAGTTCCTCTACTATTTTGTACTCGTGAATTACCAAACAGATTTTGCTTTTGTTGATTGCGTCACGGGTCATGTTGTCTGCAAAAACACTCAGACTTCTCGTTAAGTAAAATTATAAAATTATCTGGATCATCTTGACTGGTTCTGAGACTGTGCTTTTTCGCTTACACACACTTGGAGCTGAGGGACTGCCACGTGTTTTTTTTTTTATGGTTGGCTAGCTTTTGTTAATTGTAGTTATTATTTTTATTTTTTGTTTGGGTATGCATATCATACTATTATTTGTTAATCTCCAAGTTCAGACTTTGTAGATGCATATCTTTTCGATTATTAGTTATGTTTGAGTGACAAAGGAAGAGACACTATTCTAATGGAAGGAATAATTAAGATATTACAATTTCTGCTTCCACTTTAATTTATTTGTTGACCGTACCTTTCTTCCTTTAATTATAGTATTATTGTATTGTATAGTATTATAGTATTATTGTATTGTATTATTGTATTGTTCAGCACTGCATTTAGTGCCTCTCTTTGTAAGTACATTTTAATTTACCTTGACTCGATTCTTACTTTTTTATCATTTATGTTTTCGGGAGCTTTTATTGATCTAAGCTCATATTGATGTAATTGATATAATTAAAATGTTGGAACTCCAACCCCAAAATGAAAATGTGAGGCTTCATCAAAAAAGTATTTTGATGTCTTAGCCAATGACAGCATTGCCATTTAGAGATAGGGTTTGCATCTGAGTATTGCGATCTCAAAGGCAAACACACCTTGCTTCTATGCAATTCAGCATGGCGAAACAGGATTAAAAAAATTGGGAATGAAATTGTATGCTGTGTAAAAAGATCTTTAAGTTAATTTGTATTTCGAAGGAAAACTCTTCAACGGTTCTAAGTTCAACTCTAAGTTCAACGGTTGTGTAGTTGTTGTTGTTGTTGTTTTAAATGCCCCCTGGCCGATCCTTATTCCAGACCAGGTACATATACGCTAGCGAGCTGAGAGGTACGGCCCCGGTTTCTAATGGCACCACAAGGGTAGAGTCCGATTCAGCCAGGTGCCACCTCAATTTTGACCAAGCACACAGGGGCGGTATCGGGAGGGATCGCACCCTCTCCCCGCCTCGGTGACATCATATAGCGCATACAGATTGGTACAGAGTTCTCTGCATCTGCCAGTGATTTATGTTCTCTGTACTCTGTATATGCGTGGATCTCCTCCTCTAGCGGTCCGATACATAGCATCAAAGGAGAACCCGAGGTCCCGGGGGTCAAATGGTGACAGTGGGGGCGGGGAACACTAGATCAAGAAACACGAGGGACCTTGGCGGCTTGAATGGGGGGTTCTAAATGGGGGAATATCTGGAAGACACGTGTTCATTGGAATGGGGGTGGTTCTAAATACCGTGTCTAATGTTACCGTGACTAATGTGATGACAGGAGTCGGGGATCTGCAGGCAGAGAACTCTGTACCAATTTATATGCACCATTAGAGGGGCAGATTTAACGTGCCTATATCCGGCCTAGACACGGTGGTATTTAATGGCGCTTGTCGGGATTCGATCCGAGCTCCCTCAAAGCCGATGCGCTACCACTAGATTTCCACTAGGCTCAACGGTTGTGTTATGATTATGAGCACATGAACGAGAGAAATCAAGATCCGTCAGTACTGTTTAACATGTACCTCTTATTACTTGAGTAACTTTAAAACTGCAATATATTAAATATTTACACAGAATTTTAAACCAGACATGTTTGATTACCGCCATTGATGACGCAACGTTCCAAATGAACAAAGATTACGGGTTTGAATGTCATCTCTGCAGGGCCGCCCAGAGACTTTACAGGGCCTGGGGCAAACTTCTGTTGGGGGCCCCAAGACTATTTTTCAGAAGACTATTTTGTAGTAAGAGAAATCTGATTAATCGAATAATTTTTTATTTTTGGAGGGGCCCCTTTTTTCAGGACATTATTTTGAATTTTGAAGTACGGTACAAGTTTCAGAATTTTCTTTCAGAGGAAATCTAATAAATAATTTTTTTAAAATTTTTTGGGGGGCCCCTCCGGCAGTTGGGGGACTGGGGCAAAGTACCCCAGTTGCCCCACCCTCTGGGCGGCCCTGCATTTCTGGTGTATACTAACCTGGCGTACAACCCATAATCTGGGTCAGTCATTTTTATTCTAGCATGTGGAGTCTGAATGATGTAATTCTCTTTACTAAGTTTTTTACCCATTTATTTTGACTGAGCGTTTTTGTCTCGCTAGAACTCCTCCTTCTATACAGATAGCTTGAAAATAAGTAAATTGTACACAGTTGTCTCCAGTCGTATGGTTTTTTTACACTGCATTTATAAGAAAGGTTTTGCGGTCGAATTTGTCAAAAGACTTTATGGTTGAAGTATTTGTGACAAACTGTAAAACTAAAAATCACCCAATCCCACAATGCTGGGAAGCGATTAAAGAAATAAAGGTTTTTTTCCTCTGGGAAAACAAAGCTTTTCAGGTCTTAAGAGTTCTATGCAAATAAGAAGCAATAATAAACCCTTGCTTTAAAATTTCAAGTTTTGCCTCTTTTTTTTATATCTTTCAAAAATTCTAACGCTTCAGAGAAGCCCGTTCTCATCGGAATATAGCGCGATTTTATATCACCTTTCAAGTAATAAGGTTTATTTTATCAGACGTTTAAAATTTTAGTTATTACATATTTTAAAACCTTAAAACCAGAAATTTTTCTTATCGCTTAGACGACTAACACATTTGTATAAGGGTGTATAAAACATAACTTTTTGGTAGCTGTGCGATGGAGGTTTATTCTATACCGATCAATTTTACGCGATTTTTTATTAGCGATGTCCCATAATTAGGACTTCTTTCTTTTATTTATTAATTTTTTAAAAATATTGTCACAAGTATTCCTTATGAAGCGTGCGAATCATTAGTAAGCTATTAAACTAACCCTTCGAAAATTAAGGAGAAAAGTATGAAAACGCAAACCTGCGAATCCCAGCCTTTTATTATCGAACTATAAGCGTCTGCCTTACAGATCAAGGCGTAAAATATTAACAACATAAGCATAAGAACTTCAGCTTCTTTTCGTAAAAGAATGTTAATTTTGTTAAAAAAATTTATCTGAAAGTGATAGTTGCTTTGTACGTTTATTACTTTATGAAAAAAATTCTACAAAATTTTTCAATAACTTGGATTTAAAAGATACTCTTTTAAAGGAAAACATTTCTACATAAAGGAAATAATTTAAGTTGAGAACAATAGTCAATATGTAAAATATAAATATAAACAAAAAATTGATTGGGAATAATAGAAAAGAATTTTTGTTAATCTCGTCTAAAAAAGTAGACATTGTATTCCAAAAATTAAATTCCTTATAAAAAATAATGGATAAAAATTTAAGTACATTCGAAAATTTCATCCCGAATACTTCATTTCAGCGTTTTGTGACATTTACGGTCTAATACTTAAAGTTGGTTTTTCAGCTCAGTAAACACACATAACATAAGTTATTTGACACACTTGCTTCGATAACACAGTTGCGAAAACTCGGTAGTATTTTAACTCACTTACTACCCATGATTTTGAACACTCTTCCGCGTTCAAAATCATGGGTAGTGGTTTGTTCAACTCACCTCTCACAATAACCTACGTGAAGTGGGTTGCAGAACCCACTTATTCCGGCGACTGACCGACTTTTTTTTCTCTGTGTAAATGCATTGTGTTACATCTTTATGTAGATGTTTAAATCCAAAGTGAGTATTTTTACTATCAAAATGTTGATGTTTGCCAATATTTTTCAATGAAGATAAAGAGTATTATTATCAAAATACTCCTTTGGATTAAAAAAAAAATCATTAGGCAAATAGGCAAGAAATGCTCGTATCTGCGAAATAAACTAAACCAATTATTTATATTATGATTTTATTTGAAAAAATTCCGTATTTAAAAATCCACATCGCGATGAAATAAAAAATTTAGAAATGTGCATTTTTTTATATGTGTCTTAGAAAAATACCCATAGAAAATTTTCCTATTGAGCTAACACGAGATTCTACCATCTTGAGGTTAATTTAACTCAGAGCTTAAAGAGTTGGTGTTGTTGCGAAGGAAAATATTTTTGATCTCATTTCTTACTTACATTTGCTTTTTATAAAGGCAAATGACTTTTTGGTTGATTTGTTTAGTCGTTGGATAACACTTTACAGTCTCCAAATTACGCGGTCATTAGGATGTTTTAGGAAAAATTCAGAAATTGCAGTAGGAAGGTAAATCAGACTTGCACATTTATAATTCTGTGCATGTAGAAACATGCGCCATGATTTAATAACAAAAACAGATTTTTAAAGCCTTTTCAAACAAATTTTAATTCCGTGAAATTAAAAAAACCTCTGAGATTAAAAGTCTCTTGAATAATACTTTTAAAATTTAAAGCGTGCCAAATCCCTAAATATTTTTCAGTATTCAAACAGCAGATCTTAATCTAGGATATTCTAGCCATGAGAATACAACTTAAAAAAAAAGACCAAAAGAATCACAAGATCTTATCTGACGTTCGCTTATCACTGCTTCTACCATCAGGATTTACACCCATTTCCTTTATTCCATCTCTTTTGTTCTCTTGATTCTGCTAAAGGCATTAAGGGAAAATTATTATCGTTGTTGTCTACCCTGAAACCAAATGATTGCTTAGCTATTCATTCGGGTGCCTCTTTTTCATTTGCACTGTTGGGCGATTCGGTTGCAAGTTTTCTGAGCAATTTCGGCTGCCTGTTTTCAGACGCAATTGAATTACAACAGGTTTTGACCGCTCTCTCTCAAAACAGTTATTCCAAAAATTGGTGGAAATTGACTTACATCAAGCGCTTTAATGAAATGTCTTGAAAAATTCCTAGAGTGGCGTCAGATTTGGTAAACAGTTTTAAACTTTTTGTATATTGTCGTGCCTGGCACTGTTTACGAGAGAAGGGGACGACCACGTAGGGTTCCTAAGAGGGGAGAACCCACGGTGGTCTGTCTGTGTTTGGGGAGTTACAGAGAACAACAGTGCGTGGGAGTGTGACCCCCGAAGACGCACTGAATTTTTGTTTTCTCTCAGTCAGAGTATATAAAACAGTTCCGTAACTGACTGACTGACTGACATATAACGCACAGACCAAACCTAAAGGACTGAAATTTTGCATGGCGATTCTTCTTATAGTGTAGGGGTGCGCTAAGAAAGATTTTTGAAAAATTCTTCTTAGATTTTTTAAAATTAAATTTTTAATTTGTTTTAGTAACTTTTTTTTAAGTTTGCATTGAAAATAATAATTTGAGGGTTATAAAATTTATATCACGAGAAAGATCATAAAAATTTCTTTAAAATGAAATTGTTGGCTCCACCTGTCTTCTTTCATGGCGCGTCCTGACCACCCCCGCAATAAGGGCTCCCTCTGTCGCCCTACTCCATGTACTATTCAGTTGTCGATAAGCCGCTAAGGCACTCGCAGCGCGTCATAGCGCATTCTCTTTTTTCAATAAAGTTTTTACAATAACTGTTGTCAATAACCTACTTTTTTCAATAACTGTTGTTTTCCCATTACAGTCCACTCTCATTTTATTCAGGCTCCATGCATGCCACTTACAGAAATCTTTTTCGAATCTTTACCTCTGTTTTCTGATTTTTGGTGAATTTTTAAAGATTAATTTTTAGAATTAAATTTATTAAATGCTGATCACGTGGTTTCTTTTCTTTTTGTGATACTTTAAACTAATTTTGCGTCACGTGCATAACAACGAAATAGAGAAAAAAAATTTTCTTCCTAATGATACAGACGATTGGACATTAACCTAAAAAATATTAAAATACAGTAAAAGATATGTTCCTCTAACTGTACTATATTAACTGCACTAAATTATTTAGTTCTATTAGATTTAATTTGAATATTTTCTTCTACATTATTTTGTCTATAAAAATACCCGTTACGATTTTTTTATAAGTATTTTTTTTTCAATGCGGAGGCACTTATCGCGAAGACGTTCGCCTATAATTCCCCGCAGTTTTGCTGGCCATATTTTTTATGGGGGCGCCATATAGGAGGACCAGCATTGCCCCCTACGATGGGACAACACAAACGGAGGCATTTTAGATCAGTGCTCCGCAACCCCTGTGCCGTGCCACACTAGTGTGCCGCGAGGTGATCTTGCCTGTGCCGCGGTGATTTTATCGATTATAATAATAAAAAAAAATTAACCATCGCCTTAGTTAGAAATTTTTTTAAGTAAAATATTCCTCTAATGTTTTGCTAATATGTAATTTTTCTGGGTTAAAATTATACACAAAACAAAAACATGTTGTTACCATTCATTGTATGTATGCTCGATCATCATATTTCTGGATTTCAGTTAAGAAAGAATATCCACAAATTTCTGACAAGGCCATTGCAATTTTTCTCCCATTTTCGACGACATACTTATGCGAACAAAGTTTTTCGACACTGGTTCTAACTGAAAAGGACAAACGATCATATTTAAAGGGCCTTGACCATGAACTGTAGCTCTTTCTATTATAGAGCCAAATATAAAACGCGCAAATATAAAACGCACATTTATCAAAACAATCTCAACTATCTCATTAATAAATTAGTCATGTTTAAATTAACTTTGATTTATTAGGCTTAAGTAAAGACTAAAAAAGAAATTTTAATATAAAATTTTAAAGAGAAAATGATTTTTACTTGTAAACTATAAATTTATATTTTTGTTCTTGTGTTGGTGTACAATTCAAAATGATTTATATAAAACTTAAAGGATTATAATTATCTTGAAACTTAGAGCTATTTTATTGTGTTTTTTTAATCTAATAAAAACATATACGTATTTATTGTAATTTATGTATTTGCAAGCTTTTTCTTGTGGTGTGCCGCGGAATTATCGAAAAAAAAAACGTTGTTGTGCCGTGGAAGATAAAAGGTTGCGGAGCTCTGGTCTAGATAACCTAGCGGCACATTCGTGTGCAACGGCACGGCGGTCGAGGAGCCCTGCCGTAATGGATCCTTGTACCTTCCGTTCTCTGGTCAGATGTTCTGACCATTGCATTTCAAAAATATCTTGATTTATAAGTATAAGCCATACAAATTCTTTGCTAATTTTTCTAAAAATGTAGTTAAGAAGGTAGAAATTAATCATAGTAATAATGTTGGTTGAACAGTTATCTGGGTATTTTTTTTCCCTCGGTCATACAAAAGTCGTACGTTGGCGGAGTGGCTAGGGTGTTGACATTTGGTTCCAGAGTCTGTGTTAGTCCTGTTTTAGGCATGAATGGTTTGTAGCCAGAGCTCGTCCTATAGGCGAGTCAGGTGCCAAAAGTAGATATAGTAAAAATACGAAAATTTTAACGAATAACGAAAAAATATTAATATTTTAATCTAAGTATATGAAGAAATTCATAAAAATATACAAATATAAGCGAATAATTAGGCTACTATTTTTGTTTATAAATACCTGAATTATAGATTGCGAGAATTACATTTTAAAGGCTCATCTCGAAGCGTCGTTATAGTTCTAAGAATCCTGCTAACTCTAACTTTAACTATAGCAGCAGCTGAGCTCCGTTTTTCTAAAGTGAAAATCTTTAAGAATTATCTATGAATTAGCTGAAAACCCGCACTTCGCTACGGAGTACATTCAGATTAAATACAACGGTCAATGTATGCAATTAATGTAAAAATAAAATATATATATATGTATATATTTATAGTAAATACGACGATCAATGTATATAATTGATGTAATATATATATATATATATATATATATATATATATATATATATATATATATATATATAAATCGTAAGGGATATTTATTTTTTTGGATAATATCCAATCGTCTGCTGCATTAGAGAGAAAACAATTTTTTTTGTCTATTTAGTTGTTATGCACGTGATGATAAATTTATTTAAAGTACCAGAAAAAGAAATCACGTGATCACCATTTAATAAATTGAATTCTAAAAATGAATCTTTAAAAATTCACCAAAAATCAGAAAATGGAGGTAAAGATTCGAAAAAAATTTCATTTTAAAGGAATTTTATGATATTTCTCGTGATATAAATTTTATAACCCTCAGATTATTATTTTAAATGCAAACTTAAAAAATGTTACTAAAACAGCTTAAAAATTTAATTTAAAAAAATCTAAGAAGAATTTTTCAAAAATCTTTCTTAGTTCACCCCTACACCATGAGAAGAATCGCCATGCAAAATTTCAGCCCTTTAGGTCCAGCGGTTTGGTCTGTGTGTATGTCAGTGAGTCAGTGAGTTACGGAACTGTTTTATATATATAGATAAGAACAACTCAAGAGAAGTTGAATGATCTAGAAATCATTTCTACAGAAATCGCAGTATGTAAAACAATAAATTATAGAGATGCGATCCAATAATTTGCTGCAATAAAGTCTCAAAGAATGATTTTAAAATTATTTTTATTACATAACAAATTATATTCAAATTTATTTACTTTTTAAACTTTTTTTAAAGTTCTGTAACTTTAAATTAAAAAAAATACATATTCCTCCCCACCCCCAATGTCTTAGTTTATTCAGTAGATTAATTTCAATAGAGATATAGTAATTATTTAAGAGTGTCTTCAAAAATTTGAAATGGAGCCATTTTTAAAACTTTCCCCAGGTGCCACAGTTGATCAGGCCGCAGGCTCTGTTCATAGCCATTCAGAATCGGCTTAAAATTGTAGGTCCCGGTCTGATAAGCTCTGGAGCAGAAATTAAATAATTATAGCGTTGTCAACCAATCAAACTATAATATAATAGCATAATGGGTGTACATATTATGAGAGCAATTACACGGATACTTCAGGTCCGAAAGTCTCAAATAATGTTTCTAGAAGTTTTTATTTTTTTAATTTGATTTACATTCATTACTGCTTTCTTTTTACCTAACCAACATTTTTCTTTGCCGTTTCTTTTTGGGGAAAAATAATTGTTCTTTCACTTTTAGGCCAGTCTTCGCAAATAGCTGTCGAATTCAGTTTGAAAGGCTTTTTAGCGCAAAGCCACTTTTTCTAACTGGTTTTATCAGGCTTCTGTTGAAGGGGAAAAAAATCTGTCACGTCTAATCAATCAAACACTTTGTTGTTTTCCGCATTACCGAAGCAGAAATTAAAAACAGCACAATCTCTTATGCCTTTTCCTGTAGCTTAGTCGGCGACGAATGACTCGGCTACGTACACTGGAAAGTTTGGATAAAGTGGGGTTCACGCCGGGTTGCTCCCTCTGTAAAAAAGGGGGTCACGATTTTCCTTTTTACTTTTCCTCTAATTTAAATTTTTAGAAGAAAAAGACTCGGTTTAAAAGGAAAATGCATCAAATTTGTGAAATGATGTCAGACAATTTACAAGGTGCTCAGTGAAATCAGAATTAAGAAATATCCCGTTCACTCTCATCTTGCAATCTCTCTATTCTAAGAAAAAAAAAAGTAACTCCCGCTACCTCCGCTGTCAAAAGCTTGTCACGCTATCTCCTCCGAAACCGCTGGGGGTATGGGGTCGAGAGCGATACCAATGGATGCAAAAAAATGGGGGGAACAAAGTAAGACACGTCTCATCTTCATCGGACTTTAAGTTTTTTTTATATCTTATGTTTTGTGGGAAAATATTGACTTTTTCATCTTCAGATTACTATAACTCGCCAAAAAAATGATCGTAGAATTTTGATCTTTTTACAGTCTAAGACTACAGACAATTCTCTTTCAAACTAGACCTCATTTGTTTAAAAATATTTTAAAACAGACTAATATTTTCATCAAAAAATGAAACACAGTTTGTCAAGAAATATCGTCCCATATGTGGATGTAATATCGATGCTCCTCGAGTTTCTATCTTACAAAGAAAATATTTACATCATCTGGAAGCTGAAAGATTTCTTATTCATATAAACCTCGTTTCAAGTCTCTATCTTAAAATTTCGATTTTTAATTGAATTTTAAAGCTGATAATTCAACAGTGATGAAAAGCCCTTCCCATAAGGGTGACAACAGTAAAAGGATGGAAGCCGTTACATTGCCCGAGAATAACCCTATGTATTTCGCTATTAGCCCTAAGAGAGGAAAGATGTAAAAATAATTTAAAAGAAACTAAAATCAAATTCAGTTTATATTATATTCCTTTTATAATACATTATATTCAGTTTATATTATATTCAGTATTTCTTGCTTTCAGTTTATATTATATTCTTTTATCCGTTTTTACTACAGCGTTGATTTTTTAATTTTGCTACTATAAGACGTGTATTGAAAAAAATGCCTAAAAGAAAGCGCGGTATAACTGGTGAAAGAAAAAAGACGAAGTGAAGCCTTATTAGGGGGTCGAAGGCAACGTACGAAAAGCGAGCGTAGCGAGCCTAGGGGAACCCCCTAGTGACAAAATAAATAAATAAATAAATAAAAATGAAATATAAAAAAGGTGCAAAGTAAGATTAACAACGTAACATATGTAAATAATAAAGCCCAAATAAGTTCTAGTTTAAATGTCTAATGTATTAAAGACCGTATAACGTAGTACTGCCGATAACTTAGGCTGTCGGTTGCAATATACAGGATCATCGGAAAAGGTGTCCGTGATTTCAGTTGCGCAAACCGGGAACAACAATTAACCCAACGGATTTTGCGTAGCAGCAGATGGTATTTTAACTGTGGGAGTTTTATTTTTCTATGTCATGGTGACCGTGACTGCGTTGGGGGCATGCACCAATGCTGTGACGTCCCGCTTCCTCCTACATGGTTTTTGACGTTGGGTAGGAAGGGACGGTCCAATTTTTTTTTGCCACTTGGAAGCCTCGATTTTACCCCTCTAGACTTTTTTTATGGGGGTTACGTGAAAAACATTGCGTATGCTGGAGTATAATCTTATATATAAAGCAGAAACGGGAAATGGGTCGTGTCTGTATGTGTGAGTCACAAAAACTCAAGAACCGTGAGCGCTCCCTTGATGAAATTTTCACGGTTTAATGTTCTTGGAAAATCAGGATGAATGTGACTATTTTCATCCCGCTACAGCGTTCCATTCCCGAATTATGTTCGAAGATTTATATAATTTAAGTGACATTGTAACATAGCAGACGATTTAGTTTTGAGAAATAATTACAATCACGAAATACGTGTATATTCTAATTCAGAAAGTCTGAGAGCGGCATTGGAACGTAGCAGACGATTTAGTTTTGAGAAAGAATTCCGAGCATGAAATATGTGCGTATACTTTTTCTATAATAATTATCAGATATTCTGTGTTTTAATATTGAATGTGTTCTCAATCCATTCAAATATTATTGATTCTTTTTCTATAATAATAAATCCATTCAAACATTATTGACTAGCTGTAAATTAATGCTTTAAAATGCCCAAAAAGAAGAGAGCATTGGACTGGATCTGACAGAAGAATGTTTTTCGCATGGCCAGCTATATGTGGGAGTGTCTAGAGCAAGGAATCAATCGGAATTATACATTGTCGCAGATGATGCAAAAGAAACAAAAAATGTGTACTGGCAAGTTATTAAAATAACAACAAATTAGTTAATAAATGAATTTTTTATTGCTGAAAAAATTAAATTAATTTGTTTAAGAGTTGTTATAACTTTAGAAGATCATAACATGAGGCTAATCATTGAACAAAAATAATAACAGAAACTGAATACCGAGAGAAGCCGGGTAATAAATCTAGTGTATATATATATATATATATATATATATATATATATATATATATATGTACGCCATATATCGGACAGAATCACTGCTGCAATAGCTGCTATGACTCCTGTGATCGAGCACAGGCCCTGATTTTCCATTAGGCCCGGTAGGCCCGGGCCTATGGGCCCCCAAATGTTGGGGGGGCCCCAAAATTTTTATTTTAAAAGAAAAATTTCCAATTCTTTTTTTATCTTACCTTTTTTAATAGCAATTTTTTTATATATCCTTTCAAATTTGATTGATTGGTTCATCATATGTATAGTTATATCTATAGTTCATCATATGTATAGTTCATCATATCTTATAGTTCATCATATGTATCTTATAGTGTATATAAGGGATTAATAAGTTTCTCTGGTTGCATTGTATTGGTGTTTTAATGATGAAGTTAATGTGTTTTATTGCTTTTTGTTATTTGATAATGTTCTAGGCTTCTACTCTTCAAATAGCTAATTCTTGGTAAAATGGTACTTTCACAATAATTCATGATTTTTTTTTTGTGTGCGTCAATTTTGGAAATTTTACGCCCACATCAGTGTTAGAGGCCCCCCATCCCGAGTTGGGCCTATAGACAAGAATTTTCTAAATCGGGCCCTGATCGAGCGTACCTGGATGGAGGTCGACTATCGCCTAGACGTGTGCCGAACGACGAGGGTTGCTCATATTGAAACCTGCTGGTTAATGTCCAATACGTGATTCGTTTCTGTGCCTTTTGGTGAAAAAATAAACACCATGAGTTCTATTATATGGTTCTTTATTTCACGTTGCAATCACGGACACCCTTTTGAATGACCCTGTATTATTAATTTTATGAACAAAATGGTATCTTTAGAATTTTAACGTTTCAAACGGATTATTTTAAAAATTCATTATAGTGAATACAGAATATACTCCATAGGTACTTTACAGCGGCATTCTGAGATTCGTGATGTTTTCCCTGCTAAGCTCTTGCGTGCTAGAGATCATTTAAAGCAGTGGTTCTTAACCTTTTAATAGTCAACAGCCCCTTGAATCTGAAAATAAGCTCTCGCACCCCCTTGAAAAACATGTTTCTATTTTTTATTGAGGAAAAGACATTTATTGAAAGATTATTTATTTCTTGCATAAAAACAATTAATACATTTACAATACATACTATATTATCTATATATATATAAAACAGTTCCGTAACTGACTCACTGACTCACTGACTCACTGACTTACAACTCACAGACCAAACCGCTGGACCTAAAGGGCTGAAATTTTGCATGGCGATTCTTCTTATGGTGTAGGGGTGCACCAAGAAAGATTTTTGAAAATTTCTTCTTGGATTTTTTAAAATTAAATTTTTAAGCTGTTTTTGTAACTTTTTTAAAGTTTGCATTTAAAATAATAATTTGAGGGTTATAAAATTTATATCACGAGAAAGATCATAAAATTTCCTTCAAAATGAAATCTTTTTCGAACCTTTACCTAGATTTTCTGATTTTTGGTGAATTTTTAAAGATTAATTTTTAGAATTTAATTTATTAAATGCTGATCACGTGATTTCTTTTTCTGATATTTTAAATAAATTTATCGTCACGTGCATAACAACTAAATAGACAAAAAAAAATTTTTCTTTCTAATGCAGCAGACAATTGGATATTATCAAAAAAAAAAAAAAAATATCCCTTACGATTTTATTATAAATATATATATATATATATATATATATATATATATATTACATCAATTGTATACATTGATCGACGCATTTATTATAAATATATATATTTATTCTTTTTGGCATTAATTGCATACGTTGACCGTTGTATTTAATTTGAATGTACTCCGTAGCGAAGCGCGGGTTTTCAGCTAGTTACATATAAAACAATATCTACATTTTTAATGGCTACGTTGTTGTTATTTATTCCTAATTATCCTTTTAAAACGAGGATTATTAATTTTTTTTTTATTTTACAGCCACACGTAAGTCATCAGATACATTTAAGTGATTTCTGGTTTTTTGCTTGGATGTGCAAAAGTGATGAAAAACTCATTTCACTAAGGTAAGCGTGTCAAATGGTAAAAGGGTCTCTAATGCTGTTTTTGCCAAATCTGTATAAAGTTCTAACTGCGTACACCAGAACTTCTTGTAGTCCAGTTTTTCCAATTCCATTTCAATTTGTGCATTACTAGCTGAAAACCCGCACTTCGCTACGGAATGCATTCAAATTTAATACAACGGTCAATGTATGCAATTAATGCCAAATAGATACAACGACCAATGTATGCAATTGATGTAAAAAGACAAAAAAAATACATTTATTAAAAAATCATAATGGATAAAGAAAATATTCAAATTAAATCTAATAGAATATACTAAAGAATATAGTACAGTTAATATAGTACAGTTTTGAGGAGCATTTCTTTTACTGTATTTTTTAATATTTTTTTGGAAAATGTGTAAGCCTGAGCCGCATTCGCGAGAAAAAAATTTTTTATTGTCTATTTGGTTGTTATGCACGTGACGCAAAATTCGTTTAAAGTATCACAAAAAGAAAGAAACCGCGTGATCAGCATTTAATAAACTAAAATTAATTTTTTAAATTCACCAAAAATCAGAAAAGGGAGGTAAAGATTCGAAAAATATTTCATTTTAAAAGAATTTTTATGACCTTTATCGTGTTATAAATTTTCATAACCCTCGGATTATTATTTTAAATGCAAACTTAAAAGAATGCTACAAAAACAGCTTGAAAATGTAATTTTAAAAAATCTAAGAAGAATTTTAAGATCGTTTTATTATAAAACGTTGTCGTCCGTTGAATTTAGGTCAAACAGAAATGGATTGAGTATCCATCTATTAATTATGCTTACATTTCCCGTGGAAGCACCCATCAAGTGATTCACTCGGTAATTTTCATTAAAAATTTAGAACCTTCTCTCTATAAATGCTCTTTCTCAACCCTGGTTAAGAACCACTGATTTAAAAGATTTACACAAAGTGGCCTAGAGAGTATAAGGAAGATGGTGACGGTAATGAGCAGTGGTGACACCTAAATCACCACTCTTGGGATGTATGCGCTGCCAAAAATACGCAAGAATAGATTTACAGAGATTCCTTTGTTAACCATTGTGCAGTGTGCGATTTTCAGTGCCGCACAAAGCCTCGCGCCGGATGGTTTGCCCTTTTATTTATTTCCTTTGTTTATTTTTGTGTTGGCCTTTGCACTATTTTAAACGTTGAATTATTATTATGTATAATTTTCTGTAATTTATTGCGTTTACCTTCACTGCATATTTTCAATAACTTTTATTTAATAAAGAACATTGGACTTGCACTTCAGAAAACCTCATAAATAAAGAAGCTTTCATTAACATATTTTAAACACAAAATATTATAAATTGTCATGAATACACAACCTTGCTCAAATTTAGTTAGTTTCATCAGCAAACACATAACGAAAAAAAAATAGCGTCATTTATCTGTCCATTAAGGTGACTGCCTACGTTGAAAATGCCATTTTTTTTTTGACTATTTTGGTCAATTTTATTTTTTGCAAGAATCGTGTAATTCAATCTTTTCTCTTTTCAAAACCGTTTTGATTTTCATTCTACATTAATTAGAAGCAGAGTTATAGCTATTTTTAAAAACATCGTCTGATACAAAATTGAAGTGACACACAACTTTAAATGCGTTTTTCTCAGAATTATGTTTTTAGCACAAATCTCTATCGTTATCATGATATCTCACATAATAATGCATATCATTTGATAAAATTTTCAGGAAATGTTTTGGATGCTATTGTTAATGAAATGACGCACAATAATTGATGTATAATAAATAGTTTTTTGTTTGGAGCTGTTTTTATACGGAAAGGAATGACGAATCGGGGAAAATTTTCATATTGGAACATAAAATTGTCTGTATTATTTTTGCATTTTAAAATCTCTCATAGATTGAGGGTCATTTTGAAGATAACTGTTATATGTATCATGTGTGAGAAGGAAATTAAAATAGTAGCATTAGAATTTTGTGCAGAGTGATAGGCGTTTTAGCTCAATTTCATTTAAATATTACTTCAAATTGACCCATTTATAAAAAAGTATGGTATTTACAGGCAAGTTTTTTTAAAATGCTTTTTTACCATAAAAGACCAAAAAATCCTTAAAAAAAACAATTTTTTTTAAAAATTGGCTCCGAACGTAGGCAGTCACCTTAATAAAGAACATTGGACTTGCACTTCAGAAAACCTCCTAAAAAACAAGCTTTCATTAACATATTTTAAACGTAAAATATTATAAATTGTTATGAATACACAACCTTGCTCAAATTTAGTTAGTTTCATCAGCAAACACATAACGAAAAAAAAATAGCGTCATTTATCTATCCATTAATATGCGTCAATTCCTTGAATTACTAGTTGTGAAAATTCAAAAAAGTTGTTCTTTTGGCCCTTTTATGTTATTTTCGAAGGACAATGGAGTCTGGCCTAAAACTGGATTTTTAAAAACCTTGTTTGTTCGCTTGGAACAAACATGAACGCTTCAAATCAAGTTATTCTTTTGTTAACCACAAATTTTATTTTTGACTAGCTAAGATGCAAAAAATAGATGCTATGATAGAATATCAAGATTTGTCAGACATAAATCTAACACAAACAATGGGTCACAAAAATTAGGGATCGTAAAAGACTTATTTATTAAAAGATCCGGTACTGATCTGAGAAAGAGATTTTTACTGAGAAGCGACGGAGAATCAGAGGGAATAAGATAAGTAATATTTGAAATTTTTAGAGGTTTTGATCCTTTTACGGATACGACGTTAAAAAATTGTGATTCTTCTTCTTGAATTTCTCCAGCTAAATTACATCAAAAATGCAAAATATAAACAATACAAATAAACAAAAATTAAAATTCAAGCATAGACTGCTAAATCACTTTAACATAAAACATATCCTGCAAAGAAAACATAAAACATTTTCAATAGAGGATAGAGCAGAAGCTTCATATCCCCATAATGAAAAAAAACAAATAAATAATCCAACAGAGATAGATAAAAATAATACGAATATAGACAAAAACAAACAGAAATCAAGCACTCTGGGCATCCACGCACCAACGGCAAGATTCTGTATAAGTGCCGGAACTGAACCATAAAACAACATAGAGGTAACCGACAGGTCTCGTCATCAGGGAGCCTAACCATATCAGTTACCTCAAGGGGAACTTTCTGATTAGGATGCAGGTAAGCCCAAAAGACATCCCAAGGCCCCGAGTCCCCCAAGGAAGCAATAAGTTAAAAAGAAAATGAAAAGACAAACACAACTTACAGTAGGGGCTCAACACACTGTACATGCAAGCACACAAATAATCCTAATGCAAAGTAAAAGATGCATACACACCCCAATTCCGTAAGTGATGGCGAAACAGCAGCCAAAATGATACTGTAGCAAATAGAATAATTATACAAATGTGATACCAACAGAATAATTATAAGATAAAAAGAACTTTTTATATACCACGTTTTTAAATTTTCTGTTGAATCATATAAACTTGACAATTCTATGTATTAATAGATACTTTTAAAAAAAAATTTTAATGAATTATCCCATCAAGAAAAGGAAGTCAATTGGAAGTTAACTTGCGTTTAACTTTCCGTTCCCGTCACGGTCGATAGATGGCTGCACCAGTCTACAAAACAAAATGAACTGAAAATGTATTCAAATCTGCTTAAAGATGGCTAAAAGTATTAAAAGAATGCATTGTCATCGTGTTCTGAGCTATTCTAAAAGTTTCAAATGTCTAGCTAGTCGGGAAGTTATGTAAAAATCGATTTCAAGATTTATAAGGGACAAACACACACACAAACAAACAAGAAAGGAAGTCAATAAAAACATGGTAATAATATCGGTTCCTCTCTATATGTTATGTTTACGGATACGTAATTTTCGTATTTACGAAATAGATGCGAATAAATGCGAAATTTGCCGATAAGAGTGAATAAATGCGAACATTATTTATTTTACTACTTTCCGGCAAAAAACTCGGTGATAAATGGCTTTTTAGGTGAAATTAGGTAATAATAGTAATAATTTTTTAACATAATTGCTTAACTAAGACCATCCGCGGTCTTTAACTGAGAAATATCACTCTCTTTCGGATTTGCTCCGAATTACACCCTGACGGTTTGTCCGTACTGGAGTCGAACCTAAAAAATCTAACTGTTAAAAATCAACCATCAAGTTTTGTGGGACAATTTAGTAGATTTAAGAACGTCTTTTGAGCGACAAAGTCGAGGGTATTTCAGCTGCTTACAGTAGTCAACCAAGAGACTCCTGTTGATGTTATACAGATTTTAATTGCAACGAAATGCTGCTACCTTAAAATTGCAAAAGCAGCTATACAAAGCCTCTATAATCCCGTTAACAGAGTAGATGCTGAGATATTTTAGCATGTACAACATAGTAATTAATGACAGAAGACTTAGGGAACATAATGTGGAGACTACTACAATCTTAGCTTTTAGCTAATATTTTTGATACTTACCTATCCAAGTAAGTAAAATTGTAATTTTTTTAATAAATGCGAAATTTTTGAATTTGTATATTTTTAGCGAATAATTGCGAAATTTTATACAATGTATTTTTTTTTGTTGTTGCGAAATTTCGATATTTTTTAATGTGAAATTTACGTATCCCTAGATATGTTTATCTGGCTTGTGGCGGCCCTGTGGTACAGCGCACTGATTTTCGGTGCTGAGGGTGCTCGGATCTACGAATCCTGGCGTTGCGCCATGAAAAATGCGTCCGTTTGTGTCGTCCCTTCATAGGGGGTAATGCTGTCCGCCTATATGGTGCCCCCATAATAAAATGGACAGTAAAACTGCAGCGTATTATAGGCGAATGTTTGACGACAAGTGCCTCCGCATTGGAAAAAAAAGAGAAAAAAGATATGTTTATTGAAATGTAGGACGTTTTATCGACATAAATTTAAATTTCTGACTCGAAATTTGTTCATCACACTAACTCCGCGTTTGAATTAGTTTTTCTTGAAAACGTTTTATAATAATAATTCCCCTGTTTTAGTCAATGACATGTCTACGTTATCGTTATCTGTTCCATGAAAATATAGTTGCACGTATTTGATCTATTTCATTCTATTCCTTTGATTCTTCATCCCTTTCATTACAACCTCTCGGTTCTATTTCCCCGTCTTTCCTCAGCCTGAATGCTTTATCTGTTAGTTCGCAAACGGGTGAGTCCCGTGTGTGGTTTGGTGGTCATAACACTTCACCCTCTTCCATCTTTCTCTTTCGAGCGTCTCGCCTCCTTCCTTACTGTTTCTTCTGGTATTTTCTGGTGTCTCTCCTCCCTAGCCGTTTATATCAAATAGTATAACATGTATGTCGTTTCTACTTCCCCGTCTTTCCTCAGCCTGAATGCTTTATCTGTTAGTTCGCAAACGGGTGAGTCCCGTGTGTGGTTTGGTGGTCATAACACTTCACCCTCTTCCATCTTTCTCTTTCGAGCGTCTCGCCTCCTTCCTTACTGTTTCTTCTGGTATTTTCTGGTGTCTCTCCTCCCTAGCCGTTTATATCAAATAGTATAACATGTATGTCGTTTCTACCAAATTTTCCGTTTAATCAAAGAGTATCAAAGAGATTTATACCAAAGTTTCGATGATCCTCGCATATGTGAATTGTTCATTGTGACATTCACACCGAATGCTTCTCTCAAATGGAAACTGTCTGTTACCTGTGTTAAATTAAGGACCGTATTTCTTGCGAACCTTTCGTAGTGTTTCCTGCTGTAAGCTCGGACGAGTGAGTTCGCCACGAGTGGAGAATTCTATAATCTTATCTGTGCTGTTACTAATGCATCGACGGGACAGTTCAGTCGGTTGAATACCAGCCTCGAGGTTAAGAAATTCGGGTTTAATACCTGGTCCCGACAGACGGTCATTGAAGTAGCACCCGATCGTTAAAAAACAATAATAGATAGTTAGATACCCCTCAGTTAATGCTCATGGTAGAGATAAAAATCTGTACTACAGAGGAAAACATATACAGGTAGATACTATTTACGGTAACTAGGTTGCGGATGGACTGACCAAGGAGGACAGCCTTAAGGCTCGGTGCACACAAGCGATCCGGTGTCGTTGCGGCACCGCCGTTGCGATCAAGCAGTACATAGAATTAAACCAACCGACTCATACGGCCGACGGTGTGAGTCGGTTTGTTCAACTCTATGTACTGCTTGATCGCAACTGCGGTGCAGCAACGACACCGGATCGCTCGTGTGCACCGAGCCTATGGGTTCTTATGACGGCGGCTGTCTTTCTTCTTCGGAACTTGCTTCTCGGGTCAAACTTGAAATCAACTCCTCTTGGAGAAGGGCCCCCGTACATGATTGGTATGATTGCGGTCGTCCTGGTGCAGATTTGAATGGGGCAAGCAGTAGTGTAGATCAGACAGCTCTGGCCAGGCTCAGCATCGGTTATCTGTGTGCTCTACGGTTTGTGTCGGGCTTTAAAGTTTACCCCCTTTGCCCGAGGTGAAGCTTGGCTCAGGCCACTCCTGCCCATATCTTGACATGTATTAGCTGCCAGAGGTGTCAGCTGTATTTCAATCCTGCCGCGGTTCTTCATCTTTTGAAAACTCACGAGTTCATGGACTTGATCTGATATTGCTGTCCATCAAGTGGGATAAGCAGCAACAACAACAACAACAGATACAGGTTAAAATCTAATGGGTCGTTGGCCATAAAAAATACATGGGATGGTATGAGAGATAGAGTATCTTACATCGTTGAGAGAATCCCTTACCAGGCCTTAACGTAAGGAGATGGCAGCTCCATTTCCCAGACGGTTTTACAAAGTACAATGTTTTCTACTTTGTAAACAGTTTTACAAAGTAGAGAACATTCTCCTCCAACAAATTAAAAATCCGTAATGGGATTATGTTAGTACTCTGTATTATTGGAAAAGACGCATTTATCGGATTGCATAAGACTACCGCAGTACTCTAAACCAATAAACCTCTGTATTATTACAGATGATTGTTAAAATGATTATTATAATGAGTACTAATATATTTATTCATAAGAGCATTATGAGTTTCTGCCCAAGTACTGAAACCTCAGTTATCCTCTGATTAAAACCGATTACCTTAAAGTGCTGGGTGCCCACCATATTGATTTCGCTCGGCTCAGTGTTTACTTATGGAGAGAGAGGTCTCACACTGATTGTGGGCTTGCATATAAAGATTTTTTCAAACGAATAGTGAGAAATTTTGTTCATTTTTATAATTTTCATTCGTCTAAAAAGCTTCAAATAGTATTTTTAAATTTAAATTATTCAGAAAAAAATATGGTCTGCTGTGTTTTAACCACAAATAATTACTTCTTATGTACGAAACTTAAAAAATTATAGAAATAAGCAGAAAAATTTCAGGCTGTCTAAAAATACCATTTTTATTTGATTGGTAATACAGTAGAACCTCGCTTATCTGGACTAACTGCGACTATAAGCAATCCGGATAATTCGGGTAATAAACGAAACAAAATCCTTAACTAAGCAGACCGTTTATTACGATAAACAACTACGTTTTGTAACAAAATTACATAGTATTGTGTACAAGACATTAAAAAAAATGAAAATAACTTTTCACATAATTTATTAACGAAGAATTAGTCCATTGTCTTCTCTTTCAGTTACACGTGGCGTTTAAATGAAGCACGGTCACGCAAACACTTTATCATTAATAGTTCAGCTGTAGTGGTGTCGGGCTGACGCTCCAAGTACGCCATGATGTTTGTCAACTGGTGAGCAGCATCTGCATGTATGTCCGCTTTTGCAGTGTGTCCTGTCTGCCGCGTCAACCCCTTGTGTTTTGTCTCTGTACTTTCCTCTCAAGAAAGCAGGGGAGTAGGGCAATGACCCCGGCTTGATAAGGGATTCGTGTGGTGTTCGGAGACGGTGCCCCGAGCAGAAGTCAGGGGGACGTCGGAGAGTGCTTGTGCCCACGCGAGAGAAGGAGTGTGGTTTTTTTTAGTCTGCGGTGTTGGCTCTTGAGAGAGTCGGGCAGACGAATACAGTGCGTGGGTCTTTGTTAGGTAACAGTCTTTGGGAGATGACTGAAATAGTTAATTGACTGTATAATACTGTAAATAAGTTTATAGATAGCTGCGTTTGTGTTTGCGAAAGAAATAAAACTTTGAATATTCACGGGTGTGTACTGAACTTTATGCTGTGAAAATTTACTTGTGTATCTTTGAAAACGTCTTGACAAACGAACCAAAGTGAACTCGTAGAAGTGAAGGGGTTGGACACAGTGTGTCCACGTCACTCCTTGTCCACGTCATCTTCTTCCTCACTGTCTGCTGTAGATGTGTATGCCGCTACAATTTCTTCTTCCGTCATAGTGCCTTATCCACCGTCATTATTGTGTTTCAGCCACCCACTGACGCCTTCCATATCAATATCTGAGCACCCACTTATTGTTCCTAACATTTTCAGAAGGTCGTCTGCAACCACTTGCACCAAATCATCACTTGACATTTCTTTTGTATCACAAATAGCTGGTGAGTCAATTCACGTCAAGGCTTAAAGACTCTCTAGAAAAGCTTTCTTAAACTCAACAAAAAGCATTTTTATTACCGTAATTTATTGCACAATCTATGCAGGAACTGTACGTTGAATCAAACTAAAAAGCGAATATTTGACGTACTTATAGTTACGTTCTTGCTATCACAGTTAAAAATTAATAACTAATGTGAACATTAAATAAAACAAGTAATATAAAAACAAAATTTTTTAAAGTCAATTCCTACTTAGGTCAACAAAGAAAAATTTGAGTGTGAACTAATAGTAGGAATTGAAAAAAAAGGATTGCCTGCCAGAACCTTGCCTACTGTGCGAGATTAGGGGGGGGGGGGGAAAGAGAGAGAAAAAGTTTGTCAGGTTGGGGATTCGATCCCGCAACCTACAGAACGGGAGGAGCCCGCGCTACCGCAGTGCTACCGTTTACAGAGTAAGAAGAGGGAAATTACTAGTCAAGAGCAAGAGACGCTCTAAGTTTAAAACTAAAATCGATTAATTAAATTTAATTAATGAATAAATATTTGAAAAAACTGTATTAACATCAAGTGTCATCCACTAGTTTAAAAAAATGTATTTGAATTTGAGTGGATGAATAAAAAGTATTTTATTAACGATTGAAAATTTGAACAAGATATATATAGCGAGAGTGTGAACTAATAGTAGGAATTGAAAAATGTCTACAAATCTGATCCGAATAATCCGGAGATCTGAATAAACGAGGGCCGGATAAACGAGGTTTTACTATATGCCTATAAAGAGTAAGTAAAGTTGAATTTAAAAATAGAAAATCATCAGAGCGTCTACATCCCCTTTGAAGAAAGACTTATAGAGAATCTATGCTCACTTCTACCCAGACTTGGGTGTATATAATTTGAAGTGGCACTCTATTTGAATTTGAAGCAAACACAGTTTATACATGAAACAATGTTTATTGAATTCGTTGCACATATATTTGGCTTTTACAGCAATAAGCATGCGTACTACTTGCACGGAATGTATAAACACAGCTTTCAAGAACAATATATTTTTATACTCACGAACAGTAAGTCAAACCAGCAGTACTGCCATGTAAACTTCTGGCCCGCTAAGCACTAGCGCAGGATAACACCTTTTCAACCTTAACAACCTCCCCTCTTTTCTTAATGACGCTGCGTGGTATTTATACTAAGCGCGTATGCCGAAATTAGCATATCTAAAGCAGCTTCTTTAATTCACTCAAAAGTTCGATTCTTGTGAATCGAATCTTGTGTATACCTTACAGACTCATTTCAATCCCTCAAGCGTGTGGAAATCTCTAACTTGTCGACTCGACTTTTTCCACCACAAGAGTCAGAAGCAAACGAGATCCGAACTGTAATTTTTTTCTATTATTCGTAACCAGTGGCTTTAAGATTTTACAATATATTTTGTGTCAGCAATAAACTTGAAAGCATAAAACTTCCCAACGAATTTTTGATTGGCAGGTATTTAAGTAAATTACATCACTACTCGATATTACTACAAATTATTGTTAAACAAAATACAGTTGAACCCCGTTATAACGAACTTCAAGGGACCAAAGGTTTTGTTTGCTATATCCGAACCATTAAAAAAAATGTTAGAGTTCACAAAATGTATAACTCATTAGTTGCTATGTATATTCAATAATGATGTATTGGAAGAATTATAAAATCTATTTGAAATGATCATTAATGAATTAAATTGACTAATATCGATTATATTAAACTGACACAATACTAATTAAATTAACTAAAAATGAAGAGAAATGGAAATAAATTGATTTTATCTTTAATTGATGCTCACTGTTTTGATACAGAAATAATCGGTAATCTTCTGCTGACGTGATGCCGATTTCAAAAACATTTTATGAATTTCTTTGTCCAATACATCAAATGACTCCAACACTCTTTCTTTCACTGTTTGTGTTGACAAAAACTTACTAATTTCCCTCATCGCTGCTGTAGCATCTGAGATGGTGGAGATTTCGTCATTTATGTGCTCCTCTTCATCAGCATCAGATGCAGAATCTTCGATTTCAGAATGATTCATTTTAATTTCTTCCACAATATCTTCATCAGTCAGATTTTCACATGTAATGACTTCATCATCACATGTTTCGAACAATTGCACGCCAGAATCTGAGAATGATGAAATTTTGTGCTTTTCTATCCATATCGATATAGGTAAATCTTCATCATCTTCTTCTTCAACATTCTTTGCTTCTTCAACATTCGTTGTATCTTCAACATTCTTAAAAAGTTTAAAAATTTAAAAAAAATTCAGTTGTCGACTGAAAAAAATGTTCGTTATAGCCGATTCTTAAGATTCTGGAGGTTCGCTATAAAAGGATAAATTAGCATGAAACACAATAGGAAAACGGTGGAACCAAAATTTTCGTTCGTTATATCCGGGAGTTCGTTATATACCAGGTTCGCTATAACGAGGTTCGACTGTATTGTCATGGGAACACTAATACATTATATTTATATGAGCAATATCAATTAAGCCTGTTCGTTGGAAGTGCAGCTATCCTTTCACTGTAACCAGTTAATCTTTTACATTAATGGTCTTATGTTAGCAATGCACTTAAAAGCATAAATCCATCATGAGTGATTTTGCATGTGGCAGTTAATTATGTATATTATATCGACACTCGGCTTTACTGAGGGTGGTAGCTGCAAGGAGTTACAACTTATAAGGCGATATTAGCAAGGGAAAATTTTAAATGTAGGTACATCTACGAAAAACATTCCCATCTCGGATTTTCACTCATTTTGTCAGAAAGGGATATTGCTCCTTCATTTTTAATGTGGCAGAGTTACTTAAGTGTGTGTTATATTTCATGGTATCTGAGTCAATAGTGTTTAAACGAATAGTTGCATAGTTGTGGAAAATAAATTTGTATTGCTATTACAACATATTGTATTGAATTGTATTACAATGGATATTTATTTCAAAAACATTTAGCATATTTAGAGCTTAAAAAAAAGGAAAATTATCTAACGAGGATACAGATAGAAAAATTAAATATTTATGGTTTTGTTGTTATGAGAGCCGGAAGAAAAAGTATATACATTGCATGCTATTGAACATTAATGGAGAAAATGCTTTTCTAAAGCTGACACATTGCGTATTGCATCATACATTCATCGATAACAATGTTTCAAATAATAACAGCTTTTGAGAAACCCAGTTTTAAATTTAAAAAAAAAGCACTCAAATAATAGTCTGGTTTGAGGCTTTGCAATAGTTAGCGCATTTAAATTAGTTCACGTTCGATGAAAAATTAAAATTTCTACCTGAAATTACTACTTTGCTACTGTGATTTACGCAGAACTACTTGCTGTTGTGAAGTCCCACCATTTTTATTTCGTGCACTGACACTTAACAAAATAAACTGTTTAGAATGCATTTCTGAGAATGCTAGATGTCAGATGCCACAATAGTACACAGTCATTATCTAGCTTGTTATACTAGTTTGTAGCAGGGGAAAGAAACCGTAGATTGCGCGTTTTTATTGTTCGAATTTCTGTAACGTTGAGCGCTCTGAAAAGTATATATATTTCTCTGTGCTTTTCTTCAAAAAAGAGTTATTCGTTACACGCGAGTGTCGAGAAAAAAAGAAAGCAATAAAGAATATGAAAGGGAAAATGACCCTAAGTAATCTTCCTCGGTCGTGCTTAAGAACAAGAAAATAAATGGCATTAAGCCCGTAATTTACCTTCCAGAGTTCTTGTAGTAAGTCCTGTAATAATTGCTAAACAAGAGTCATTTTGAGTGTATAACACGATCCGCTCCAATTCTCTAAGCATTGATAATTTATTTTTTTCCTCTAATCGTGGCAAAAGGTGCAAGCAATTTGTCGCCAACTCAAGTTATTTGGTTTTGTTGTAAAGAGAGTTTTTAAAATCCAGGATAAACAAGAACGAGATGAAATGAAAATTGGAGATTTAGAGCAGTTCTTCAGAAATTGAGTTTCGCAGACTCGTGTTAAGTGAATATAATTGGCCATACTTTAAGTAACTGGTAATGCATAGATAAGAATTTACATAGGTAAGAATTACATAAAAGAAATTACATAAAAGAATCTACAAAATAAGAATTATATATAATAAGAAATTACATAAAAGAATTTACAAAGATAAGAACTATATATAATTGGAAATTACATAAAAGAATCTACAAAGAATTATATATACAATTAGAAATTACATAAAATAATCTACAAAGATAAGAATTACAAATAATAAGAATTACATAAAAAATCTACAAAGATAAGAATTACTTATGATAAGGAATTACATAAAAGAATCAACAAAGATAAGAATTACATATAATAAGAAATTACATAAAAGAATCTTCAAAGATAAAAAATTTCATATAATAAGAAATTACATAAAAGAATTTACAAAGATAAGAATTATATATAATTAGAAATTACATAAAAAATCTACAAAGATAAGAATTACAAATAATAAAAATTACATAAAAAATCTACAAAGATAAGAATTACATGTAATAAGGAATTACATAAAAAATCTACAAAGAAAAGAACTACATATAATAAGAAATTACATTTAAGGATCTACAAAGATAAGAATTATATATAATAAGAAATTACATATAAGGATTGACAAAGATAAGAATTATATATAATTAGAAATTGCATAAAAGAATCTGCAAAGATAAGAATTACATTTAATAAGGAATTACATACAAGGATCTACAAAGATAAGAATTATATATAATTAGACATTACATAAAAGAATCTACAAAGAATTACGTATAATAAGAAATTACAAAGGAAATTTCATATGCCTATATGTAAGTGTATATATGTATTTACGCTTACATATAGGCATATGTTATTTCCTTTATGAATCTACAAAGATAAGAATTTTGTATAATAAGAAATTACATATAAGGATCTACAAATATAAGAATTATATATAATTAGAAATTACATAAAATAATCTACAAAGATAAGAATTATATATAATTAGAAATTACATAAAATAATCTACAAAGATAAGAATTACATATAAGAATTACATATAATTGACCATTCTTTAAGTGACTGGTAATACATAGGTAAGAATATTTTCATGGTATGCGTCCAAAAGATAACAGTCGGGGATCGTACAAAAAAGTTCAGGTGTACGACACGGGAATGTTAAATAAAATTGTTTTCAAATAAAATGATTTTTGGATATCATACATATTAGAAAATCAGAGGCAAGGTTGCTACATTTACTCCTGCTCTGCGCAACTACCCTCGGTAGACGGACATTCCCCTAGATTATTATTAATTATAAGAACAATAAAACCAACTGAAACTGGCAACGGACTTAGAGGTGAAAAACAGTCTACTTTTAATAGATTTAGTGTAATGAAAAATGTAAAATTCCTTAGAATATACTCCTTTATATTTTTCAGGAACATTTTGCAGTAGGTTAATATAAAACTTTAGATATCCAATGTTGCGGTTACATGTAAGCAAGTAAGTACACTAAACCTCCATTTTGCAGATTATCCATTTTGCAGATTTTCCATTTTGCAGATTATCCATGAAACAAGAAAAAAAAAAGAAAAAGGTACAAAATAAGACGTATAAATTATAATAAAGAGAAAAGAAGAAATATAAATTATCTGAAAAAAAGTTACTTTAGATTACAAACATAGAAATGTAACAGAATTTTTATCAGCAAAAGTAGTAAAATCTAGCTAAGTTTTCACAGGAGCACACACCATCTTAAAATACACAATGAAAATTATTGCATTTACATATGATTCATCGAAACAAACCATAGATCATCACACTTAATTCTATATTTCAAAAAGTTGTTTTCCTGTTTTCATTCTTCCACAATTAAGCAATATATATTTAAATTTTATTTTTATATAAATCAAAACCTAAAATCTAAAAGTAATACATTTGAATAATAATGAATAGTTTATTTTTTATGGTTACAGAATCAATTTTATGATAAATCTGATTTTCCAATTTTCCGTGAACACGCAGTTCAAATTAGCATAGATAATCAGAAGTTCATTGTATACTGATTTCACAATTATAGAGCTATCGGAAGATAGCAATTTAGGAATTTTTATTTTTCAACCCCAATGGCTTCATGGATTTTAGAGTGGATGAGAGTGAATAATGAATAGTTTATTTTTTATGGTTACAGAATCAATTTTTTGATAAATCTGATTTTCCAATTTTCCGTGAACACGCAGTTCAAATTAGCATAGATAATCAGAAGTTCATTGTATACTGATTTCACAATTATAGAGCTATCGGAAGATAGCAATTTAGGAATTTTTATTTTTCAACCCCAATGGCTTCATGGATTTTAGAGTGGATGAGAGTGAATAACATTTATGTGGGTTATCAGATACAAACCTGAGGTGTTTATTTTTCTGTTGAACATCTCGTTGTTTTTTGTTGTTTCTCCTTTCTAATGTTTGTCATTGATCCGTTCCTGAATAACCACGAGGGGAAAAAAAGTTCAAAAGGCTTTCGCACAAGAGGTAGCGAAAAAACAATTTAGGCGGAGGAATGTCCAGAGTGAATTTTGCTTCCTTCATCTGTATTGCCATTTTCGGAACTTTAAACACACGAAAACGTCATATCGATAGATGTTGCACCAATGAACGGTGAGCTGTCGTCACGTATAGTCAGTGATTAACGACGAGTATAGTGAATATGAAACTGATTACGTCATGAGTAGAACGATATATATGTATATATGTCACGGCTTTAAAAGTGAAATATTTCACTAAAAAAGGAAAATACTGTTCTTGATTACAAATTTATTATAACATATAAAACAATTAAACTGACATAATTTATATACAAATCCATATACAGGTCCATAGATAATTTATATATAAGTCCTAATGGTTTTACATCGGGCAGTAAACTGCTCTTTTACACATAGTAACCAACTCATTCCATGGCAACAACCAATCAGATTACAGTAATCAAGGACACACTGAAAACACACTCATCGCACACGTGTGTCAATTCCTGTGTTGCCAAAACCAGAACATAAAATCAGATGTAATAAATCACAGTGTAAATTATTATTTCTTACACACACACACACACACACACACATATATATATATAGACGAGTAGTACTCAAGAGGTTGATGAACTCGCGATATGTTTGTGACTTTGTTTGTTTATCTACTTGCTTTTATACTATTAACTGTGCTTATTTTCAATAAATTCCAAGTTGGATCATGTTTGTTGACTCAATTACTCAGCATTAAACTATATTTAAGGATACCTTTTTAAGTAGAATTAATGCCAAATCACTGTCGCAGTATCTCTGCAGGATAATCAACACTAGTGGTTGATCTTGGTTTATCGAGAATACGGTCGAATCGTAACTCCACTTGCGATTTCACCCTCCATTATTTTCCCCACAAGACTCGGAGATTTTTTTTTTTAACCGCAACACTTGGTCCCTGATTATATAGAACCCAGTACAATTTCATACACGCAGTGTATTATCCAACCCTATGATAGAGAGAACTGATTAGTCCACAAAATGTACAGATGAAGAAAAAAATGATATAAAGCAATGGCGAGAATCTAGAAATTTTGGCTCAGTCTCATAAGAAGTGCCACCTAAAACATTATAGCATGCGTCTCCAGATTATCCAGTCGATGAGTAATCACAGACTTGAGTTTCACACTCATTTATGGACTTAAGAGTAGTTCGATAGCGGCCTATTCCGTATACAGTCGAACCCCGTTATAAAGAACTTCAAGGGACCAACGGTTTTGTACACTTTATCCGGTAGTTCACTATATCCAGACCGTTAACAAAAATGCTAGAGTTTACAAAATGTATAACTCATTAGTTGCAATGTGTATTCAATAATAATGTATTAAAAAAATGATAAAATCTATTAAAAAAATTCTCATTAATGAATTAAATCGACTAAAATCGATTACATTAAACTGACACAATACAAATTAAATTATGTACAACAGGAAAACGGCGGGACCAAAATTTTCGTTCGCTACATCCGTGAGTTCGTTACATACCGGGTTCGCTATAACGGGGTTCGACTGTACAACGAAATACCATGGACAGACAATTTCTATGTATTTTACTACAGAGTGGACTCCCAAAAGATTTTACATTTTATACAAATCCGGTAACGTGCAAAACTGAGATAATTTAGCTTGATGGTGTCTAGCACGACCTTCATTAAAAAAACAGCAAAATCTTTTCCGATATCAAGCGTTATTCATAGGTTAGGCGTAACATGTGCAATCAAGACAGAACTTGGAGATATTCCATTCATTCCGCATGACGTTCACGAAAAGAAAAAGTCAATTAAAGTTAAGAATCATTCATCATAAACTTAAATAGTTTCTGAAATATTATTTTGAGCGTGAATGGAATATAGTTATGCCCAGGATCGAGTATGGAGAGCAAGTTTATACCCCCTATGTAAGAATTTTACTCTGGATTATGTTGACTCACCCTATGTTGAAATGTCACTCTGGAATAGATATAAGCTAAACGCACAAACTAAGGAACAAGAAAAAAAAATAATGTGTGTGTGTCTATATATATATATATATATATTGTATTTTTTCTTTGGGGACCCAAAGAAAAAATTCAGTATAACATATCTGAAGCTTTGATCGAATATATATATCAGAAAATAAAACTAAAATGCTTCTTTTTCAAGGCATGGAAGAGTTCAAGAAACAAGCAAAATCATACTGATTATCAGAAAATTAGACGTAAGATTTCAAATTAATGTAGTATGTAATACTAACCATTTTAGATTTGAAAATAGGAAAGAAAAATCCAAAAGAGTCTCCATTATTTTCCTGCATAATGCAAAAAGACTAGTGAATAACTACACTTTCAAAAGCGCGAGAAAAATGTATTTATAAGTGAGGTTAAACGCGTTTAATTCTGTACGCACTAGTCCTCAGGACATTCGTCCCGACACAACGCGAGGCGCGTTGGCTACTTCATTATGGGGAGCATGCAGTAGGTCACACGGTGTACTTCCCCATGAGAAGACAATACAGGAACTTCTATGTTTGGCCGAATTTTACTGCGTGGGACATGGTATCTTGCATCGCAAACCACTTATAAGGTTAAAACTTAGATCCAAAACCTAAAAACGTCCCGAAATAGTTAAAGTTCAATGGCAGTGTCACTTTCTTATCACCTCCAACGTTATACCAGAATGGGACGTCTTAAATATCCCCTAGTTTATTTCCAAAATATCCTAAACCTAGATGAAAAGGTTTAACCGTAATCTCTAAAAGTGTCTGCTGCATGCATAGTTATATAATAGCTAAAAAGCACCTGGGATTGGCTCTCTAAACGACTAATTCTCCCCTAAATTCATGACAAAAAGTCTGTAAGTAAGGAAAGAGCTAGGTTTTGGTACCAATCATACTCTTTCCATGCTCTGCAAATATGTTGTTCATTCTCCATGTGTATGTATATATATATATATATATATATATATATATATATATATATATATATATATATATATATATATATATATATGTATATATATATATATATATATATATATATATATGTATATATATATATGTATATATATATATGTATATATATATATATATATATATATGTATATATATATATGTATATATATATATGTATATATATATATATGTATATATATATATATTATATATATATATATATATATATATATATATATGTATATATATATATATATATATATATATATGTATATATATATATATGTATATATATATATATATATATATATGTATATATATATATATATATGTATATATATATATATATATATATATATATATATATATATATATATATATGTATATATATATATGTATATATATATATATATAAGTATATATATGTATATATATATACA
This sequence comes from Dolomedes plantarius, assembly GCA_907164885.2. Lineage (NCBI taxonomy): Eukaryota > Metazoa > Arthropoda > Arachnida > Araneae > Dolomedidae > Dolomedes > Dolomedes plantarius. Next base: position 29,482,498 of record OU015498.1, on the reverse strand, counting down.
GGGTGGCTAATAAATACTGTGACAAATATCGAATCATTTAATTACACACAGATGAAATAGAAAATGGAAAATACAACAATATTATGAACATTATACATGAAAGTTTACCATGAAATAATTTTACTCGAATCGACCGCCATCTTTATCGATTACTAAAGATAATCTCTTACGCCACTGTCCTATTGCGGCACGAATCATTTTATGAGGTAATTTGTCCCATTCACTCCGTATGGAAGCTTTGAGGGAGTCCAAACTTCTGTGCTGCTTAGCATTTACTTTAGACTCCAAAATCCCCCAAATGCAATAGTCTAAAGGATTTAGATCTGGTGAAGAAGGTGGCCAATCTTCTTGCTTGATAAACTTCGGGCAATTGACATGGAGCCATTCCTGTGTTGTTTTGGATCGGTGGGACGGTGCAGAATCTTACTGAAATATCCAATTCTTTTTGGGATACAATCTGTTAGCATGTGGTAATAAACGTGTAGCCAATACTTCCTGTTTGTAATATTCAGCATTGATTTTTACCCCTTTATCGATGAATTTCAGAGGCAGTTTTCCATTGTGTGACACTGCAGCCCAAACCATAACAGAATTCTTGTTCTGAAAGCGTTTAACAGTTCGAAGATTTTCAGGTATATCCTCGAAGGTTGCTGAATATACAACATCATTTTTAGCATTATAACTTTGTTCTGTACAAAACAGCTTCTCATCAGAGAAAATTATTTTTTCAACACTTTTGCTACCGTGCCGGTTCAGCAATTTCTTACATCTTTGTAACCTTTTTACTATTTGTGCAGTAGTCAAACCTTGAACTTTTCTTTTGCGATAAGGGCGAAAACCCAGGTCTTCATTTATGATAAGTTGCATAGTTCTGCGACTGATGTTCTCTTCTGCAGCCATTTTATTTGCAGAACGTTGTGGATTTCTTCGTATCTTTTCACGAATTCTTTTGATACGTTCTTTTGTACGAACAGTGCGTGGACGACCAGACCTTGGTCGATCTTTACAGCTATTGGTATCCGATAATCGATTTATAGTCCTATATATAAACGTCCTATTAAAACCAAGGCATTTTAATTGCTTAAATATTTTACCTGCAGAAAATCCGCGATCAAAAAGCTGTTTAACCATTAACCTTTTGGCTTCCATCTTTAAAAATATTCTACATATTTTACTTTAAACAAAAATCGTCTGCGTTTACAAAAAGTTGCCAATCACACAAATAGATAGATAAATTGTTTTTCCAAACGATTAAAATTAACTCTTATTTTTTGGAGTGTTACAGTATTTATTAGCCACCCTGTATATTATATATATATATATATATATATATATATATATATGTATGTATATATATATATATGTATATATATATATATATATATATGTATGTATATATATATGTATGTATATATATATATATATATATATATATATATATATATATATATATATATATATATATATATATATATATATATATATATATATATATATATACAGGGAGTTTCATATTGAATGGGACAAACAGAAAGCATACCTGTGAACGCTGTAATTACTTTATTTTGATACAGCAAATTTACAGTGAAACTATACAGAGTTATCCAAATTTCTATAGATGGTCTATATGTGCCCCTCCGGTGACACTACAAATATCTATGCGATATTCCAGTTCCTGCCACACTCGTGATAGAATATCCTTTGGTAATGATTCGATCACTTCAGTTGTCAAAACCCCATAGGAAAAAATCACAAGGGCTTAGATCTGGTGACCTTAGTGGCCAACAAACCAATGGCATATTGTTTGACCCAACACGCCCAATCCAGCAATGAGGTAGACTATCGTTCAGGTACTGACGGTACGATTTTATGCCAATGTGGTGGAGCACCGTCTTGCTGCAGAATGAAGCCGGGAACCGCTTCCTCCAACTGAGGGAACGATAAATGAAAATGTTTTGGCGTATTATAAAACACAGTACGCTTTCTCCTGCACGGATGGCGCCCTTTCGATTAACAGTGCCTCTAGTGGCGACTTCGTAACCAGAAGATTTTTCACTGTTGCCAGATAAAACTTGTATAATTGTAGTTTCAGAATGAATTTATTTGGGCTAAAAAAAATCAATTACAGAATTTGTACTACGCTATTCTTTTTGTCCTATTCAATATGAAACACCCTGTATATTATATATATATATATATATATATATATATATATATATATATATATATATATATATATATATATATATATATATATATATATCTGTCAGGTGGTCAACCTGACGGGGGGTTCCCAGAGTTTAGTTCCCAAGCAAGCTTGGTTCTCATATTATCGACCCACTCAATGGATGAAAAGCTTGTAGGGTTCGCGTGTTGCTCAGATGCAAATTTCTGGAAGCAGCGCTGTACATGCCAGCCAAAGTGAGTTCGGCGCAGGTGTTTGATCTATTTAAAGGGCACACATATGTATATATATATATGTATATATATATATATATATGTATATATATATATATTATATATATATATATATATATGTATATATATATATATATATATATATATATATATATATATAATATATAGGTA
>OU015498.1:29384909-29472409 GCA_907164885.2 Dolomedes plantarius | reverse complement strand
TGTTCGCGTCGTCCCTTCATAGGGGGTAATGCTGTCCACCTATATGGTGCCCCCATAATAAAATGGGCAGTAAAATTACGGCGTAGTATAGGCGAATGTTTGACGACAAGTGCCTCCGCATTGGAAAAAAAACTTTCTTCCATAACGGTCCTCGGGAAAGCAAAATTTCAGACGCTAAAACCGTCCGTCCGTACCACGCGAGTTATAATTTAGGCAGCGCGCAAAACCCACTCTGTATCACTTGGACAAGCAGTAAACAGTTAAACAGAAAAGTACCAAAATGCGTCAACATTTTGACATACATATATATATATATATATATATATATATATATATATATATATATACAGTCGAACCTCCATATATCGAAGTAGGAAATTGCGCGGAAAAAATCGATATATGGAATGGAGCTTAGTCTTATCATAATTCTCCTAAAAAAAAAAAATATTAAAGCCAATTTTCGTATATGAAACTCCATTTCTAATTTATATGCGAATCCCATTAAATGAAAGTTAATAACTAAAAAATGAATTAATATGAAAGATTTATTGATTACTACATATCTTTAAAAAAACAATAATGCAGACAGTGGTTACAATGATCACAGTTACATTAAAAAAAAAAAAACTACGAATATCTTGCTGAACAGTTAGTTTTGCGGAAAGTTCAAAGAAATGTTCGCATTTATTCAGTCCACTAAAAACTTCATCAGGGACATTTTCCGTGAATTGAAATCCACGACGTATTGTTTCAAATGCCAAAAATTGGGAGATTTTATTTTGTCTTGAAAAAAATTTCGATATATAGAGATTTTTTCGATATATAGAGATTTTTTCGATATATAGAAACAATTTTTCTATGTAATGAACATGGAGATTTGCTAAGAGTTCGATATATAGAAAATTTCGATATAGGGAAGTTCGATAAATGGAGGTTCGACTGTATATATATATATATATATATATTTATTTATTTATACATAGATACATATATACATAACACATACATACATATACACATACAAAAGAGGTAAGCGTATATTGTTATTTCAAAACTTACAAAAATGTACTAGACCGTAACTCTAAAACTATCAATTATGTTTTTGATAAAACTACCAGGCTAGTTCTTTCCAAGCACTATTGTAAGGGTTCTCTTTTCAGTTATAACGAAACTTTTAGATAAATGAAATACGTGTCTAAATTTATTCCTATTAAAATTAAAAATTATTAAACTAGGCAGTATTACCTAAGTATCCGAAAATGTCTTTTTCTTTGAAGAGAACCGACCCTTTTAACGGATAAAATCAAACACTCCTTTTTAGGTTTCACGGCATATTTCTAGAATTTGGAGGCTCAGAGAGTGTGAGTATGTGTGTATAAGGTGTGTAAGGTGTGCGTGCAAGAATTTCGAGCCCCGTGACCCTCCCTATTCCACACAGAGATAACCTCTCCGCACCTTTACCGAAATACTCTAACTAGATAATATACACTGAAGTGCCACTGAATTAGGGATACCTACCTAGTAACGAGTTGGGCCTCCTCTGGCCTTGATAACGGCTGCCACACGACGAGGCATAGATTCAACAAGTTTCTAGAAACATTCCACGGGAATTGCTTGCCAAATATTGGCTAAAGCTGTCCATAATTCAGTAAGGTTCTTTGGTGCTGTGTGATGGCCTTTCACGCCTTGTTCCAAAACATCCCAAGGATGCTCAATAGGATTTAAGTCTGGGCTTCTAGGTGGCCAATTCATGACAGAGAAGTCAGAGGAATGCTCATCCAACCAGCCAGTAGCCAACCGGGACTTGTGAGAGGTACAGTTGTCTTGCTGGAAAACTCCATTACCGTGCGGATAACAGAACAGCACAAACGAATGGAGGTGATCATCCAGCAACTCTACGTACCGAATTGCATTGAGGGAGGTTGGTACACGCACCAAAGATCCCAAACTGTGCCACGTAAAAACACCCCAGACCATGATTGAGCCACCATGCCCTTGTACAGTTCCAGCCAGGCATGCAGGATCCATGGCTTCATGAGCCTGATGCCATATTCTCAGCCTCCCGTCGGCGTTTAGTAGTCGGAATCGAGACTCATCACTCCATGCTACTCGTTTCCAATCCTCTACACTCCAGTCTCTGTGCTCTCTTGCCCAGGCAAGACTTGCAGCCCGATGGCGAGTATAGAGCAATGGTACTCTCGTAGGTCGACGGCTCCCGAAACCCATACGGTGAAGCGAGCGTTGCACAGTCCGTTTACTGACTGTACGCGCTATATATGCAGTTTCCACAGCGCCCTCACTTGCGCATACATGATGCGCAGCGCTACACAATTTGCATAGGCTTTTCTATCCCTAATTCAGTGGCACTTCAGTGTATTTCGCTGTAACATTTCATTACTACCCAAAAAACTGACAATTTCATGCATCTATTCAACGTTTGCGTATGATCCGGAAAAGTAACTCACTAGCTGCCTTTTGTCCTGAACCTTCATAAAATAAGGTCGGAAACATTAAATTAGCCTGAAAGTCTCTGAGAAAGCACGTGTTAGGTCCCTCGGTCAATTTTGTTAGTCTTATTTGGTCTAAACATATCACCATTTGGACGGCAGAGCTCCCAGATCTCAAACAATACATTGGCACAAAAAAAATAATAAACAAAAGAAGGAAAAAAATATTTGCTCGTCTATTCTTGTTTGCCGCCAATGCACAAAGTCTAATTCCGTCTTTTTATTTCCGAAACATATCTCTCGCTAACTCAAAATTCATTTGCTAAAGCATTACCTCTCATTCCTTTCATGTACGAGAGTACATCTATAATTATGAAAGCCATGGTACACACAACGGGCTTATGGAGAACGAAATATAAAGGCTTCTTAAATCCACAATAATTATTAGGGTTGGAGACTAGTTTTCAGCTAACTGGTATAACTAATGATTAGGCATTCAGAGCATTGAACCCAGAAAAGGCTAAGAACAATCCTTGCTTTGGACCCTCCGAACAAAGCAAAATTAAAGCTACTTTACTAAGCTAGTATGCGCAAGTTCTCATCTAGAATATTCTACCTTTTACACGTCATATCAAACAGAAGATTAACCTTTATTTACGGTATATCCGACGTGAGAAAAAAAATCAAATCTAATGCTCTAAAACTCCCGCTGAAGGGTATTTAAAGAAAACTTTTCTTTAAATCGTTTTTTATTCGAATCTGGTGTATTTTTAATCTACATTTCTATAGCTTAAGGTGTAGGTGTAACCCTTTTTTTTTAATCTACTTGCAAACGACAAAGGGGGGAAGAATTCACAATCACATTGTGCACGTAGATGTTGTTTCTGCACCTGATTCATCGACTGCATGTAACTCAGTCGACAACCCCAGATCTCTTTTAGAAACAGGGGAATACATTCACCTTAAAAAAAATACACGCGTGACAGACTGATAGATAACCAGCTAGTGGCGGTCGGACAATCACTCTCGGTCATACATAGTTTAAACAGCTGGAGTCCCAAGATATTCTGAGAAATCGGAGAATGGGGGGGGATGGAATTTAGGAGTATCCTGTGCAAACAGGTAAGCGCAAGTAGTAGGAGGAAGTCACATGCTATTTCAGAAAGCGAAGTATCAGCCATCTCGAGGGCTATGAAATTTACGAGTTCCCGACTTCCCTAAGACATTAGATCGGATTAGATTGGCAGTGGAGTTCTGGCAATTACAACGGTCGCGTATTTTTAGCATAATCAGGCATAAAAATCTGTGTAAACAGGCGCGAATGAAATTTCTCTATATCTTCATCCAGTCGTTCTGAGCAATTTCTGAACACCTTGGGCTCTGCACTTAGAAACCAGAACTTGTGGACTTAAGTACTGCGGTTAATGTGTTTATTTCTGGTCGTTCGCAATCAGTGTTCAACATTAGGTCCCGATCTGTTTAGACCTCGTGTTGCAAAGATGGACACAGCTCTTTAAAAGATCTTTATATATATATATATATATATATATATATATATATATATATATATATATATATATATATATATATATATATATATATATATACAGGACTAGATTTGAGGCGGAACGCACCGTTACCTCTCTTTAGGTACCTCTCTTTATCAATAATTTGGAATACCCCCACACCCCGAAAGGCTACCGTTCCGGTACCTCTATTTCTAGAAATCTAGCACTGTATATATATATATATATATATATATATATATATATATATATATATATATATATATATATACAGTGTAATCTCGATCTATCGTTTTTCAAGGGACCGATTGAAATGAACGAGAAATGCGGGAAAACGATAGATGCGGAAACATAACAAAGCAATATGATCGTTGGGACTGGATAAAATGAACGACACATACGGAAAAACGATGGATCTGAAAACGATCGATCGAGATTCCACTGTATATATATATATATAAATATAATTCTGATTAAAATTTTCTCTTATAGTTTCATATTTTTTATATATATTTTTAATTTTTTTATGTATTGAAAATATAAATTATAATATTGTTAAATAAGGTGTCAAACAATCTTACAATAAAACTGTATGAGCAAACATTTGTTTATTTACTCATTTATTTATTTATTTTCAACTAAAATAGAAGGCTTCCGATGGAATTCTTTTACTTAATGTTTAACCCTATCAAGCCCAATAAACCAAACTAATCCGAATCCTACCTTGAACACAGATTTAATAACAAACATGAAGTAATACTGTACATATACATATGAGCACATCTACACACCTACTTGCTGATCCAAAAAAAAACATCATTTTTCTACAGTTTTTCACTTCGTATGCATATATATAACTAGATTAACGAAGAAATATATATATTTACATAAAATAAAAGAGTTTCTGTGCTGGATAAATAATATGACATACTACATAAATTTAACTGACGTTCATTAAAATGCAAGGTTTTATAACATATATATTTCATTGGATTTTTATGTGAGTACCATATGTCCTTGAATTTAATGAGCCCTTTTTTGACAAATACTAATGTAGAAAATCCAGTTTTGTGTTAGAATCGATTATTAGGGTAGATTTATTTTTTTCAGTGATGTCTAAGAGTCTGAATCAAGACGAACTTTATATTACCTGCATTAAATTTTTTTTTATTCTATTACGAGTTTTCGGATAGTTTAAATGACTACTTTCAAAGGGGTTAGGGATGAAGAGTTTAAGTTTTGAAGCAATATATACATAATGTACTTCATTGTTAGTATATCAACGCGTATATCAAAGCGTTGATTGGTATATCAACGCGTTAGAAAAATTCAAGAATGACTTGTGTATTACGCGATTGTAAGTTATATTTAAGCTTTGCTCCAGTTTGGACACTTTTTCATGGTGAAAAAATTGTGCTCAGTTAAGAGATTTATTTCTTGTAAACACGTTGTTGATTTATTTTAGATGGAAATATTTTGGAGAACGAAGATTTAAAATCTAACACTGGTATGGATATAACAACATTAAAACGGTTATCAGCTCTTTTTTAAGTCTTTACAGACAAGATCTTCATCAATTACTTCATCAAACAACCACAGTACGCGCTATATATGCAGTTACCACAGCGCCCTCACTTGCGCTTTTACTTTAGTAGACTTTTTACTAATAGACTGATACTGTAAAATCTTGACTATAATACGCACACGTCTATAATACGCATGCTTGATTTTGGTCGAATTTTTCGGAAAAAATTAAAATTCGACTGTACGCACCCATAACTTTTCAATATTTTATTTGAAAATTGCACAAATACTTATTAACATAAATTAAATATGTAATAAAAATAAACAAAAATGTCAAATTCGGTAGCCAAAAAAGAAAAAAAACTTAAATTTTTAACCTTTTCTTTACGGGGTGGGATAACATGTATCCCAAGAATATGGGCCCAAGAATGAATGAATATATATATAACCCCCTTAATGGCCGCTCTTACAAAAGGGGATATTACGTAAAAGGGGTATGAAATTTCTAAAGAGGGATTCGGAAAAATAGGCCCCGTAAGCTAAAGGTTAATTCAAAACAAACAATACTGTCATACTATCAGTCTGTAAGGTATACACAAGATTCGATTCACAAGAATCGAACTTTTGAGTGAATTAAAGAAGCTGCTTTAGATATGCTAATTTCGGCATACACTCTTAGTATAAATACCACGCAGCGTCATTAAGAAAAAGGGGGTGGTTGTTAAGGTTGAAAAGGTGTTATCCTGCGCTAGTGCTTAGCGGGCCAGAAGTTTACATGGCTGTACTGCTGGTTTGACTTACTGTTCGTGAGTATAAAAATATATTGTTCTTGAAAGCTGTGTTTATACATTCCGTACAAGTAGTACGCATGCTTATTGCTGTAAAAGCCAATTATATGTGCAACGAATTCAATAAACATTGTTTCATGTATAAACGTTGTTTGTATAAAATTCAAATAGAGTGCCACTTCAAATTATATACACCCAGGTCTGGGTAGAAGTGAGCATAGAATCTCTATAAGTCTTAATCACTTTCACTAGAATACAGTTCATCTATTGTTTGTCGTTTATTCAATGTTTAAAACTACTTTTTTTTGTACACGAGTATAATTCGCACCCCAATTTTTGAAGGACTAAAATGTGAAAAAAAGTGCGTATTATACACAAGATTTTACGGTACTTCTATTCAGAAGATTTACGAAAATACACCTTTTCGATCACCAGTTTCAAGCTGCTCAAAGAAATTGAACTCAATCAACCAAACAGCAGACAAAATAAATCTATCTATTTTGCGATTTCATAATATATGAACCATTTTATTGCTTTTCGCGTCCTAACTCATGGGGTTAATTGAAACCACTGCCTCTCCTAAATTAAGGATAGGAAATAAGGTAATCCTAACCTAACTATTCATTAATATTTTTGGCACACACACCAAAAAAAAAAAAAAAGGTCTCAGAAGATCCAAGTTCCTAGCGCCCAGTTCTAAAACAGTATAAAGGTCATTGGGTAGAGCACGAACTGATTTTGTATTCAAAACTATACAGTGTGGACTAGTGGAAAAATCATCGATCGGCTCAAACCGACATCATGGTCGCTCACTCGTCCGGGGGGTCACGCTTTACCGTGCACACGCGCTTAGAAACGTACCGATATCTTATCAAATCACAACGCGGAAGTGGTTACGCACGCATTTAACGGCAGGTCCACAGCTGTTGTGGGTGCAGATGGTGATAAAACCGTACGGAAGATGCGAGCATTTCCCTCTGGAAACCCCCAAGACAGACATGTCTTCCGTGTGCGGCATTCATTATAAATCCACTAAACCAAACACCGGGTAGCGCCCTCACAGGAATATTAATTTGGAGGAAATATTCCCCCTTTATATATAAACTAGCTGAAAACCCGCACTTCGCTACGGAGTACATACAAATTAAATACAACGGTTAATGTATGCAATTAATGCCAATATATATATATATATATATATATATATATAATAAATGCGACTATCAATATATACAATTGATGTAGAAAAAAATATATATATTTATAAAAAAAATCGTAAGGGATATTTTTATAGACAAAATAATGTCCAATCGTCTGCCGCATTAGCAAGAGAAAAAAAAGTATTTTTTTGTCTATTTAGTTGTTATGCACGTGAGGATAAATTTATTTAAAGTACCATAAAAAGAAATCACGTGATAGGCATTCAATAAATTAAATTCTAAAAATTAATCTTTAAAAATTCACCAAAAATCAGAAAATAGAGGTAAAGATTCGAAAAAGATTTCATTTTAAAGGAATTTTTACGCTCTTTCTCGTGATATAAATTTTATAACCCTCAAATTATTATTTTAAATGGAAACTTAAAAAAAGTTACTAAAACAGCTTAAAAATTTAATTTAAAAAAATCTAAGAAGAATTTTTCAAAAATCTCTCTTAGTGCACCCCTACACTATAAGAAGAATCGCCATGCAAAATTTCAGCCCTTTAGGTCCAGCGGTTTGGTCTGTGCGTTGTATGTCAGTGAGTCAGTTACGGAACTGTTTTATATATATAGATTAAATTTACTCTTAGTGTGCTTGTAATTTATGTAGCTTTAAGTGACTTGAAAATTAATAAGTCTTGATATGTGGGTTTTATAGGAGAGTTTAAGGCTAAATTAAGCCCTATAAGGAACTGCAAACAAAAAATATTCATCATTTAAAAATTGTATAGATACACAACATTATAATTCTACATACATTTGACCCTCAAACGGTATGGTGCGAGTCAGATCCGACCCAAGGGAGTGTCTTCCCCCTCCCGTACTCTACCCTCTCACTGCAAAAGATCGAATTGACAAGAAATCCTACCAGATAGACCTACTAGACCCCCCCCCCAACTAGATATAGGAATAAGTAAATACGAGTGCCTTTGTTGAAAACCATTATTCATGATCAATAGTCATTTTTTAAGTTTTTTTATGGTAGATTTTTTTTATTATTTCGTTTTTGAAGGCCAAAGAGTCAGTATATAATATTTTTAACAATTTTGTGCTCGGAAAGTGTGTTTCACTAACTTCTAAAAGTAGGTAGACTAAATTTCATATTAGATCTAATATATACAACATTCTATGTAAATACCAAAGACATTTGCTTTGTTTGCCAAAATTACAATTCGCTGGTCATTTTTTCTATGAAAAGGGTTTTCTTTCATGCAAAATATTATCAGTAAATGCTATTATGCAACAAAAATGCTTACTGTGAACTTATTTCTATCAAAAACCTCATCAAAAAAGAGATCGGGTCAGATCCGACCCTACCGTACCATCTATTTCTTTTCAAACCAGTGTACCGTTAGAGGGTTAAATATAAACAATACAAATAAACAAAAATTAAAATTCAAGCATAGACTGCTAAATCACTTTAGCATAAAACATATCCTGCAAAGAAAATATAAAACATTTTCAATAGAGGATAGCGCAGAAGCTTAATATCCCCATAATGAAAAAACAAATAAATAATCCAACAGAGATAGATAAAAATAATACGAATATAGACAAAAAACAAACAGAAATCAAGCATTCTGGGCATCCACGCACCAACGGCAAGATTCTGTATAAGTGCCGGAACTGAACCATAAAACAACATAGAGGTAACCGACAGGTCTCGTCATCAGGGAGCCTAACCATAGTCAATATATCCAAGTAGAATGAAACTTTCAATTCAACGAACAAAATTTTCAATTTTTAAACTATTCATGCATGTATTAAACGCACTTTTGTCGTCGGAAGATCATACAATTTTATTTCAGCCTTAGGGTTTACTACCCTATTTGTCATTAATGTACACCAGGGGTGGGCATTAAGTCGATAGCGATCGACCGGTGGACCACCAAGACATTTTGGGGTGACCGCCTTTACTAAGACCTAAGACACGCTCGATATTATTATATTTGTGGCTATTATTATTATGTCTGTATCTTGCGTTTTGCTTTAAACGCGGTTTTAAAAGAGTAAGTTTTTTTTTATTGTAGTTATATAGGTAAGTACATATTCCGTATTTATTATTAAGTTATAATAAATAATGTAGACTTTTTTTTAGCTCACCACATCTACTCCACTGGGTGGACCGCAACACCTTGAAAAATCTAGAAGTAGCCCGTACTCTGGTAAAGTCTGCCCACCCCTGATGTACACTATTGATTATTTTCCAAGGTACACAGTTATAAACAAGTGTGGGTACATACGTATTATAGCTGAAACTTTGCTGCTTGGCGAGAAAACGCAATAAATCGCCAATTATGCGTCTCTCCCTTGTTTCTAATATCGTTCCCGCTATTCATTGCTTTTCGCCGTCGGGGCTTTTTGTTAGCAGTTTCGTTTTGCGCTATTTAGTTATTTTTTTTCGATTATGCGAAAACTAGCTGAATACCCTTGCTTTCAGATTTAAAAAAAATTAAGGGATTTAAGCCCCTATTTTAACATCCATAGAGGCTGAATTTATTTTAAAAAAAGTATCTGGGTATCTGGGGTATTTTTCTGAGTATCTGGGGCATTAGCGGAACCACAAAGCAAAATTTCAGCTTCCTTAGGCCTTCTGGTTCCAAAGATATGTTTTTTGGAGTTGGTGGGAGAGAGAATTAGGCTCCTATTAACCCACTTAAAATTCGAATTTTTTAAAATGATTTCTTAATGAGCACCTAGGGTCTAAGAGAAACCACCATGCAAAATTTCAGCGTCCTAAGACTTATGGTTCCAGAGATTTTTGCTTCTTTTAACACACTCATTTTAATTATTTTTTATGTATCTGTTTTGTCACAAGTACGCAATTTTCAATTAGATCTAAAATTATTTATAATCGAAATCTTCATCTGCCATTTAAAAAAAAAAAAAATTATTATTCCATGCGTTTTCCACATGTTTTTACATTTTTTAACATGCTGTTTTGTTTGCAACTTGCAGTTAGAAAATAGGTTGCCACCGAGATATAAGGCATTGGCGTTCTCCTATTACGCTAAGTGCAAACAGTCGCCAAGTTTCAGCTATAATACGTAAGTACCGAAGTGGGTATTAAAATCAAAAAGAGAGAGGTAACGGTAGCAGAGTTAGCTGAACTTACTAAAATACTTGTCTTTTTAACGTGCCTATTTGTAAGCTGTGCCTTATTACGTTGATTTGCAGGAGATATAAAAGGTGTTTTCGCAAGTACGCAAAAGTTATGTTCCGCTTGGTCACTTATTTCGTGAGGTTTAAGATAAACGACTTAGCTTGTAATTTGTCATATTTTTTTTCAGACAGCCTCTCGACACAAATTTTAGGAAACTATCTACAGAATACCCCGAACCCTTGAGATTCGGTTGAATTATTTTCAAGGACTTTGCAGCAAGTCGATGAGTAGGCTGAAGGCAAAACAATTGTAAGAACGGAATTTTTCCCTCTAAAAGTCTACTTTATTTCGATAGTATTACTTTACCAAACGCAGTGTAACATATTTAATATTAATATCTGTGAAAATCAAAAGACTGAAATAAAATTGTATTTCATTTTGAAATAAAATTGTATGATCTCTTAACATAAAATGAATTGATTTTAATCGGAACCAGAAAAATAATGGTTGTTAATTGTGGTAAAAGAATGGGAATACAGTCGAACCCCGTTATAGCGAACCCGGTATATAACGAACTCATGGATATAACGAACAAAATTTCGGTCCCGCCGTTTTCCTATTATCCGTAATTTAATTTGTATTGTGTCAGTCTAATGTAATCGACTTTAGTCGATTTAATTCATTAATGATCATTTTTAATAGATTTTACCATTTTTTAATACATCATTATTGAATACACATTGCAACTAATGAGTTATACATTTTGTGAACTCTAGCATTTTTCTTAACGGTTCGGATATAGCGAACCACCGGATAAAGCGAAAATACCTTTGGTCCCCTGAAGTTTGTTATAACGGGGTTCGACTGTACCACTATAGAATTTAAGGGATTATATTTTATTTATGAATATAATGAAATGGATATAATAAGGTTTCAAAAATATTACTTGCAAATACGCTAGTTATCAAAAATTAAGGAAAAATCACAAAAAGAGGGATAACACGTTCAAAACTAGGCCAATCTGTTTAAAATTTGAATATGTTGTTAAGTAAAAGGTACTGAACAATACTACATTATGCAAAATAGTGGCGCTACAGTTGAAATACGTCATTTGCGAGCAGCATAAAAGTGGATGTCTCAGAGCAAAGCGACAATTGTTGCTGCGAGGCTGAGATTAGACATCTGGCATAGCCAAATTATAATAATGACCTCCAGGCATCATTTGACCGAAGAACTGCGATGACGAGCTATTAGGAGACTAGAGGAAGGACAGTCAGACAGAAGTGGCCAGATGGCTAAATGTGAGTCTGTCTGGGGTTCATAGACTTTGGCAACAATTTCTAACCACGGATTCGGCATCCAAGAGGTTCAGCCAAGGACGGCCATACACTACGACGAGTGCCGATGACCGATATTTGTCCTTAAGCGCACGAAATAATAGAACCGCAACTCCTTCTGAACTGAGATCCTCCCTCGCTGCAAGCTCTGGAAGGTTGGTATCAACATCAACCGTGCGTAGAAGGCTTCATGAAGATGGTCTTTTTGCGAGGTGACCTGCCATTTGCGTCCCGCTCACGTTACGCCATAGGCGGGAACGTTTGCAGTGGGCACGTAAACATGTCCACTGGACGCGTGATCAATGGAGGGCTGTTGTTCTCTTTATGGATGAGTCCAGGTTTAGCCTCCAAAGCGATAGTAGGCGTATTTTGATTTGGAGAAAACCTGGAACTCGATTTCATTCCTCACACATCCGTAAAAGAGATGCATACGGATCAGGCAGTGTCTGTGTTTGGGGTGGTATCTCTTTGGGTGGACGCACAGACCTCCATGTCTTTCCCCGTGGAAATGTGAATGCTCACACCTATAGAGATGGCATCCTTGATGTTTATATGCACCCTTATGCCGGGGCAATAGGTGATGCTGTCGTGCTACAGGACGATAACGCGAGACCGCTCAGGGATTCGCATCGTGGATGCTTATCTTGAGCAGGGAACAATTCAGCGCATGGAATGACCAACTCGAAAACCGGACCTCAATCGGATCCCCTCAATTTAAACCAAGCAACCTCGTGGGCGACATCTGGTGGGCTCGTGCCCTCCTTCCCGCATACTACATGGAGGGACTAGCTCGCGGATTTAACGTGTCCATACCCGGCTTAGACACGAAGGCATACAGTGACACTTGTCGGGATTCGAACCGAGCATCTTCAGTGCCGAATTCCGACGTTCTGACCGTCCGTTCTGACGTTCCGACGTTCAGGATATTTTGTTTTAATTGCTGCATTTTTATTTTGACATTTCGTCGCTATGATAAGCGCAAAAAAAGGAAGAACGGGCATTTGCGCATTGATATATTTACATATTGCATATGCATAGATACAATTATATTACGTTTTCTATTTATTTAAATTTTGGTGCGCTCTGGTATACTTGGTCATCAGATACTGTAAAAGACAACTCAATAAATTAAATGTTATTAAGCAGGATGTTTTGTACCTGCTCAATAAAATTTTGATATACATACATATATATATATATATATATATATATATATATATATATATATATATATATATATATATATATATAGTTAGATAGATATATATATATATGTAGATATATATATGTATGATATATATATGTAGATATATGTAGATATATATATGTAGATATATATATGTAGATATATATATGTAGATATATATATGTATGATATATATATATATATATATATATATGTAGATAGATAGATATAGATATAAGTTATAACAAAGACTACTGTTACGCAATCTTACTCTCAATTCTTTTTTTAATTTAAAACAACCAGGTTGACTCGGGAATGAGACCGTGGTCTCCTATCAGGAGAAGTGTACTGACCACCACCCATGGCAATCTACCTCATGACCTTCTTTAACGAGTTTAAAAAGGTATTAAGTTTCTTTTTGTATTTTGTAATTGTATAGTTCGTTATTGTGTAACCTAAAAGCTTTGAGTTGCTAAATGCCTCTGTTTCTTAGGTTTCCTTCATAGCGCTCTCATATTTATTTATTCACTTGGGTGGGATTAAGCGTAAATTAAACGACAGGTTCTTTGGTTGAATGATCCTGATCCTTGTCCTGGAAACAGCTGTTTTGAAACCTTCTTATAAAAGAAACTTATTTCTAGATAAAAAAGTAGAATAAAATACCCTCCCGAAAAAAATATTGGCTCCTTAAGGCTGCTATGTACTAACCCCATTGGATTCGCTCACCTCAATGTTAACCTATGGTGAAAATTTGGCCACGGATTGCCGACTTTGATTCAAAGATTTTTTTAAAAAAATTGTACTCCGTCATAGAGAAAGAAATTTTACATTTGTGTACATTTTTCGTTTTTAAAAAAAAATGCAATTAATATTTTAAAATTTAAATTATTCGGGGAAAAATCTGGTATAGTGTGTTATAAACGCTTATAAATTCCTTCGGTGGACGAAATTTATAAAATGAATCCTGTAGCGCTTTTCAGAAAAGTTCAGGCTATCTGACAATACCAATTTTATTTGATTATCAGAATATATGTACCTGTAAATAGTTGACAAAAATATATTTTAAATAAAAAATTTGGGGGCAGCGCTTAACCCCCCTATATAGAGAGAGCAGTTACAATCCTAAGGGGGGTGGGTGGAATTCTCGAACTGTCAACTGGACTCCTCCCACCACAAGAGTCTCCAAGAAGAGGAAAAGGGAAATGCGATTTTTTTCTTAGTACATAGCAGCCTTAACCTTTAGCTTACGGGGCCAATTTATCAGATTCCGTCTTTAGAACGGGATATATATATATGTGTGTGTGTGTGTGTGTGTGTGTGTGTGTGTATATATATGTATGTATGTATGTATATCTACCTTATCTCTCTCTCTCTCTGTATATATATATATATATATATATATATATATATATATATATATATATATATAGAGAGAGATATAGAGATAGATAGATAGATAGATAGATATATTCATTCTTGGGTCCGTATTCTTGGGATATATGCTATCCCACCCCGTAAGGGAAAGGTTAAATCTTTTAGTTTGAAAATATTGCCAAAAATGAGATTTAAATGAATGGTAAATTTTGCTTATACGTTTCCCGTATGTGTGATGAACAGTTTGTTCTTTCGCGCCCGTATATGCGGCCGGGAGCAAATAAATCTTTACATTATACAAAAACCAGCCTTGACTTTTCACCAGATTTAGAATTTTTTTACATGTGGAAAAAGGAGTTGGCTTTTTATTATCACCGCGAGAGATACATTTACCATCTGCTTTACGAACAGCTGTAAAAGAGATGAGGCCTTCCCCTATATTAGGTAAACAACACTTGTGTTAAATGCAATGACGGCATTCGTTCTTTATTGCTGATATTAATGTAAAATCTAAACTTTTCATTCAGCTTACTTTTAATTTTTGCATGTTATTCAGAATCGCGGCCATTGCGCCTATATGAAATTTTAGAAATGCTGCCAATCACTGAATAGTTCCCATTGGGTTTCCCTTTAAGTTAATTTAAACATTTCAAGGCGTTCATGATATTTGAATTTTAACGTAGAATTACGTTCCTCCATAACTGTCCTCCGGAAAACGAAATTTCAGACACTAAAACCGTCCGTCGTCGTGAGTTATAATTTTGCAAACCCAGTCTGTATCGCTTGGGCAAGTAGTAAACAGTTAAACAGAAAAGTACCAAAATGCGTCAAAATTTTGATAAACATACATACATAAATATATATATATATATATATATATATATATATATATATATATATATATATATATATATATATATATATATATATATATATATATATATATATACATACATAACACATACATACAAAAGAGGTAAGCAACGATAAGTAATCCTACGTTAATAACCCGTGGTAGTTTCGTTAGAAGAGACTACCTGAATTTTTTTTCTTACATGAGATTGGCTTCAAGGTCAGGTATAGAATGATCTGCCTAGTATTTTTTAATAAACTAAACGATTTTCCTTAAATTTATCAAGTATAAAATCTTCTTCAAAGTGTCTAAAAAAATAGAAAAATAAATGACGAAAGACATTCATAATAAATCTCGATAAAGGAGATAAATAAATGTTGGAAGGAAAATGATTAATGTTGAAGTAAAAATTAAAAACTCAAGGATACGATGTATGGGAAACAAACTTCTTATATTAACAAAAAATATTTAGTTCTTAAGATAGAATTTGAAAACTCTTATTTATGAGGAATAGTTTTTGTGTGAAATAAGTGATTTTAGAAATATTACGGACAATTTGTCCTGTTGGGATACAAAAATTCTAGGCAAAATAAGCCTTTATAAGATCTTATCTGTTCTATAAAAAGGAAAAAAATATAATATTAGATTTAAAAAGGAAATATTTTAGTTATTTATCTTACATTTTATTGTTATTGCTCCCAATAAGAGAATTTTATTAGTTGCAAAATCTTTATCCTAGATTCATCGAAATAACTTAATTCTCTTTTAGAAATAGAATATATTTTTTTTCATTTTCTTCAGTTATTCCATATAGGGATTTTTAAAACTCTATAAGATGATGTTTTATATACTTTGAAAAAATACATTGTATTTTGTTGCTATGAAAAATATTTCGGGAAATCTCTTCTTATGTGGTCTCAAAAATTAAAAAGAAATACAGTCGAACCTCCATATATGGAAGTAGCAAATTGCCATAAAAAAATTAGATATATAGAAATTTCGATATATAGAATTGATATTAATATTATCATAATTCTCCTAAAACATTAAAATTAAAGCTAATTTTCGTATACGAAATTCCATTACTAATTTATATGCGAATCACATTAAATGAAAGTGAATAACTAAAAAATGAATTAATATGAAAGATTTATTGAGTACTACATACCTTTTAAAAATAAAACAATAATCCAGACAGTGGTTACAATGATCACAGTTACATTCTTTAAAAAAAACTACGAATATCTTGCTGAACAGCCAATTTTGCGGAAAGTTCATGAAAGAAATGTTCGCATTTATCCAGTCCACTAAAACTTCATCAGGGACATTTTCCGCGAATTGAAGTCCATGACGTATTGTTTCAAACTCCAAAAATTGGGAGATTTTATAAAATCTCACAATAAAGTCTCCCAATATGTCTTGAAAAAAATTTCGATATATAGAGATTTTTTCGATATATAGAAACAGTTTTTCTATGTTATGAACATGGAGATTTGCTAAGAGTTCGATATATAGAAAATTTCGATATGGGGAAGTTCGATATATGGAGGTTCGACTGTATTTGCAAGGAATTGTCAGTCACCTAATAGTTAAAAAAGTTATTTGGTTTTTTAAAACACTGTTTGTCATACTATAATTTGAATTTTAGCATTAATTCTTCTCGATAAACTTTATTCAGCAATCCCGGAAGTACCTCAGTGTCTGTTCCATACGGTTGCATTTGTTTTTCATTTAGAACATCTAATTCTGTTTTGTTATTCCTGGCAGAAGGCTGTGTATATTTGGCTATGCATAAGAAATTTCGCCCGCATACTAAAATCTGGGTTTTCGTCTATTATTCAGATTCAGCTGCGCGCATTCCGAGATGCAGATACTCCAGCCTCTTTGCATCTGCGGCTAAAAACAAAATTCCAAGAACCAGCTGAAAGCTCTCTCTCTATTCCTCACAATTAACTCTTCACAAATATTCATCATGCAAGAAAACAGATTCAGGAAGTTATTCATTTAAGACGCGCAGCGACCTCTCTCTTTAACAGCTGTTTGTAAAGCAGATGGGAAATCTATCTCTCGAGGTTATTAAATGAAAACAAACTCCGTTGTCCACGTATGCATGTAAATAAATTTTAAATGCAAGTGAAAAGTTGAGGCTTCTTTTCTAATGATGTGAAGATATATTTACCCCCCTCTATTTTACAAGAAAAAAAGCAAACTGCTCGTCACGGCATAGGTGGTGAACACATAAATAAAAATGACTATTCTACTGGCATTGTTAAATTTAAGAATTAAGTAGCCACTGCTTCTTAATACAGGATGCTGTGATTGTTAAGGCTGTTGAGTTTAAACAACAATGCTTGAAGTTGTTGAAAAATTCGTGTTCCCACGCGTGAAACATCTATATGAGGCTATTATCCTAGTGATTATGACGCTATTAGACTCTCTTTACTATAAAGGACAACTGATGTTGCAAATGGATACAATGATAACATTGTTGTAAAGTTAAGATAAAAGTAACTGAAAGTCTATGCCATGGATAATCCACCTTAGAAATTGTAAGTGGCATGCATGGTGCCTGAATAAATTGAGCGTGGACTGTATATTAAAAACAAAAACAACAGTTTATTGAAAAAAGAGAATGCGCTATGACGCGCTGCAAATGCCTTGGCGGCAGGTAAACAATTATATAAATGCGCTATGACGCGCTGCAAGTGCCTTGACGGCTGAACAACAATAATAAGCTTGCGCTAAGACGCGCTGTGAGTGCCTTGGAGGCGTATCGACAACTGAGTAGTACATGGGGTAGGGCGACAGAGGGAGCCCTTATTGCGGGGGTGGTCAGGACGCGCCATGAGAGATGACAGGTGGCGCCAACATCCCGCCCCACGTTGAAATAACATTTCAAAACATAATACAAATATAATTTGAAAAAAAATAATAAAGAACAATTCTTATACTAAAATACACAAAATGAACTTACATTAAAATACACAAAATAAACTTACATTAAAATGTACAAAATGAAATATTTTAAATTTTGTTATCTTCGAATGGTAAGATTGCGATTTTTGACACTGGTCTTTTGAATATTCCTGTTTTAGTTTTAACTACGACAACTCTTACCTTTCCATCTTTACCCAATATTACATCTTGAATTCTTCCTAACAACCATTTCAGAGGGGGAAGATTATCTTCTTTGATTAAAACCATTGTATTAACCCTTATATTATCCTTAGTAAAATACCATTTGTGTCTTTCCTGCAATTGATTTAGATAATCTAAAGACCAACGACTCCAAAGTCTTTGGACAAATTTTGTAACACGTTGCCAACGCGAGAGTCTGGTTTCGTTTAGATCTAAATATTGGGGCTCAACAATGGATGTTACTGGGCACCCAATGAGGAAATGCCCAGGGGTGAGGGGCTCTAAGTCTGAGGAATCAGACGACAGAGGAGAGATGGGTCTAGAGTTAAGGATACCTTCAATCTGGTTAATAACAGTTAAAAATTCCTCATACAAAAGTTTTGAATCGCCAACGACTCTTTTGAAGTGGAATTTAAGGGACTTGACGCCAGCCTCCCAAAGGCCACCAAAATGAGGTGCTCTTGGAGGAATGAACTTCCAATCAATGCGTTCTGAAGCAAGATAATCTGCAATTAGTTCATTAGGATTGGCAACAAGTTCATGAAGTCGCTTTAATTCTGCCCTTGCTCCCACAAAGTTTGTACCATTATCGGTAAATATCTTAGAGCTTTTTCCCCGTCTGGCAAAGAAGCGTTTCAAAGTAGCTAGAAACGATTCAGACGTTAAGTCAGATACAATTTCTAGATGGACAGCACGCGTAATAAAGCATACAAAAATACATACATAAATTTTGCTAAAAAGGCCCTTCCTTTGATACTTATACTTGATTGAAAACGGACCACAAAAATCTATACCAGTAACATTGAAAGGATGCGTTTGGGTTACGCGTTCTTGGGGTAAACTTCCCATAATTTGTTGAGCAGTAGTTGGTTTCACTTTGAAACAAACGACACATTCGTGCACAATTTGTCTGCACAGATTTCTGCCATTTAACGGCCAAAACATTTTTCTTATGGTATAAAGCAAAGATTGCGGGCCTAAGTGAAGATGTTTTCTGTGAAAATGACTAATTATTAATTTTGTTAATTTCTGCTTAGCAGGCAAAACAATAGGGAATTTTTCATCATAGGTTAAATCTGCATGATGAAGACGTCCACCTACACGAAGAATTTGATTTTCATCAAGAAATGGATTGAGGCTTTTAAGTTTACTATTTGGGGGAATAGGTTTCCCTTTCTTTAAGTTTCCAACTTCATCATGAAATTCTATCTCTTGGACAGACTTTATAAGAAACTGCTGGGCAACATCCTTTTCAGCAGCAGAGAGGGGACCAGAATGTTTCTCTCTAGGGTGTTGGGCATTGAAGCAAAATCTGAAAACAAAACTTAAAACACGTAGATTAGTATTAAAATTATTGCTTAAGTTTATAATAGAATGAGTTAAGTTGTTATCAGATGTAAGCAATAGAGTCTGGTTTGAAGTTGACTTTAGTTCTGAAATAAATTCCTCTGATGAGGATACTTTAGCAGAGTCACTGTTCTGTTCACAAGGGGAAAAGTTCTCATCATGTAGAAAAGTGGGTCCAATCCACCATATGTCATTGTAATAAGAGTTAGGGTTGATGCCTCTCGAAATCAGGTCAGCCGGGTTGTCCGTAGAGCGAACGTGACACCACTGATATCCTTCGGTAGCTTGTTGGATCTGCGATACGCGATTGCTGATGAAGGTCTTCAGGAGATGAGGAGATGTTCTAATCCAGGCTAAAGTGATTGTTGAATCTGACCACAGAACAACTCTTTGAAATGTCATCTTTATGGAGTGAATCAATTTGCGAACTAATTTCGACAGAAGCAATGCTGCACACAATTCGAGTCTGGGAATGCTGATTGATTTCAGTGGAGCTACTCTTGATTTACTGCACAATATCTTGACATTCACTTGATTTGAATATGAAACTGATCTTACATACACAACAGCTCCATAAGCCATGTTTGAAGCATCAGCAAAGCCATGTAACTCCAGTACCTTTACATCATCACAGGAAAGATATCTGTCAACTCTTATGGTTTTAACTGTGTTCAACTCAGATAACAAACATTTCCATTTTAAAGCTTCACTTTCAGGTAAGGGGTCATCCCAATTCAGTTTCAACAGCCAAAGTTGCTGCATGAACATTTTTGCCTTAGTAACAAAAGGTCCTAAGAATCCTAGTGGATCGAACAATTTGGCTATATGAGATAGAACAGTGCGTTTAGTGCAAGTAGTGGACGGGCTACTTGCAGGAGACACAGAAAATGTAAATATGTCACATTTGGGATCCCATGAAAGTCCTAAAGTCCTCACCTTTACTTCTGAAGAGTCATGAAATACATATTCCTTGGTTTCATGTGCTACAGAGTTGATCAGAGACTGTTCATTAGAAGCCCACTTATGAAGCTTCATACCACCTGAGAGTAACAATTCAACTAACTCTCTCTGTAAAGCTGAGGCAGACGCTATATCAGTTGCGCCGGAGAGGATGTCATCAACATAAAAATCGGCGTGTACAACTGGGGCAGCAATAGGAAATCTTTCAGCTTCATCAAGCGCTAATTGCTTGAGTGTTCTAGTTGCGAGATACGGAGCACTTGTTGTGCCATAGGTAACAGTACATAACTTATAAATTTTTACAGGCCCATTAGGGCAGTCCTTCCAAACGATGCGTTGGAGGTCTCTCTGGGATGGATCGATAAAAATCATCCTGTACATTTTCTCTATATCTGCAACAAATGCGATGCGGTGTTTCCGAAACCTCAATAGTATAGAGAAGAGATCTTCTTGAATTACACCACCGTTCATTTGGAGTGAATTTAGTGAACTGCCATTCGAAGAAGGGGCCGAGGCGTTGTAAACAACTCTTAATTTGGTAGTAGTTTTTTCTGGACGGAAAACACTGTGATGAGGAATATAGTATGTAATTGGAGGTTCATAAGTTTCCTCGACAATTTCCATGTGCCCTAAAGCAATATATTCCTGCATAAATTGCACATATAAATCTCTTAGTTGAGGTTGTCTTGATAATCTATTCCAAAGTGCATACAGTTTTTTGATAGCTGCGTCTTTGGATTCACCCAATATCCCAGGATCATCTTTCAGTGGCATTTGGACAATGTATTTTCCTGTTTCATGCCTCTTATGCGTCTTTTGAAAGTGGTCTTCGCAAAACAATTCTTCATTTGATTTAATATATTTTCCTTCGACCGAATCTAGTTCCCAAAATTTAATCATTAATTGATCAAGGTTTTCTTGTTCTGTTAGTAACAAACAGTGTGGTGTAGGTCGAGAACAAGGTATGTTTCCTGAAACTATATACCCAAATGCGGAGTTTTGCAATAGTATGGAGTCACTAATTTGAATTTGATCTCCCTTTAAAATTCTAAAGAACAGTTCCGCACCAATTAACATTTGTATTTTAGAAGGTTTGTAGAAGTTAATATCTGCGAGTTCAATGTTATCTGGAAATTGAAGTTTTGATACATCTAAAACTGTGGATGGAATCAAAGATGTGATTTTCGGAACAAGCATAAAATGGGCATCATGCTCAAATTCTTCATTTTTATTTGATATAACACCATGAATTTGGTGCTTAATGGATTGTGAATTATCATTAATTCCTATAATCGAAGAGTGAGCTCTCTCCTTTTTTAAACCAAGTGCAGATGCGCATTCAAAGGTTATCAAATTTGCTTGGCTACCGCAATCCAGAATTGCCTTGATTTTATTTCTTTCCCCGAACTTATTTTTAACAAACACTTCAGCAGTTGCGAGCAAAATCGTAGAACGCTGAATTGATCCGTGCGTTGAGTGGAGAGACATAGCTTCCTCCCCCACACTGGGATTCAGAAAATTCCTCTCGCCTGGCGAGGGGACTGAGGTCAAGAGTTCAACTGGGGCGAGAGACTGAGAGGGTTTCGAAAATCCCTCCCCACCCCGACACAGCAAAGAATTGTGACGTTTCGAGCAGAATCTGCATGTCTGCTGGGATCTGCAAGATGCGACTGAATGTTTTCCGAAGCAATTAATGCATAGCGAATGCTTTTTAACAAGGTCAAATCTTTGTAAAGCGGTTAATTTCAAAAAAGACTCACACTTGTAAATTGGATGATTTGCCTTGCATGAAATACATAAATTGTTGGAACCATTAGATTTGATGAAAAAGTTTCTAGCTTGACTGTTGCGATCTTGATAAATCTTAGGCTTCACAGAAGTGTTTTTCTTAATGTTTTCTAACATTTGAGACCGCTTTTCTAAGTACAGAAGTAAATCGTCAAGTTTAGGCACCTCGTTTGAACTTATGCTTAATTCATATTGTTTGCGAGTCTCCTTATCGAGTTTTTTCAAAACAATATTTAAGATTAAAGCATCGGAGAGATTATTTCTGTCGAATTCTAATACTTTTAATGCGCGAATGTTTTTCTTTACATTATCTATAAGGCTTCGCAAATGTTTAGCAGAATCGTGCGTAATGTTTTCTGCTTCCAAAATTGCATTGATGTGAATTTCTACTATAGCTCGGGTGTTCTCATATCTCTCTTCCAAAGCCTGAAATAACGATGAAAATGTATCATCTGACGTTTGTAAGTTCTTTGCTTCACCTGTTAAAGCAGCATTTAAATAGTGTAATTTCTGTGCTGGTAAAAGATGTTCATTTGACGCAATAATATTGTTAAACTGTGTTTTGAATGAACTCCATTCTTCATACTTTCCGGAGAATTTCGGAAGTGGAATCTCCGGGAGTTTTATGTTAGTTGTTATATTCTGAACAGTAGAACTCGAACGAGGAATTGCTGAAACGTTACTTAATTTTTTAATTTGTGATTGTAACTTGAACTTAATTCTAATTATGTTATCGTTGTACTCCTCACTTGCATTAATTTCGAATTCATAATCATTTGGAACCGATATTAAATCTTCTATACTCGCATTGAGTGATTTTAAAGATTCTTCCTTATTATTTAACTGCTCTAATATTTCTTTAAATTCATCAACTTCTTTATTTTCAGAAACAATTAAATTTTCAATTTTAGTAATTATTTTGGTTACACTTGTTCTTATAGAAGCTCGTTTTTTCTTCAATTTTTCAAGTTCATCCATTTTTTATGTAATGATTACACTAAATACAAAATTCAAAGAATGTCCTACCTTGTTCTTGGGCGTGGTTGGCGCTGATAGGTGTTATCCAATAGGAAGATTTCACACGAACTGAGATACAAAGTTAATCCAAACTTGTTGTGGGACTTTCAACACAAACTTAATAGTAGAGTTGGTATTCCAAACTCATACATTCACTGAATAGGCTCCGTGAAGATCGGACCAGAATGTAAGTGGCATGCATGGTGCCTGAATAAATTGAGCGTGGACTGTATATTAAAAACAAAAACAACAGTTTATTGAAAAAAGAGAATGCGCTATGACGCGCTGCAAATGCCTTGGCGGCAGGTAAACAATTATATAAATGCGCTATGACGCGCTGCAAGTGCCTTGACGGCTGAACAACAATAATAAGCTTGCGCTAAGACGCGCTGTGAGTGCCTTGGAGGCGTATCGACAACTGAGTAGTACATGGGGTAGGGCGACAGAGGGAGCCCTTATTGCGGGGGTGGTCAGGACGCGCCATGAGAGATGACAGGTGGCGCCAACAGAAATGTTTTAGAGGTATTTACGGGATCTTTCTTTCGTTAGGGACTCTTAAATTGTGTTTTAATATTCTAGTTCTCCCCTTCCGTAAACGAGATAACGTACACTTCACATCCTTTTGTGACGTATGAAATTTTAGAGAAATCTCACGGATACAATTACTATGTCGAATAGCCGTGGTTATTTTCACGTGTATTATATAGAAGGAAAATTCGGCTGCACAAAGGTCTGGTTCAAGATTTTTATTTAATTTCAGAAAAGTCACAAAAATTATAAACCCACGAAACACTTTGAACAATTTCATAAACTTCTCAATTCTCCATTTATCAATTTACCTAGCAATTGCAATTTTTGCCCTAAAATCTTTCAAATGAAACATTCATGTTTCTGTCCTTTATTTCCCCACTCTGACTATGGAATACTCCATAATTCGGGATTCACCATAGGAGCCCATAGCAATAAGCGAAATGTCGACATAACTTCTGCAGGAGGACGCCAAAGATGCAATTCTACTGCATTTTTCACCTCCTTACATTGTTCTGCATTTTATAAATAAAAAAGGTGTTCTGAGATCCTATTTATTTCCAAAGGTAGCTGGTAATAAATAGTTTTGCAGCAATCGTAAATGGGAAGCTGAAAATTGCGTATTTTAGATTAGAATGTCCAAATCAAATTACCAAAGCCAGTAAATTACTGTGGATTAGCGTATCTATTGACGCTATACCATGCGATTTATCAGTAATGAATTACTTTTAAAAACAAGTAATATATAAAAAAAAATTTTAAAGTCAATTCCTACTTAGGTCAACAAAGAAAAATTTGAGTGTGAACTAATAGTAGGAATTGGAAAAAAGGATTTCCTGCTAGAACCTTGCCTACTGTGCGAGATTAGGAGGGGTGGAAAGAGAGAGAAAAAGTTTGTCAGGTTGGGGATTCGATCTCGCAACCTACAGGACGGGAGAAGCCCGCAATACCGCAGTGCTACCGTTTACACAGTAACAAGAAGGAAATTACTATTCAAGAGCAAGAGACGCTCTAGGTCTAAAACTAAAATTTATTAATTAAATTTAATTAATGAATTAATATTTGAAAAAGCTGTATTAACATCAAGTGTCATCCACTACAAGTTTAAAAAAATGTATTTGAACTTGAGTGGATGAATAAAAAGTACTTTTATTAACGATTGAAAATTTGAACAAGATATATATAGAGAGAGTGTGAACTAATAGTAGGAATTGAATAATGCACCGTTTATCACAATTTCTTCGGAACCCTACAATTTCGCAACGCTATCTTCAAAGACCTTTGATGCCACATATAAACCCTCGAATGATCACAATTTTTGATGAGGAACATTACTCTGTGTTTTATATAGATGCTTTTCAACAATTAAGCAAATACGTAAAAAGAAAAAAAAATACCCTATTCGCAGAAACTAGAACAACTTGTTCGACTTCCATAATGCCGTTGAATACTCAACTGACAGGAGATCCATCATCAGATAATGATCAAATAAACAACTTAATGCTATAGTTGGTGTTACGTCATACTAGCATGTTTGAAAGGAGGTATAGAATCTACGCACGATAGAAATATCTGAACACGTTTAATTTCCAACTCACTGGTTGCAATATGTTCGTAAATTATCTGTTACATTTTGCGTGGGATTTACAGTAAAGATAAGGGACATACCCTTAAGGGGACAGTGGACCTTCAAACCTAACTTTTTTTGTTTTGAATGGATTTGCTTGAAATTTGAATATATGATTAGTACCATAGATATGTAAAAGTGGTTAAAATTCAAAGATGAAATATTAATAATTTATGAATTATGAATTATGAATTATATCAAAAATTGGCCTCATTAAAAATGTTCCATGCGCATTTCTTTTGTATTTAATATGGTCACTTTTATTTACAGGATACCTTATAGAACTAACAATGAAACTTATTGCTTATTTTAAGCATTCATTAAAAATATAAAGAGAAAAAAATAATAATAGTGAAAACACTCTTTTTATTACGCAAAATACCTATAAATCATCTTTTCGAGTACAAAATTTAGAAATTCTGAGCTACGAAGCATAATTTTTTTCAATAAGATCTATTTGATATGCAGTTAAGTATATAAAACTTAAATTTCAAAGCAATACGATTAGAAATGCGCCCGGAGCAGTTTGAATATTCGTATGACATGAAAATTTTTATTTTGAGAAAAACACATTTAAAGTTATTGCTATTAGTAACCACGTAATATCCAAATTAAATACAAATGCCTATAACTAGGAAAGTAATCTCAGAAATTAAAAATTATTTTTGCAACACATTCCTACTCTCCATAGTTTCACAATTCAATAAAATAAAAAAATCGAATTTTTGGACAAATTTCACAATTTCGAAAGTCCACTGTTCCCTTAACAAATAATGTAAAACTCTGCACAGCCTTTCCTTTTTTTCCATTCCGTCTTGTACAACATGTTAAGTTTTGGTATGTACAAAATACTTTGTTTAGTTTATGTACAGATAAGGAAATATATTTAAGAAGAAAAAAGATTTCCTTTCAGAAAATTTTACTTGGAAATCGTAAATTTTATTCGCCATATTTTTATGTCTGAAACTTGTTGTATTTTATGGCTCGTTTGTGCCCTTCATAAAACCAAACTTTTATCTTCAAGAAACGGATTTTTTTTTTCTGTTTTAACTGATTTGGTTTGCTTTTCGGAAACCAAACATAGAAAGTTTGAACTTTTTTTTTTCGTTATCTCTGTTTATCAAAGTTTTACTATAATGCACTTGTCTACATTTCTGACAGTTCAGCATGCAGTTCATCTTTAAGGGGACAGTGGACTTTCAGAATTGTGAAATTTGTCGAAAAATTCGATTTTTTTAAAAATTTTATTGAATTGTGAAACTACGGACGCGTAGGAATGTGTTGCAAAAAGAATTTTCAATTTCTGTGATTATTTTCCTAGTTATACGAATTTGTATTTAATTTAGATATTATGTGGTTACTAATAGCAATAACTTTAAATGCGTTTTTCTCAAAATAAAAATTTTCATGTCATACGAATATTCAAACTGCTCCGGGCGCATTTCTAATTATCGTATTGCTTTGAAATTTAAGTTTTATATACTTAACTGCATATCAAATAAATCTTATTGAAAAAAAATTATGCTTCGTAGTTCAGAATTTCTAAATTTTGTACTTGAAAAGATGATTTATAGGTATTTTGCGTAATAAAAAGAGTGTTTTCACTATTATTATTTTTTTCTCTTTATATTTTTAATGAATGCTTAAAATAAGCAATAAGTTTCATTGTTAGTTCTATAAGGTATCCTATAAATAAAAATCACCATATTATATGCAAAAGAAATGCGCCTGGAACATTTTTAATGAGGACAATTTTTGATATAATTAATAATTCATAATTCATAAATTATTAATATTTCATCTTCAAATTTTAACCACTTTTGCATATCTATGGTACTAATCACATGTTCAAATTTCAAGCAAATCCATTCAAAACAAAAAAATTTAGGTTTGAAGGTCCACTGTCCCCTTAAGACCATTAATCAGAGAATTTTCATGCACATTTGAATCACACATAGCTTTGAAGCTAAGCTATTTTTCTATGGAAATACACACGTTCTGCTGGTATGCAAAGAGATAAATTGTGTTAGAGTATCGTTAGTGATAATTATTTGCATGTATGAATTATAAAGATTAATTTTGGGCACGGTGGCTCAGTTGGCAAGAGCAGCGGGCCAGAGATCTGAACGTCCCTGGTCCGATGCTCGTCGTTGCAAATCCACCGCCGTGTTCACTAATGGTGGCCGGGGCACGTAAAATAGGTCGGGGCTGCAATGTCCTCCAAGTTCTCAAATTCACCTCTGGAGGTGCGAGGTCAAGTGTTCCGGTCTCGTCACTTGACTCGGTTCAAAATTACGGAACCGATCATTTAGCCAAGTCGGACTCTGACCTTCGTGGTGCTAATTCAAAACAGGAGCCGCCACTTTCAGCCCAATAGCCTATTAGGGCCTGATGGACGAAACATCCAACCAGGGGGCATTAGCAACAACAACAACAACAACGAGATTAATTTTTATTAAATTCTTTTGATGTATTTATCTTTTTTCTGCATGTATGCTTATAAAGCACACTTTACTGATATGTTTGCATACTGTGGCAGATTATCGATGGATGACGAAATATGAATCACCATTAGTCTCATCGTAAGATCGAATAAATTTAAAAATATCACTTATCTGCAACATATTCATGTAGCCATGGACCGAGGTTTCGCTCTTATGAGGAGCTATCAATAACACATATCCACCGGAACTTCACTGGAAATACGTTAGTCCCACAGATGCAATAACTCTACTATTTGAAAGTTTATGGATATATTTTCTGATATTAAATTAAAACAGTCCGGGAAGGGTATACTGCAAGTTATGGAACAGAACGTCTGTGACGACTCTGTGACCAGGGTTGCCAAACGGCCCGGATTTTAAGGGACAGTCCCTTATTTGTAAATTTTGTCCCGCGTCCCGGGGAACTTTGATACGGGACGGCAAAAGTCCCGTTTTTCGCCGAAATGAGAAATTTATTGTATACGAGTTGGGCGCATACAAGGGCCTGTTCACATCCGGATGTATTTAACACGGTAAAGCACAATATATCATACAATTCAATGGACTGTGGGAACACGCTCATTCGAAAACTTTTTTATGACTCAAACGTGATCCCCAAAGATTTCCTACGCACATTATATTATGTACATTGTACAATAATAAAATTAAAAATTTTACATACACGTCCCTAACACTTTATTAGGTCACTTACTTAGTTGTAGTAAACTAATAAAATAAAAATCAGTTTTGTACTATATGCCTAAACCAACGTTAAATTGTTTTTGATTTGCAAATTTTCTATGTAATTACATTATTGTTTACTTAACCTAAACTCTATGTAAGTTGCAAAACTGAACGAAAAATGCATTGAAAATGGCTATTTGAAAGGTTAAAATTTGAAAAATTTCCGGGGGAGTACCCCCGGACCCCCTTTCCCTGGGGATATTCCATACGCCCCAGTAGTATAGTTATCAAAACCCGTCCCTTATTTTCGGTGTTTTTATTTGGCAACCCTGTCTGTGACTTAGGGCGAGGTTTTTTTCGTCGCCTAGTAGGACCCAGGATCGAAACCGGGTCTGAAATCTTTGACGCCGACGTTCTCCTAAGTGGAATAGTCTGTCGATGTTAGAAGAGCTCGTGGCTGAATGCCATTTCAGCTTCTCTATTATTTGCATAACACGTGTAAAAGATTTAAATCTTCCAAAGTTGAACTTGCGGCGTTTGGACACTTCACGTCTGTGGTACCCCAAGTCTTCGTGCTAGATTTGTTGAAAAAACTGATAGCGAATTTTGTCACCATTAAAATTATGGAGTTGCTCCTCTAATGAAACCGCATTATCTCCAATCTGCTTAGCTTCTATAAGTGCCGCTTTATGAATTCCGAATAAGACCGAATGATCTGGGTAAACATGTTGTTGCAAGTTAGAAATGCTCGTTTTTATCCTGCATTAAGTTTTGACTCGAGGGTTTCTATTCTGCTGTCACCGTTCCACCATCCTGTTGTTCGTTTCAAGTATTCATCAGATGTCTTCCGTCTCTAATCCTTGCGTCCTTTTTTTCTAATTATACACACGCGCCGCACTTGTGCCATCTGCTCGTCTATGCAAACACAATCTGCATACTTGTGTCCCTGGAGAAGGGGCGCGGCAATCCACGTGCCGAGAAGGGGTCTCCTGAATGCGGAAGTGGACAATCATTTGCACTGAGGCAAAAATTTCGACCGTGTTTGTCCTCGTACATCTGCGGGGTTTAACCGAATTTCACCCCAAAAATTTGACATGTTCGTCAGTTCCTTTTAGCCTCGTAAAACATCGGTCATTTTTATGTGCTAAGAAAAACAGTAAGAGAATTGCCACCCACGCCACTTTTGCATGGCACAACTTGCAACAGCAGACATGCATTTCAAGTTTATTTTTTGTAGACTTTATAATTGACTTTCTCTTTTTAACCCTTCAGCGGGCGCGCCAATTTTTGAAACGCCAGCAGGCGCGCGTGGCACAAAGTGCAACGTCTCTTTCAACCTTGATTATTTCTTTTGTAATAAACTCTTTTTTTTTCAAATTGAAAATAATAATTCTGCGTTTTATGGCAAGATATAAAATGTTTATAATATTGAGATATATTTATAATCAAAAGTCAAAGAATGCAGATACAATCACCTTATTTCAAAACTGTCCGGTTTATTGGATCTAAGGACAACTTGCGGATGGATTCCTATTATGTCCAAAAACCTAAAAAACAATGAGATTGTCCATCTTCGTGATATGCGGGATACCGTGTAATAGCTGCACATTTTATTGGGTACATCAACTCCTGCTTTTGTCGTATTGTAATCCAGTATACTCGTTGGTTTACCACGGTTAAATCACGACTACCAATGAATGGAAAGGCATACAAGAGCATTTAAACTTTACATGTAAAAACAAACCATTCAAAATTACGAAAATGTTGCACTTTGTACACGGGCACGCTCGCTGAAGGGTTAATGATGGAATTCTTCGCGCTACGAATGAACCTGATATACAAACATATCATAAAACCGAAGTTTCTTAACTTGCGAAATGTTTTCGTGAAAAATGGAAACACGGTTAACAAAAGAATATTACTCTTTATTAAGCATGGGAATTCATTCGTTTGCAAACCGACTTATTCACATACATCAGCTTTCTTTTCCTCTCCATAAGTAGCTTATCCATTCCTTAAAGAGAGAAGAACTTGGGTTTGTTAATTACCACAGAACCAAGAAAACTATTCGTTAAAGAAGTTAAAAGCATGAGAAATGGCATGGCATAGTAACTCAGTAATTAGAATATCAGCCCGGGAGGCCAATGGTGACTGGTTCGATTGCTACCTTCGCCAAAGTTCTTTTTCATGAATAAAACACTTATAGGATTAAGCAAAAATTATTAATTGGCTCCTCAGTCTATCTTAAGGTAAGCAAGAATGCACTATTTATCAACTGCATGACACAGCATTTCGGAGACTAAACTACCAGCCTGGAATGCTGATGGCAGTGGGTTCGATTCGTGCCTCCACGAAAATTCTTTTTTTAATGAATAAAAATACAATGAAGGAGTATGATATGGGATATAAATTTTTAAAAATATTATTGTAGTAATGTCTGAATAAGGAAGGAATATATGTTTTAGTAGATATTACATGGTAAATAAACATTATTTTTTTAAATTTGCATTTTTTTTGTTGTTTCACCTTATAAAATGTTACCTAACGTCTCTGGTTCGATGCAGGTCGCTGATAAATCCACCGCCGTGTTCACTAATGGTGACCGGGGCACGTAAAATATGTCGTGGCTGCAATGTCCTCCAAGTTGCCAAATTTACCACTGGTGGTGCGGGGTCAAGTGTTCCGGTCTCGTCACTTCACTCGGTTCAAAATTATGGGACCGGCCCATAGGGGGGTTATGCTGGTCCACGTATACGGTGCTCCCTGAAAAATGGCCAGCGAAACCGCGGTGCGATATGGCAGTAAGAATAATGTCCAAGAAAACGTCTGCTACATTGAAAAAAAATAAAATGTTACCTAACGGGGAAATTGAGTAATGCACATAGCTGTTTAATATTTAACTGAGCACATTAACAAATTTTTCACTACCGAAAACGATGTGTATCTAAGATGAAACACCTCTAGCGCTTCACCTTGAATCCTTACTACAAGTGGCAGTTTTTTCACAATCATTTTAAACATTAATATTCATATTCATACAGATTAAATATTCCCTCACGTGGATAAACCTATTATTAGCCTTTTAAAAAGTTACTTCTTTTAATTAGTTAACTGATTTCATCATGGTCTAAATGGGATAGATTTTCCTTGTTCCAATAATAGTTCCTGGTAATCGATTATTACGTTGCCACTTTGTATAAGTAGGAGCATCCTTGAAATTCACAAGCATCGTTACAAATCAGTGTTTCGGTAAATATTGCCATTCGTTAAATCGAAGGTTAATTTTCTTTGTGTTTTGTTAATTCCTGCTGGGATCAGGAAAAATCATTCAGTCAAAGGTATCAGTGTATTATATTTATCATTAAAAATTTACTTACGGTATATGTCAGGATTTCCCAAACCTTTCCTGTGATGGAACGCTTTGGTAAATCCTGAAATATTAATTGAACACGTGTTTTACTTTTTAAGGTATGTAATAACACATAATCAAAATTTTTTTTTAAAAATGAGAAAAAAACAATCATTTATTTAGTATTTAGTAATTAAGCCTGGATACTTATTTTTTTAGGCATTTTAAAATATTAATCCTTCAAACATGTTTGAATTTCTTGTAGTCGTTGCAGGATATAAAACAATTATAGGTTTTCATGGAACATCTATTAACTTTCCGTGGAACACCAGTGTTCCACGGAACATAGTTTGGGAAACCCTGGTATATGTAATCATCCAAAGTATACATTCCACGTATTAATATTGCATGGAAGAAAATTTCATCACATGTTACTCGTCTTAGTTGCACATTGGAATTCCTTATTATTGTGACATGGCAATTCATTTGACGTAGAACCAGTGTTCCGCGGAACATAGTTTGGGAAACTCTGGTATATGTAATCATCCAAAGTATAGTTCCAAGTATAGTTCTGATATTCCGTGGAGAAAATTTCATCACATGCTACTCGTATTAGTTGCACATTTGAATTCATTATTATTGTGACATGGTAATTATATTTGACGTAGAGTTTCTAAAAGGTAAAATAATAGTTTCCATAACACTAATAGCCAGAAAAATGATTATATTCATGAAGCAGGGTAAGGCGGTTCCTGCACGCACTCTAGAAATGAATTCGTTGAGCCCAAAGCATTAAATACGTCAGGACATTTTTCAAGGAAGCTTTAATAGTGAAACTACTATTACAAATGTGCATCTCCAAAACATTCATTGACCAGTTTAAGGCGTTGATTTACAGCCATTTGACCTTACTCATAATATGTGCAAATGAAACAAAAACCACAGTGATCCTGGAAAAAATTCTAGAAAATTATTTCACTTTGTCAAGTAAGTTATAATTTTGTGGAAACGTATGTGATATCGCTTTGAAAACCTCCTGGCATGTATTTATTCGTTCATGTAATGGATGTTGAGGAAGACATATTGTTAATGACATTATGATACGTGTATTAGTTCTGTGTTTAACTACCCCGTTGATGTGAGAATTACCCATTTCCAAAGATTTTCTTTCCAAAGCGTTACACCTTTTCCTATTTCCGTTTAGGACTGAAGATTCAAAATATTGGCCTGCTCATTTCATTCATTTTACGTTGTTTCTCCAATTCCATTTTTTTTTTATCTGTCTCCTTAATGGTCCATGTTGGTCCATTCCAGCAGCTAAGCGCGCCTGTAAGTATTCAGGTCTTGAACCACAGATTGTCTAATCTGGGAATGTTTACCCAGTTAAAACTATCCTGGTAACATGCGGAAATCTGATTCTTATTTCCTTTGTTTTTAACAACAGTTTTCTTCCAATTCATTCGAGATGTCATGTCTAGTCAATTGAGATGTCATGTCGAGTTATGGGGACACTGGACTTTCAGTTATTTTTGTTACTGTTTTTGATGGATTATTTGAAATTTCATTTCTGAACTAGCAATGGTGTCAAATAACCCTGATCGAAATTTTCAAAAGTATAATGTTGTTAAAATGTTATTTAAAGGACAGTGCTTATAATATCATACTATTAGTTCACTCTGAGTTGTTCCGTGCGGATTTCTTTTCAGTTCAATGCAAATATTTTAATTAATAAGATATTTTCCATACGTTAGAATTTAACAGAGAATTTAATGTAAATATTCACTGCATTCATAAAAAAAGTTTTTTTTCCTCTTAATTGTCCTTTTTCTTATTCAGAATACAAATGACCGTACTGTTGTTTTAAAAATTGTACACTCATTAGTATATTCAATTTATATTTGCTGACAATTATTTAGCATTGTATAAAGGATCTATAACTAATTTCAAGCCAATATAACTATCAAGAATGTAAAGGAAAAATTTAAAGTGCATGAAATTTTAAAAATGGAGAAAAATGCTCTCAAAAATATTTCTTTAATTTCATAATAATCTATATATATAAAACAGTTCCGTGACTGACTGACTGACTGACTGACAGATAACGCATAGACCAAACCGCTGGACCAAAAGGGCTGAAATTTTGCCCCATGGCGATTCTTCCTATAGTTTAGGGGTGCACTAAGAAAGATTTTTGCAAAATTCTTCTTAGATTTTTTAAATTAAATTTTTAA
Source organism: Dolomedes plantarius (assembly GCA_907164885.2). Taxonomy (NCBI): domain Eukaryota; kingdom Metazoa; phylum Arthropoda; class Arachnida; order Araneae; family Dolomedidae; genus Dolomedes; species Dolomedes plantarius. The sequence goes on along the minus strand of OU015498.1, from coordinate 29,437,918 downwards.
GCTGTTTTTGCAACATTTTTTAAGTTTGCATTTAGAATAATAATCTGAGGGTTATAAAGTTTATATCACGAGAAAGATCATAAAAATTCCTTTAAAATGAAATCTTTTTCGAGTCTTTTTCTCCTTTTTCTGAATTTTGGTGAATTTTTAAAGATTCATTTTTAGAATTTAATTTATAAAATGCTGATCACGAGATTTCTTTTCTTTTTGTGATACTTTAAATTAATTTTGTGTCGCGTGCATAACAACGAAATAAATTGACAAAAAAAAATTAATTCGGTAAAAGATAAAATTTAACCACTAGACTCATTGAAATGGAAGTTTTTTAAGAATTTAATTCAAATTAGTATGTTTCATGGATATTAAACACACAAATTAATTGCATACATTGACCGTTGTATTTAATTTGAATATTTTGTTCTACATTATTTTTTCTATAAAAATATCCATTACGATTTTTTTATACATATTTCTTTTGGGCTTTAATTGTGTACATTGACCGTTGTATTTAATTTGAATGAACTCTTTAGCGAAGCACGGGTATTCAGCTAGTATCTAACATAAGACAGGAAAACTGCTAATAAAGGATTGGCCCTAAAGTAGGTATGTACTACTTTGGCTTTGTGCTCATATACTTACCTACGTTTTAAATGTCCACTGCCCCATTAATCAATCACACTATAATTTGATAGACTTTATTATCGATGCTTGCCGCCCACATGGTGTAGTGGTTAGCGTTCTGAATGACACGCAGTGGGCTTGATTTAAAAAGTAAACCATAGAAATAAACAAAATTAAAATTCAAGCATAGACTGCTAAATCACTATAACATAAAACATATCCTGCAAAGAAAACATTTTCAATAGAGGATAGCGCAGAAGCTTCATATCCCCATAATGAAAAAACAAATAAATAATCCAACATATATAGACAAAAAATTATACTAAAATAGACAAAAACAAACAGAAATCAAGCACTCTGGGCATCCACGCACCAACGGCAAGATTCTGCATAAGAGCCGGAACTGAACCATAAAACGACAGAGGTAATCGACAGGTCACGTCATCAGGGGGCCTAACCATGTCAATTACCTCAAGGGGAACTTTCTGAATAGGATGCAGGTAATCCCAAAAGCCCACGCAGTGGGCTTGGGTTCAAATCCCGAATAAGGCTTGGACGTTTCCATGTCGTCCCCCTCATAGGGAGCATTGCTGGTTCACCTTTATGGTGCTCCCATAACAAAGTAGCCCGCAAAAGCACGGTGAATAACAAAAGGTGAAAATGTCTCACGACAAAGTTTCTCCGCATTAGGCAAAATAGTTATTGCTGCTTAAGGTGACAAGGGACATCCAAACTCGAATTTCTTAAATTTCAATTTTTAACTTTATATACAAAATGAGAATAATTTTCTTTTTCACTGCATTAAAAACCCTTAGAATTCAAAATAAGGATTTTTTTTGCAGATTAATGACTGTTTTTCAAAATCTTTTTAAAAATGTTAACGTTATTCAAAATATTCTGTGCACATTCTATATTAATTTACTTTATATAGAATGTAAAGTAAATTAATATAGAATATGTTAAAAATTGTTGTCTTTAAATTTTTTATTATAAGTTTACTATAAGAATATAAATAGAAATGTGCATTTAATTTTTTTAAGTAGAAATCTAAGGTCTTGAATATTTTTTTTTCTTTTCTGTCTGTTTTTTTTTATGTTTTTACTTTATTTTATGGTCTATAAATTTCAAAAATATTAGTGATTTCAAAGAATTATGCATGGTTTTGTGACAAACACTTCAATTAACGATTTTGAAAAATTTGGAAGATATCAGAAGAAAATGAATACGCATGAAGCCTTTTGAAAAAGTCTAGCATTTTTGAAGAATTTTTTGATAAACAGGTCTAATTCCTCCACAGAATACTTATTTTTGAATCCTAAGTATTTTCAGTGTGGTAGTAAAAGAATATTAATTATACTCATGTGGTGTATAGAGTAAAATATTGAAAGTTAAAGAAGAACGAGATTGAAGGTTCCGTGTTCCCTTGGGGGCTCACAACCTTTGACTACTGGGAAATGACCCTAAACATGATCAAAATCGAGCTACTGAAACTCCAATAATATTAATATATATATATAATTTTTTTGTTTTATATCAAAATTACAAGTCTTCCGTTATATTTTATACAAAAATAGAACTTCTAAAGCCATAAATAATTTTTAGATTTTATTTTTAAATGTACACATTACTAAAAAGGGAAAAAAATCATTGGATGTTTCGCGCATCATAAAATTAAGAAATATGCATACAGAAACTATTTTTTGGTCAAATTAAATTAATAATACACTCAAGTTTAATGTAAAACCAAAAAATATACAAAAAATATAGTTTAAATTCAAAAATTTACATAAAATTTTAAAAAATTTTAAATTTAGCAATTTTGTAAAACATTTTCAAATGTAAAAAAATTTTTTACATTTTTTTTTTTTACTTTTCTGGTTTTAGTGTGTAAAGAAGCTTATAATACAAATCTGATAAAAATTTTGTGTGTCTAGGACACATAGTTTGGGAGTAACTGTGCGCGCAATCCAAAAATTCACATATTCGAGAAAACTGAAGTTAAAGTTGGAATAACATGGCTATGGCAACACAGTGAGCTTTACATAAACTCTCATAACTCGAGAAATAATGCAAATTTTTTATGCGGTTTTTTGCATATTGTTCAGAAATGTCCCAAAAATCAGAATATAGCAAAAACCAAAAATCGATTTTTTTAAGTTTCAAAGGTTGTGAGCCCCATTAAGCGTGAACGAATGCACATAGTTTTTTTTCGTAGTTGAAACAGCAATTATTGATATTTTTGCATTTTAAATTCTATTTCTATATTGTAAAATACCGTCACACTGTATTTAAGCTTAAAAATAGCTCGTTCTCGCTTTCGTAAAACACGACAGAAAATTTGGAAGGGGGAAAATTTTATTGCGTGATACCATAAGAGTCAAAGCCTTTTGATACGCCTCTTTTCAGACGCGGTCAGTTAGTCACAGTCCGATTAACTGGCTGATGCGGTGGAACGCCGCCTGTTAGAAGGTGTTAATTATAAATCTTTCTCGGAATATTATCTGGGCTTCGGTCGTTCAACTTACTCTCTCCTCTTTACCCTTTTCTGACTCTCATTCTCAGAAGCCTTTACGGGGATGAGAGCGAGCAGATTACCCCTTCCGTGTTTTCTTTGGTGATAACGAGCTCGTGGAGCGATCCACCAGATGCCACGCAAAAAGGAAGCCCGTCTCTGCGAATTATATAATTACGGCAGTGTTGCGGTTGTAATGCTGTGAACTGCTCCCAGAGAAAAAAGGCCGCGAGTAGAACTTAACGCGTAATGCGTTACGAGAATTTGATGCGTTACCGCGACACTGACCTACTGGCAAATTGTGTATAAGAAAGGCACACCATTAAATAGACGTTTGGGCTGCTTGTTTTTCACCTGATAGATCAGGGACATGTCTAAATACGTAGTAATAGGTTCAGGGGCTCAGTTAAGATGGATACATTGACTTGCAAACTCCCATTCTATAAAAGTTTTTCAAGCACAGATCCTTCTCTCTGTCTTCTTAACTCCTCTTCTCTATCTTCATTGCATTTAATAGGTTCAGGGACTCAGTTAAGATGGATACATTGACTTGCAAACTCCCATTCTATAAAAGTTTTTCAAGCACAGATCCTTCTCTCTGTCTTCTTAACTCCTCTTCTCTATCTTCATTGCATTTAATAGGTTCAGGGACTCAGTTAAGATGGATACATTGACTTGCAAACTCCCATTCTATAAAAGTTTTTCAAGCACAGATCCTTCTCTCTGTCTTCTTAACTCCTCTTCTCTATCTTCATTGCATTTAATAGGTTCAGGGACTCAGTTAAGATGGATACATTGACTTGCAAACTCCCATTCTATAAAAGTTTTTCAAGCACAGATCTTTCTCTCTGTCTTCTTAACTCGTCTTCTCTATCTTCATTGCATTTAATAGGTTCAGGGACCAGGGCCCGACTTAGCCTAATTGGGGCCCGGGGCAAAAACTTCTTTGGGGCCCCCCTCTTCTTCACTACTTCAGTAATGAAGAACTTAATACTTAATACTAAACTTTCTATTCGATTTGGGGGCCCCCTCTGATGTGGGGGCCCGGGGCAACTGCCCCGTATGCCCCTGCCTTAGTCAGGCTCTGTCAGGGACTTAGTTAAGATGGATACATTGACTTCCAAACTCCCATTCTATAAAAGTTTTTCAAGCACAGATCTTTCTATCTGTCTTCTTAACTCGTATTCTCTATCTTCATTGCATTTAATAGGTTCAAGGACTCAGTTAAGATGGATACATTGACTTGCAAACTCCCATTCTATAAAAGTTTTTCAAGCACAGATCTTTCTCTCTGTCTTCTTAACTCGTCTTCTCTATCTTCATTGCATTTAATAGGTTCAGGGACTCAGTTAAGATGGATACATTGACTTACAAACTCCCACTCTATAAAAGTTTTTCAAGCACAGATCTTTCTCTCTGTCTGCTTTACTCATCCTCTCTATCTTCATTGCATTTAATCGTCGAACATCCACATCCTGCGCTGTTCACATTCATCCGTCATATCGGTTTTTATCAGCTAATCTAATTTATTATGTAAAACTGTTTTTATCATGTTTATACTTCAAATTTTATACTTAATATCCTTGTTTTTATATGGTCTTATTCCGTACTTTGACTGCTTTTTATAAACTTTTTTTCATATGTACAGTGATTTCCGCTTATAAGAATCACGTTTGTTATTACTGTTTTTGATTCTTATAAGCGGTTGATTCTTATAGCCGAAATTTAGGCTTTTGGACAGACACACACAGCTATACATACATATATTAGATAAATTACCATAAAATACTCTTTAATTTACGTTAATTATCTTTTATTAAAATTATTTTTTATAATTTTAAAAATACAACTTAATTTCTAGACCTATAAGTAGATACACATGATTATAGTAAGAGAAGAAAAAAATCCAATATCTGTTACAACATACCTGCTTAACAGTTTTAACATTTCAACTACAGGAAGGGAGCAAGAAAAAGTTTTCTATGGTATCTTGACGTAATGAAGTTTTCAGGAGGCTGTTTCAATACTCTTTCAATACTAATAGTCTCAGACGAAGATTCACCTTCTAGCTTACGTTTCACGGTTTGATAACGTGCTGAATCTACTAATGTTACGTTTGCTAAAGTGATAGTGGACACTTCGCCGAAGAGTTATGTGTTTCAGGGTCCAGGGAGCCGCAACCAAGATGTGGGAGGTGGGAAAAAAAAGAGTCCCTATTTTTGTTTCTCAGTGGAGAAAAGTGAAATCGGACCCGGACGGGTAAAGATGCCCCTGGGTCAAGCTAATAGGACAGTGTTGTGCTAAAACGTTTAAGGGGAAACTATTATGTTATGTCTAACAAAGAAAGGGATGAATTTTACGACTATATTCCATCCCATCTTATCAATCTTTCTTTTAAAAAAAAGAGAGAACTTCGTGCCTTTTGAGGGTTTAAGTGGCTTTTTTGGAAAAATAAAAGGAAAGCGAAGAGTGTAAACTGATTCTTAAAACCGGTGGATTGATTCTTTAAAGGAAAATTTTTACATGGAAATAATACATTTGTTTTTGCTTTCGCGATATTGATTCTTATAAATGGTTGATTCTTATAACCACTGATCACTATAAGCGGTGGTTACTGTATATATTTTTATCATCGATTTTAATGGATTTTTGGGCTAAAAATGATAATTTATATTTATGTTTTCTCGAGTTATACCATGTGTTTGGCTCAGCTCGTCCTTTCTGGACCTTGAGCCAATAAACTCAAACCAACTAACCAACCAACAAACCAACCTCTCTCTCTCTATCTCTTCACTAATTCCCCATATTTTTAAAAAAATAAAATCTTGAATTTTAACATATCTGTTTCTTTCTATTCTGGAATCCAAACCCAATTTAAATTTTTCCAAATGTGTTTACTGTTTTCAAATTACCTTTACTTGATTCTATTGAGCGGAGATAAATTTTAGTGCTTCAAAGGAGACCATAAATTTCTGTCAGTCAACAATGTCTCGGGCATAATTAAGTGAATTGGGGCAACTTCCTATTAAATTTGAGATCGAAAGGAAAGTTTGTCTTTTCAGAAATTAAGACAAATCATCAAAAAGAAAAACTCTTAAAACGTTTCTAAAATAAATTATAATTCATTTTTAAGAATCCTAATGAATAAAACCAAATTTTTCCTAGTTTTTAAATAATTTTTATAAATGTAAATCCTTATTTTTTTAAAAAATTGGAATGTCAATTTCAATTTTTTAATGTTTAAATATATATTAAACATTAAATTTTGAATTTTAAAAATTTTGGCCATGATAACAGTCATCTTGTGTCAACATGCGGCCCTCGTTCAGATCTGCTAAGTCCTGCCACTACCACCATATGATATACCATTGATCACTATCAGGTTCATATAGCTTAACATCAAAACCCAATCAAAGTGCCAAACAAACATACATCAAGGAACGTACCGATTGGGTTAATCGGAAGAAGTTGGGGCTGCCGCCAACTTGGCGATTTTTTTTACTTCCTGTTATGATGTACCCCCTGGCTACAAATTATGAAATTTTTTATATTTTAAAAGGGCGTAGGATTAAAAAAATTCTTTAGATTGTAAATTTCTGTTTCTAAATCTACTTTTATGTTTTTCTGTACTATAATCAGAATTTCAATGCAAATGTAAATTTTAATTGCTTTTTTCTGAAGAACTTACATTTTATTCAAAATGTAATCATTAAAATGTATTTTTCATTACAAATTCCCGATAGTTCGAACCCAAACTTAAAATTTAAATGTAATTATTAAACTATTTTTCATGAAACGTAGTCGGATACCTTACACTTTTCATGTTGCGATTTTTTTGAAAGGTCGCCAGAATTTCTCCTTTTTTTTGTTCTCCTTCATATTTCGTTGTTCTGGTGTTTTAAACTTTAAAAAACAGAAAAACAACAGAATATGAGGGGGTGAAAAAAAATGGCGGACTCAGAAACGCAAATTTGGCGACTTTTCAAAAAAATCGCCAAAAAAGTAGCCAACCGCCCCAGCTTCTTCCGATTTGCCCACGATTGTGTTGTGACACCATGTTCACAAAAGGCTAGCGCTCTACGGCCTAGATTTCGCTTTCTTTTGCCTCCATCAGCAATGAACATTCAAAGATAAAAGCAATCGTTCATTTGCTGGAGATAAAAGGAGATTATTTACTGGAGATCTCTCCGACACGGATTTTCGAAACAAACATAATGGAATTTAAAGAAAAAAAATGTATATCTCTTTGTTTGTCACACCGTTATGCAGAGCAAAGAAGGGCGCAAGCCGCTTGGATAATGATGCAGATACCTAGAGTGTTGAACAATATCCGAGGGATATGACACTGTGTTAAACCTGCACCTTGAACGTTGGACAGAACAACAATGCTTAAGTCGGTGAGCTGACAGTTGGAGGTCGATTGTTGCATTGTTATAGCGAATTAAATGCTCTTGGGACAGAAAGAGCTGGTTGCAACAAAGTGTTAATGCGGCGGTCGTTTTATAAAAAAAAGGAAAAAAAAATTCATTGAAACCTTCCTGCGAGATATTCAATTGTTATGCCTCGTATAAAATGTCAGTAAGTTCTCTTCTTTTGAATATGCGGTGTAATAATGTCCAAGGTATTTAGGTATTACGTTCTAATAGTATTTTGTTAAAAATAACTTAAAAAGTTAATTTTGTAGAGTAAAATCCAACCTTATTTAATCATTATTCTGAAGTAATTTTCACTTAGCCCTCAAACGGTATAGTTGTTTTCAGACGAAATAGACGGTCGGGTGGGATACTACCCGATCTCTTTTTTGATGAGGTTTTTTTGGTAGAAATACAGTGATTTCCGCTTATAAGAATCACGTTTGTTATTACTGTTTTTGATTCTTATAAGCGGTTGATTCTTATAGCCGAAATTTAGGGTTTTGGACAGGCACACACACACCTATGTATACATATATTAGAAAATTTACCATAAAATACTCTTTAATTTACGTTAATTATCTTTTATTAAAATTATTTTTTATAATTTTAAAAATACAACTTAATTTCTAGACTTATAAGTAGATACACATAATTATAGTAAGAAAAGAAAAAATCCAATATTTGGTACAACATACCTGCTTAACAGTTTAACATTTCAACTACAGGAAGGGTGCAAGCAAAAGTTTTCTATGGTAGCTTGACGTAATGAAGTTTCCAGGAGGCTGTTTAAACCTCTTTCAATACCAATAGTCTCAGACCAAGATTCACCTTCTAGCTTACGTTTCACGGTTTGATAACGGGCTGAATCTAATAATGTCACGTTTGCCTAAGTGATAGTGGACACTTCGCCGAAGATTTATGTGTTTCAGGGTCCAGGAAGCCGCAACCAGGATGCGCGAGGTGGGAAAAAGAGTCCCTGTCTTTGTCAGTGGAGAAAAGTAAAATTGGATCCGGACGGGTAGGATGCCCCTGGGTCAAGCTAATGGGACAGTGTTTAGCTAAAGCGTTTAAGGGGAAACTATTATGTTATGTCTAACAAAGAAAGGGATGTAGTTTACGACTGTATTCCATCCCATCTTATCACTCTTTCTTTTTAAAAAAAATAAAGAAAGAACTTCGTGCCTTTTGAGGGTTTAAGTTGCTTTTTTGGAAAAATGAAAGGAAAGAGAAGAGTGTAAACTGATTCTTAAAACCGGTGGATTGATTCTTTAAAGCGAAAATTTTAACATGGAAATAATACATTTGTTTTTGTTTTTTGCGATATTGATTCTTATAAACGGTTGATTCTTATAACCACTGATCACTATAAGCGGTGGTTACTGTAACTCAACACATCATTGGCAAATGTTGAAAATCATAATAATGTGCAGAAACAAATTAATGTGTTTAAGCGGCCCCGTGCTTAGTGAGTACCTTTCACAAACATAATTATCATAAAATAAAAAATGGCAGAGAGAGATCTAGAGAGACTCCTCGGAATAAGCGTGTTTATCATTAAAACATGTCACTGAGCATGCGAAGAAACAGTGAGTTTCTAGAGACAGATTTGAACATGCCACTGAGCATGCACTGAAGTCAATTTTTGACTGTAAATTTTCACTAATTAATAGAAATTGCTGTTACAAAAACCGAATTTGACAAAGCTACAGATTACATTCTTTCGTTTAAGACCAAAATTAAGTAAATCGATGCAGTAGTTTTCTCTCACGGACTGCCCAAAAGTCGGCTTAGCAACTTAAATATATAGACGATGATGTATATGTTAGGTCTAATATGTAATTTACTCTACGTAGTTTTAAAAGTTAGTGAAACCAACTTTCCGTTCATAAAAATGTAAAAATTAATATATACTGACATTTTTGGCCTTAAAAATCGAAATAAAAAAAATTTAAAATCTAAAATAAAAACATTTTATAAAATGACTAGTGATTATGGATAATGTTTTTCAACAAAGAAACTCGTATTTACTTTTTTTTATATCTAGTAGGGTGGTCTAGTAGGTCTATCTGGTTCCTTGTCAATTCGATCTCTTGCAAAGAGAGAGAGAGTACGGGAGGGGGAAGACACACACTTGGATCGGATCCGACCCCCCACTGTACCGCCTTAGGGTTAAAGTAAAAAAAAAAAAAGTTGTAACTTAGCTTCTAAGTCCTACAGAAACAGAATTTAAACAGAATTAAAATAACAAAAGATTTGAATTAGATACTGTTTTAGAAGATAAATGCTGATATTTCTAAAATGGTGTTTTAGAGTTGTGCGGTTGTTTGATAATAACGCAGTCTGAATGGCTGATTACAATATTCCGTCATATTTCCGAAATCAATTCATAAATCATTACAGTTTTTACTCGCTCTTAACCACAGTTAAATCTTTTGAAGAACATGGAATAAGTAATTCTATAGCCAAACTGATAGAGGTAACTAACGACAACATTAATGTGTAGTCGCACGCAAGTCTCGCAGATACTTAAAAATAATGTAAATTTTATGTATCTAAATTTGATCTTTCTTTCCTTTACCCCTAATGTTTTTCTATTTAATTTTGAAACAACCCCCTCAGCTATCTTAAGAACTAATAATAGCTACTCGTTATATTCATAATGTATTAATATATCAGTCATTATATTATTGACATCGCATTTTTATGTGCCGCAATATATGTCCGAGGTGGCTGCTAAAAGCAGCGACACACAAGAAAAGTGGGCGTTTCTGAAAACAAGAAAAACTTGCTTTATATTCTAAGTACACCTGTGCGCACGTGAAGTACATGTCAAACGAAAAGTCAGTAAAAAAGGCTTAATTCTCTATTAATGAAGATACTATCTTACTGTGCTGGGAGGTGAATCGATTTCAATCGAAATACAAACAATCGACATTTTCTCCCGAGGCAAAAAAGCGGAACATTAAATGCAGATCACGTATTTCATTTAAATCGAGTTTCGCGTCAAATCATAATGGTGAGTTTTACTTCTCCATTTTGTTTCTCAAAAGCGAATTTTATCGAGGGTTATAGAATCACCCTTTTTTTTTACACATATATTTTCACGTATTTTCTCGTGATATTTTGTTATTTGTAACCACTGTCCGGGAGACAAAAAAAAAAATGGCCTATTGTGTTTCTAGTAACCCATGTTGATACTTTTGTCTTCAGCGGCTTTTACTCTCTTCTTTAGATGCTCTTCACCATATTTTTCTTTTAAACTTCAGCTAAAATATTCTTCTTCTCGTCCTTTAACGCCAGCTACCACTTCAGCTTTACTCCTTGGGCTGTCTTGGTTCCATGCTCCAGTTCATCTAAGACATGTTCCGAATCATTCACATCGAGGCTTTGGGCTAGCCCATAAATTTGCCTTAAACCCATGTTGTCAAAGTAAGCCGTAATGATGTAGTGTGTCATCTAGTTGACCGAAGAAGTGAGTTCTTTCCAGAGGACTGTTGCAAAGTTCCCAGATCAAAACTGTTCTGGATGTCCCAGTAACGCACAGAATTCAAGGTTTAGCCCAGCGGTTCCCAACCTGTCGGTCGCGACCCCCTTGGGGATCTCGAAGTGTTTTCTGGTGGATCGACAGGGGTTCAATTTAGAAAAAACTTTTTAGCGAATTTCGTCGAAAAAATAGTCAATACTTATTTTTCATGAAATTGTGATGTCTCTTAAAGGAAAAAGTCTCATTCAAAGCGCAGACTCCGTTCGTTAAAAATCTACCAACTTTATTTGGTGGTCAATGAAAATTTATTACTTACAGTATACAAATTCTACACGTCAATATGTCTTTCACCAGTATATGCTGTCACTTTTCGCATTACTGTTATAGTTTCCCTGACGCAATAAAGCAATTTTAATTGGGTAAGAGTTCTGTTTTTATTGTAGTATAATTCTGAATCCAAACTGGTGATAGCCGAAGGGCTAGGACGCTGGTATTCGGTTCAGATCCTGTGGGTTCGAGTCCCACTGTTGACATGGATGTTTGTAGCCGTTTCGAATCGGCTTTAAACTGTAGGTCCCGGTCTAATTAGCCCTCGTGTAGCAAAACGTTGACCGTAGCGCTCCAAACCAAACCAAACTGAATCCAAACTGTAGGTCAATACTTTTCTTGAGGTTCTGTTCTGTTCTTGCTTTGACACACCTTTGATTGAGGGATGAATTATTGTTAATGTTCTCCTTTTCTTGCAAATTTAATTTTTGTTAATTTAACATTGGAATTTAATCATGAAAATGCCATTAAGTAGTTTTTTTATATGTCTAAAATATTTTTAAAATGAAAATAGGCGTTGAAGGGTGTCGCGACCCCCTCGCGACTCGAAAATGGTTCGGAAAGTTTAGTCCATTGTAAGAAGTAAGTCCAAGCAAAGCAGGAGAGCCTATCCAACAAATTTTAATTTATGGATTACGCAGTTTGGAGAAAAATATTCTCCCATCATTTACAAAGAGTGAAATTAAATTCATCTATCTATGGGATAGACTTTCGATGGTGTAAAGTACACAATATGCAGTAGTCACACTGTGTCATTCAGCTTTCAGCATTTATAGCTCTGACCAAATACTTTGAAACAGGTACACTGTAACCCTTAGAAGGAGAGAATATCATATTTTATTTACGGGCAGGAGGTGGCAGGACGCTAGTGAAGATTCATTGTTGTTTATACGTTCTGATTGAAATGATGCAAATGTATGTTTAATATTAAATATATCGTATTAAAAATAAAATTATCTCTGAAAGCTTACAAACAATCAACTATTATATTCTTGAGACGATTGTAAAAATACTATATTTTAATCGTTGAATTAATAAAATTTATTGCTAAGTTATGAAGTAATTCAACTTTCCTTATTTTTTTTTAGTTGCGATAAAAATTTTGCTGTGGGAAGATAGTTATCTCCCTCCTCCTCTTAATAGGCCATGCTTGGCCCTATTCTTATATTATCAGGAACTGTTATCTAAGGTATGTGAGACATGTGGCAATGGAAAATAATAGTTTGTTCCGCCATTCTTCGTAAAAAATCTCTAGCGTTTGTTTCTGTCAATATGGGAGATATTCCAGGACATTTCTTGGCTTAACGTACTCTAATTCTTCTTTCCTTTGCATATGTTGTAACTATTTGTCAACTTAAGAATCTTTAGAGTACCTTGGATGTCTTGAATTCCCACCTTTGCAATTGTCTGTTCAAATACCATTATGCGTTTATATAGACGATTTTGAGACTGGTTGCTTCCTCAAATTTTATTTTTCTTATGATGTGGTCATGTTTTCTCATGTCCGGATATTAATGGTCCGGATATTAATGGTATTTATATGGAGATGTACGCAAAATTATAAAAGATATAAAAACTGCAGAATATTAACTTTAACATAACATAAATAACAAACCCCAAATTTCATTTCCTTCTAATGATTCCATATTGTATAGTTCAGTTTCTTTCAGGGTCTTGGCTTAGTTGCCAGATACAGTACCGAACTTCGGTAATCAGAAAGTCCGCTTAATCCGAAACTAAATGTCAAAACTAACTAAGGTTACAATAAAACTGCAGTGATACTAAGTAATATAAAGTATATTTATGAAAATTACAAGAAAATTCAAAGTTAGACAACAGTAGTATAATAAAGTAGGACATAGTAGAATAAACAACACGTGTTTATGTTAATGCTAAACTGACACTAACAGTAACAACGCACCTCTACAACTGTCGAGCACTGTGACGCATTGTTAGTACATCTTACACTCTGCTGTACTGTACTAGGCAGCGTTCTGCTCTCTTATCATCCATTTCGTCTCGAGATTTGGTTATGTTTAGACAGACCTTATAAAATAAACTGTATAATATTTATGTAATCACATGTTACTATGTAATTTAAGTTTATTTTAAGAGTGATTTCCCTTAATCCGAAAAATTCGTTAATCCGAAAAGGGTCTGGTCCCATTCATTTCGGATTATCGGGACTGTACTATATTTAATTTTTATATCGTAACGACCACCTACGAAGAGTAAGTAATATCTGACCCACGACCTCCTGGTCTCGAGACCAGCTTCTTAACCACTATACCAACAAGCGCATGTAACGATAATTCATATTCTGAATATCATCTCTTACATTCTTAACCACTTTCTTTGGCGGTCAAGGCTGAAGATTTTTTTTTTTTACTCCAGCGAAGCAAGGTGTTGGTCACTCATATTTTTTGTATAATATATTTCCAACTATAATTTTAATCACTTAGAATATTTTTGCTGTTTTATTCGTAGAGGTGCCCCAATATTCTTTTTCCACTCTTTATCCGCAACTATAACGACCACCTGCCAGGAGTAGCCATGGAATCTGTAACCTCTAGAATTTGAAGCCAGGATCCCAACCACTTGAATATCTCTCGGACGGTAAAGGAATGGAAATTAATTAGCCTTCCTTATATTTTATTGTAGCAGAATCTCATTATAGCTTTTTCGGTGCAAAAGTGTGTATGAAAGTTTTGATACATTTAGTCAATTTCCAATGAAATTTATTTATTTAATTTAATTCCTTTTTTAACTCATAAAACCTTTTATAATCTTCTCATATATACATACACTTATGCGTGCAATATTATCTATCAAAATAAAATGTCACTCATCTCGAAACAAAATGGAGAAATAAAGACTGGGCTGCTTTTGATCCTTTGCTACCCGCAACTTTTTCGTTTCAGAAGTATACATTTACGCAACTACATTAAATTTTTTTTTCATTTTATTTACTGTAGGCAGCCTCATGTGTGTGGGGGGGGGGGGTTGCGTGAAGCCGAACCGCAGAATACAAAAGCCAGGTGCAACCACTGGAAAACAATCTGATGCTTAAAATAAGGGAATCGTCGTTATTGATGGATTCGTGATTCAAATCACTTCTCGAAATGAACGATGTGCTAGCTCATTTAATCCGTGCGATGTCAGTAATCAGTTCCTTTAGATCATTATCGTCTGCGGATTGAAGACTTTTCTGCTGAATGCTTGAAACCGATTCCGCAGGTGTATGGGATAGAAAGTGAAAGTGACAGCAAAAGTTTACGAGATGTTAACTGCTGTTTATAAGGCTGTCAGACCACGCAACAGTGCAAATTGATAATTTGTGCAAATTGATAATTTGTAATACAGGGTGTCCGGACTAAAGGTATCCAAAAGTTATGACTTATTTTTATGGAACTACCCATTAGAATTTAAAAATGTTTATTTAAATAGAAAGAACATCTCACCAAGTTTTAATATCAGTCATAGATTTCGATCATCTATCTATATATATAAAACAGTTCGGTAACTGACTCATTCATTCATTCATTCACTGACTGACTGACATACAACGCACAGACCAAACCGCTGGAACTAAAGGGCTGAAATTTTGCATGGCGATTCTTCTAATAGTGTAGGGGTGTACTAAGAAAGATTTTTCAAAAATTCTTCTTACATTTTTTAAAATTAAATTTTTAAGCTGTTTTTTAAACTTTTTTTACGTTTGCATTTAAAATAATGCATTGAGGGTTATAAAATTTACATCACAAGAAAGATCATAAAAATTCCTTCAAAATGAAATTTTTTTCGAATTTTTACCTCCATTTCCTGATTTTTGGTGAATTTTTAAAGATTAATTTTTAGAATTTAATTTATTAAATGCTGATCACGTGATTTCTTTTTCTGGTACTTTCAATAAATTTATCGTCACGTGCGTAACAACTAAATAGACAAAAAAAGTATTTTTTTTCTCTTTCTAATGCAGCAGACGATTGGATATTATCCAAAAAAAAAAAATGCATATCCCTTACGATTTTTGTATAAATATATATATATAGATAGATATATATTTTACATCAATTGTATACATTGATCATCGCATTTATTATAAATATATATATTTATTTTTTGGCATAAATTGCATACGTTGACCGTTGTATTTAATTTGAATGTACTCCGTAGCGAAGCGCGGGTTTTCAGCTAGTAGTATCATAAATTTCGACGTGTGCACCTTTTGTAGCACGACTAACGTCTAAATGGTAATCCAGTTCTCTCCAGGTGTTTCGTAGCATATCAGGAGTTATTAGACTTTTTTGCTTGGGGATTCATTAAATCCGTCGTGTATAAACAAAAAATTGAAATTGTGAATCAGTTGAATAAGCGTATCATTCAAGCAATTCGTGTAATAACTCCTGATATGCTACGAAACCCTTGGAGAGAACTGGATTACCATTTAGACGTTTGTCGTGCTACAAAAGGTGCACACATCGAAATATATGATACTATGGTTGGAATCTATGATTGCTATTAAAACTTGGTGCGATGTTCTTTCTATTTAAATATATATTTTTTAATTCTAATGGTTAGTTCAGTAAAAGTAAGCCATAACTTTTGGATACTTTTAGCCCGGACATCCTGTATTTCTGTCTCATTACCGGCTGGAATATTTTTTTTACCTAAATTGTGTTGTCTAGATCGCTGGCACTCGGTACTAGAGTCTGTGGGTTCGAATCCCACTCTTGGCATGGACGTTTGTAGCTGTCAAATAAGCCCTTGTGTAGCAATAATTTGACCGTAGCGCTCCAAACCAAACCTAAATTGTGTTTTCTCTTGACAGAGAAAAAAATTATACAATTTAATCTATCTTTTATTTGTCTGTAAAAAATGTAATTATTTACAGTTGGTATACCCCCTTCTCAGAATAATTTTAATTTGAAAATATTTATAAAATGAAAAAAAACCAGAAATGCGTAAAGTCCACCCTGTAGCAACAATTTATTTATGCTTTCAGAGGTGGGAATATTGGCGATGTCTTTAGATTTCTTTTCACATCATATGCGACATCGTGCTGCTCGCATCCTTCAAACCATGTCTAAATTTCCCCCTGTAGCAACAGTTTATTGATGCTTTCTGAGGTAGTGATGCGACATCGATAGCAAAACATCGATGTTTTGAAACATCGATATTCAATATTAAAACATCGATGCTAATAAAACATCGCCCAAAAACCATCGATGTTTTTAAACATCGATGTTTTAGAACATCCATTTTTTAAAACTGGTTTAGTAATCTCTAACATTAATGTTACTTCCGTTAGTCGTGGGGGGAGGGGGTGATTTAATTTTACTCTCTGATTGGGCAGGAACAAATGACAAAAACTTGGTTGCTTTGGGCTACATTGATGACTCAAAATTCTCGTTGTAAATACCGCCATGTTTTGCCTTCAAATATCCAGATAAATTCGTGGAATTGCCAGAAGTTTTGAGGGACTTAAAGCAAATATTGCATTTCGCCAATTTGTCAGTGGTTTTGTAAAAATATTTCCAAACGGTACTTTTGGGAGGCATCTTACTAATAATATTAACGTCAACTTATATAAAACCAGAACAAAACAAAAACTTAAATGGATGCACTCGTGTATATACTATTTGTAAAATAAAACCCCATGGAAAGTTCTGGAGTGTCAGGAACATTCCAAGCGCTCCGATTGGTTCATTGGTTGTTAATTGCCATTTGTCTGTTTGCTAAGGAATCGTTCCCCCTTTGGTATTCGTCCTTTTCAAAATTCAGACTTACATTTACTGAGTGTGAAAATTATGCTACGTGGAAATTTTTTTTATTACGGTACGTTTTCATTAAAAAAAAAACATCGAGACAACGTAAAACATCGAGCACAAAACATCGATGTTAAAAAAACATCGGGTTCAATAAATCGATGTTTAAAACATCGATGTTTTTATCAAAACATCGATATTTTGAAAGCATCGACATCGATGTCGCATCCCTATTCTGAGGTGGGAATATTCTCGATGGCTTTAGATTTCTTTACACATCATATGCGACACCATGCTGCTCGCATCCTTCAAACCATCTTAAAATTTCTCCCTGTAGCAACAATTTCCTGATGCTTTCAGAGGTGGGAATATTAGCGATGTCTTTAGATTTCTTTACACATCATATGCGACATCGTGCTGCTCGCATCCTCCATGTCACAGACACCAAGACTGCAACTATATCTTGTCCTATCTCAAGAAACCATTTATTTTTCAAATGTTGGCTTAGAGAATTCACTGTTTATTGGTTTATGTGATCTGTAACTTCCTTTCAAAAGAGTAATCTTTCATTTCAAAATGTCGCCCCCCCCCCAAAAAAAAAAAAAAAAAAAAAAAAAAAAAAAATCCTCTGAGTACTCCTGCAAAGAGAATCTGTCAGGCAACAATTGAGCTTCCATTCATCAAAAGTCTAAAAAATGTTTTTATTAATGCCATTTCCAAATTACATCAACATTTTGAAGAAGGACGTAAGAGGAAAGTAGCTGAATGCGGAAATTTAAGATCTATGCCTTAAGTTTCGTTAGTGTCATTAAAATAAATCTATACTGGTTTTCATGTTCTCTTACCGTAACCTCTGAATTCTTTCAGAGGTCACAAAGAAAGCTGCATAGTTCATGATTTGGTTGATAAGGACTTTTAGGAAAATTAGCACCGGAATTTAGCAAATTCTGAACTATTTGATATTGTATTACAAGGAAAACTGTTATTTTCGGCAATAATTTGAGAGCTCCAAGGGGGAGTGGTCACTTTTACGTACCTTTAAAAGTATCATTTTTAGACCTATGTTCGATTGTATGTACTACTCATGATTTTTGCTTGATTTACATGAAATTTTTTGAATAACTGCCTATAATACCATTTATTATATATGTAATATTTCAAGGTAATTAAAAAAATAAAATTATTTTTTATGCATAAAAAGTGAATATTTTTTTTAAATCGAACATTTTGCAGTCAACTACTGTGCGCATTCTGTCAAAATAAATTATTAAGGTCCAGTAATAATTGTTTACTATATGTGATTACAATACTTCAGGCAACAAAATTCACCAGCATTTTTTAACCTTAACATATTTTAATTTTTCTAAAGAATTTTTTATAAGCTTTTACTCAGTCATTTTTGAAATTTCTAATTAAAAATAGCACGTACTATATTTTTTTAATATATTTTATAATAATGTTGGTGGATATTGTTGTCTGAAGTATTGTAACCACATATAATAAACAGTTATTACTGTACCTTAATAATTTATTTTGACGCAATGTGCACAGTAGTTGACTGCAAAATGTTCAATTTAAAAAAAATATTCACTTTTTATGCATAAAAAATAATTTTATTTTTTTAATTACCTTGAAATATTGCATATATAATAAACTAGCTGAAAACCCGCGCTTCGCTACGGAGTACATTGAAATTAAATACAACGGTCAATGTATGCAATTTAATTCCAAAAAAAAAAAATATATATATATATTTATAATAAATACGACGATCAATGTATACAATTGAAGTAAAAAAAACATATTTATAAAAAAATCGTAAGGGATATTTTTATAGACAAAATAAAGTCCAATCGTCTGCCGCATTAGCAAGAAAAAAATATTTTTTTTGGCACGTGACGATAAATTTATTTAAAGTACCAGAAAAAGAAATCACGTGATCAGCATTTAATAAATTAAATTCTAAAAATTAATCTTTAAAAATTCACCAAAAATCAGGAAATGGAGTTAAAAATTCGAAAAAAATTTCATTTTGAAGGAATTTTTATGATCTTTCTCGTGATATAAATTTTATAACCCTCAATGTATTATTTTAAATGCAAACGTAAAAAAAGTTTAAAAACAGCTTAAAAATTTAATTTAAAAAAATCTAAGAAGAATTTTTGAAAAATCTTTCTTAGTGCACCCCTACATTATTAGAAGAATCGCCATGCAAAATTTCAGCCCTTTAGGTCCAGCGGTTTGGTCTGTGCGTTGTATGTCAGTCAGTCAGTGAATGAATGAATGAATGAGTCAGTTACGGAATTGTTTTATATATATACGAGGCAACTGACTGGAAGTAGAGGAATGCATTGCCTACCCTATTCTTCCTAAAACTCTTCCTGGCCATTTTAAAATGTATGTGCAAACCTTTGCCCCATGCGAACCTTTGCCCCCACCTACCCTACAGATAAAATTTCAATGCCATCTATTCAGTTTGCCCTAACTCTTTGACTAATAGCAATGAGTCACCAAAATATTATGCTAATATATTGTTAATTAGAAAAAAAAATACAGCATTTTCGTACCACCTAAATAACTTGCAATTTAAAAATTATCTAAAATTCAGCTTTGAAAAATGTAAAATAATTATGAACCCATAAATTTATGGTGAGTAACCAGATCCTCTCTCTCTCTCTCTCTCCATTGTGGTAATGAAATTTTACTTCAGATTTGACCTTAACCAAATATTTGGTGCATACAATAAAATCGGGACAAGGATTATTTGACCATTTATCCTGCTGTGTTGGAAATAAGACAAAAAAACCCTTTTACTAAACCAATAACTTAACCTTAACTAACTTTTTAACTTAGGTTCCTGGGGAGAGAGAAGTTGAACTTCAGTTATTTAAATTTATTTGTAATCCACTACAACTTGGAATTATAAAAAATTTAAAATATATTGTATTTAAAATGTATACTGAATTTTACATTTTACGAAAAAATGATGGCAGACAATTTTTACTTCAAATAAATGAAATGGTGTATCATTATAGTATACTAATTGACAATCGATAAACAAAATTAAAAGCAACTTAAATTTAATAAGTTAACGAAAAACTGATAATGGATTCAAAAATTTTCAACAAAAAGACTCTTAGTTTTAAAAATAATTTACTCTTTTGAGTATAGTCAATTTGACTCAGATTTCCAGATCAAGGCCAAGATCTGACCTAAAATTATTATACTGTAATTAAAAGATCACATCAGAAATAACTGTTTGATCTTAAAATTAGAGAATTTGACATTGGGTTATTTTTACCAGAACGCAATAATTATCGCCATGCGAAATGCGCCAAACCCTGGCGGAAAAATCCAAGATGGCGGCCGTGCACACAAATCCAGAGTATCCCCCCTAACTTCATTTCTACTGATCAGATATACATAATATATAGCCTATGACCATCTGGAATAATGTACCTTTCAAACAGTGAAAGAATTTTTCAAATAGGTGCAGTGGTTCCGGAGATTACCCTCCACGTACAAAATCTGCTCTCTCTTTATATATTAGTATAGATTAGCTGAAAACCCGCACTTCGCTACGGAGTACATTCAAAGTAAAAACATCGGTGAATGTATGCAATTAATGCCAATATATATATAATAAATACGACGATCAATGTATATAATTGATGTAAAATATATATATATTTATAAAAAAATCGTAAGGGATATTTTTATAGACAAAATAATGTAGAAGAAGATATTCAAATTAAATCTAATATAAAGAATACTAAAGAATATAGTACAGTTAATATAGTACAGTTTCTAGAACATTTCTTTTACAGTATTTTAATATTTTTTTGGATAATGTCCAATCGTCTGCCGCATTAGCAAGAAAAAAAAATTATTTTTTGTCTATTTAGTTTTTATGCACGTGACGATAAATTTATTTAAAGTACCAGAAAAAGAAATCACGTGATCAGCATTTAATAAATTAAATTCTAAAAATTAATCTTTAAAAATTCACCAAAAATCAGGAAATGAAGGTAAAGATTCGGAAAAGATTTCATTTTAAAGGAATTTTTATGATCTTTCTCGTGATATAAATTTTATAACCCTCAAATTATTATTTTAAATGCAAACTTAAAAAAAGTAAAAAAAACAGCTTAAAAATTTAATTTAAAAAAATCTAAGAAGAATTTTTCAAAAATCTCTCTTAGTGCACCCCTACACTATAAGAAGAATCGCCATGCAAAATGTCAGCCCTTTAGGTCCAGCGGTTTGGTCTGTGCGTTGTATGTCAGTCAGTCAGTGAATGAATGAATGAATGAATGAATGAATGAGTCAGTTACGGAACTGTTTTATATATATAGACTAGCTGAAAACCCGCACTTCGCTACGGAGTACATTCAAAGTAAAAACATCGGTGAATGTATGCAATTAATGCCAATATATGTATAATAAATACGACGATCAATGTATATAATTGATGTAAAATATATATATATTTATAAAAAAATCGTAAGGGATATTTTTATAGACAAAATAATGTAGAAGAAGATATTCAAATTAAATCTAATATAAAGAATACTAAAGAATATAGTACAGTTTCTAGAACATTTCTTTTACTGTATTTTAATATTTTTTTGGATAATGTCCAATCGTCTGCCGCATTAGCAAGAAAAAAAAAATTATTTTTTGTCTATTTAGTTTTTATTCACGTGACGATAAATTTATTTAAAGTACCAGAAAAAGAAGTCACGTGATCAGCATTTAATAAATTAAATTCTAAAAATTAATCTTTAAAAATTCACCAAAAATCAGGAAATGAAGGTAAAGATTCGAAAAAGATTGCATTTTAAACGAATTTCTATGATCTTTCTCGTGATATAAATTTTATAACCCTCAAATTATTATTTTAAATGCAAACTTAAAAAAAGTAAAAAAAAAACAGCTTAAAAATTTAATTTTAAAAAATCTAAGAAGAATTTTTCAAAAATCTCTCTTAGTGCACCCCTACACTATAAGAAGAATCGCCATGCAAAATTTCAGCCCTTTAGGTCCAGCGGTTTGGTCTGTGCGTTGTATGTCAGTCAGTCAGTGAATGAATGAATGAATGAATGAATGAATGAGTCAGTTACGGAACTGTTTTATATATATAGATAGATAGTATTCTAGGCAGTTACTCAAAAAATTTCATGTAAAAAAAGCAAAAATCACGAGTAGTACATACAATCGAACATAGGTTTAAAAATGATACTTTTAAAGGTACGTAAAAGTGACCACTCCCATGGCACAAACCTTCAGGGCCCGATTTAGAAAATTATTGACTATAGGCACAACTCGGGTTGGGGGTCCCCTAACACTGATGTGGGCATAAAATTTCCAAAATTGACACACACAAAAAAAAAATAATCATGAATAATTGTGAAAGTACCATTTTACCAAAAATTGGCAATTTGAAGCGTAGAAGCCTAGACCAGAGTTCCGCAACCTTTTATCTTCCACGGCACAACGACGTTTTTTTCTATAATTCCGTGGCACACCACAAGAAAAAGCTTGCAAATATATAAATTACAATAAATACGTATATGTTTTTATTAGATAAAAAACACAACAAAATAGCTCTATGTATCAAGATAATTATAATCATTTAAGTTTTATATAAATCATTTTGAACTGTACACCAACACATGAACAAAAATATAAAATTATAGTTTACAAGTAAAAAAAAATTCTCTTTAAGTTTTATATTAAAATTTGTTTTTTGGTCTTTACTTAAGCCTAATAAATCAAAGTTAATTTAAACATAACTAATTTATTAATGAGATATTTGAGATTGTTTTGATAAATGTGCGTCTTATATTTGGCTCTATAATAGAAAGAGCTACAGTTCATGGTCAAGGCCCTTTAAATATGATCGTTTGTTATTTTCAATTAGAACCAGTGTCGAAAAACTTTGTTCGCATAAGTATGTCGTCGAAAATAGGAGCAAAATTGCAATGGCCTTGTCAGAAATTTGTGGATATTCTTTCTTAACCGAAATCCAGAAATATGACGCTCGGGCATACATGCAATGTATGGCTAACAAAATGTTTTTGTTTTGTGTATAATTTCGACTCAGAAAAATTACATATTAACAAAAAGTTAGAGGAATATTTTACTTATATTCCTATTCAATAATTTCTATTCAATGCGGTGGTTAATTTTTTTATTATCATAATCGATAAAATCACCGCGGCACAGTCAAGATCACCTCGCGGCACACTAGTGTGCCACAGCACAGCGGTTGCGGAGCACTGGCCTAGACCACTATCAAATAACAAAAAGTGATACAACATATTAACTTCATCATTAAAACACCAATACAATGCAAACAGAAAAACTAATTAATCCCTTATATACATTGCAACATACATATGATGAACTATTCATATGATGAACCAATCAATCAATCAAATTTGAAAGAATATATAAAAAAAATTGCTATAAAAAAATTAAATTGAGAATTTTTTCTTTTTTCCTTTTAAAATTATAATTTTAGGGGGCCCCTAGGCCCGGGCCTACCGGGCCTAATGGAAAATCAGGGCCTGCAAACCTGTCCCTGTGTTTAGAGAATCTCTAACGAATACCGTAACTTTTTACTTGAACACTTTACAGTTGTTGTAGTTGCATTAGTACATATAGCAGTTCATAGCTGAAGTCGCCCGCATAGTATAGTGGTTATTGTTCTAAGTTGCCACGGAGAGGGCATGGCTTTAAAATCCAAATAAGGCTTCATCGTTTCTGTGTCGTCCCCCTGCAATGCTGGTTCACCTAAATGGCGTTCTCATAATAAAGTAACCAGAAAAACTTCGCGGATCTTCATGGGACAATGTCAGAAGAAGTACCTATCATCGGAAGACAAGAACGTGGCGAATAAAAAAAATCATAGCTGAAATAAAGTTACGTGGTAGTTAGTGATTGCTTTTAATCTTTGTCATCTAAAATCATTAACATCAGATTCCATTGTTAACTACTTCAAATTTACTCCAAATTCATTTTTTTTACGGGTAAAACCTTGCAGTGTATGTTTTTATTATATAGTTAAAAGGGAAAAGATTTTGTATACTAGCTAAGTGATGGTAAATAGAAGTGCCACGGACTCTTGCAAATTGTCGAATTAATTCAAACATTTCAATCATCAATATTAATGCTCTACCATTAGTTTCAAGCATATTAAGTAAAAAAAAATAAAATACCAGATATTATCCGAAATAATTATGGCGAGGGCTTGTGGCGGCCCTGTGGTACAGCGCGCTGGTTTTCCGTGCTGAGGGTGCTCGGGTCGAATCCCGGCGCCGCGCCACGAAATATGCTTCCGTTTGCGTCGTCCCTTCATACGGGGGTAATGCTGTCCGCCTATATGGTGCCCCCATAATAAAATGAAGAGTAAACAGCGGAGTGGTATAGGCAAATGCTTGACAAGTGCCTCCGCTTAAAAAAAAAAATTATGTATTTTTGGCGATGTTTGGGTTGAAAACCAGTGCTGAAAAATATTCAGCCGCCTCGATGTATATTCACGCAGTATAAACAAACTCTTTCAATTATATTTAAAACAAGCTGATATTCACGAAAGGCAGCTTTATCGTCGGCGTCGTTTTAAATTTGCTGCGCAGTATGTAAAATAAGAGTAAAACTGTTTATTCTTTCAATCTGCTCCATCTTTGAGCTACTTTTTTGTCAGTTTATTCTTCTACACTCCGTAACCTTTATCCAGTAACAGCATAATGCTATTATTTTTTTCCCAATTTTAAAGTCCTAAATATAGTTTCATTACATTAAAACAAAACGTGTAGGATTTGATTAATGTTTTCTTAACCATCTAACAGCAAAATGTGGTTTGAAATTCCCTTTATCTTCTATACTAATAAAGGGACAAGTGGATTCGAGAGATCACGTGACCGTAACTCATACGGGCGGGCCACTCCTCTAAAAAAAATGGCCGACAAATATACAGGAAAATCGGTGTATTTTTTTTCTCATGAAAGTACATAAATGTTACATATTTGGAAAGAGCTTCGAAAACTGATAATTTTTTCTGCGTACACTTATTCTGTTAATTCAATAGTTTTAAAGATATTTTCATTCTAAAATCACTCACTGCTGAGAAACCAAATCATCTGGAGCAGTGGTGCTGCCACTTGTCGGCAGCGACGGGAATGAAAATTGAAAGGAATTAATTCACTTGAATTTAATACATTTGTAGGCTTTTTTTTTCTTTTGTGGGGCCCGAAGTACATAAATATGTTATACGGATGGCTTCAGCGTAGCTAGGCGAAGCCCGGCTAGTTATATATAAAACAGTTCTGTAACTGACTGACTGACTGACAGATAACGCACAGACCAAACCGCTGGACCTAAAGGGCTGAAATTTTGCATGGCGATTCTTCTTATAGTGTAGGGGTGCACTAAGAAAGATTTTTAAAAAATTCTTCTTAGATTTTTTCAATTAAATTTTTAAGCTGTTTTTGTAACATTTTTTAAGTTTGCATTTAGAATAATAATCTGAGGGTTATAAAATTAATATCATTAGAAAGATCATAAAATTTCTTTTAAAATGAAATCTTTTTTGAGTCTTTCCCTTCTTTTTCTGCTATTTGGTGAATTTTTAAAGATTTATTTTTAGAATTTAATTTATAAAATGCTGATCACGAGATTTCTTTTCTTTTTGTGATACTTTAAATTAATTTTGCGTCGCGTGCATAACAAAGAAATAAATTGACTAAAAAATACTGAAATAAGTTAAAAGATAAAATTCAACCTCTAGACTAATTGAGTTGGAAGTTTTTTAAGAATTTAATACAAATTAGTATGTTTTATGGATATTAAATATACAAATTAATTGCATGCATTGACCGTTGTACTTAATTTGAATATTTTCTTCTACATTATTTTGTCTATAAAAATATCCGTTACGATTTTTTTTATAAATATATATATATATATAAATATATATATATATATATATATATATATATATATATGGCTTGAGTTGCATACATTGGCCGTTGTATTTATTATCTATATATATAAAATAGCTTGTCTGTTTGTTTGTCCGCTATAGAATCATAGACTGTTTCACCCACCAGGACCAAATTCGGCACAGTTAATGTTTAGGACCCGAGAAACTTAAATCAGCAAAAACGAAGTTTAGGGCTCAATTAGTTTTTTTTAAATTAATTTTTTAATGATTTTTTGTGCCCGTAAGAGGTGCGAGACCCTCTGTGGATACAGACGTTCAGTGAAATCCGAACCTATCCCTCTTCCAACGCGCGGGAGAAGAGGGGTGCGCAGGGGGTGAGGGCTTCATGGTAATAACTTTGGCCGTGCCTAACTAACTGACAGATAACGCACA
This sequence comes from Dolomedes plantarius, assembly GCA_907164885.2. NCBI lineage: Eukaryota > Metazoa > Arthropoda > Arachnida > Araneae > Dolomedidae > Dolomedes > Dolomedes plantarius. Next base: position 29,411,412 of record OU015498.1, on the reverse strand, counting down.
GTCCAAACCGTTGGACATAAAGAGCTGAAATTTTGCATGGTGATTCTTCTATAGTGGTTTATACTGGAGGGGTGAACTGAGAAAGATTTTTGAAAAATTCTTCTTCGATTTTTTAAAATTAAATTTTTAAGCTTTTTTCTAGTTTTTTTAAGTTTGCATTTAAAATGATAATCCGAGGGTTATAAAATTTATATCACGAGAAAGATCATAAAAATTCCTTTAAAACAAAATCTTTTTCGAATCGTTACCTCCATTTTCTGATTTTTGGTGAATTTTTAAAGATTAATGTTTGAATTTAATTTATGAAATGCTGATCACGTGGTTTCTTTTCTTTTTGTGATACTTTAAATTAATTTTGCGTTACGTGTATAACAACGAAATAAATTGACAAAAGAAGTATTAAAATACGGTAAAAGATAAAATTTAACCACTAGACTAACTGAGATGGGAGTTTTTTAATGCAGTTCAAATTAGTATGTTTTAACACAACTTTCCCGGCTCTGTTTTTTGTCCTTTGTTATTTGCAGTTTTTCTCATCGCTTCAATTGATTTACAATTTGCTTTTTCTACGGTTTTTGGCCTTAGGAAAATTAAAAACCGATACGGTTTTTGGCCTTAGGAAAATTAAAAACCGATACGGTTTTTGGCCTGTTGACAATAAAAAACCGAATCCCCAAAGTAAGGAAAATAGGCTTCATGTGAAATCGCGCCTTACTTTGAATGAATAAAAGGGGCATTTTTCACTTTACCTCTTGGGTGATTTGGAAAAAAGTGCGTCTCTTGGGTGATGTGGAACAAACTGAGCTTTTAAGGGAAAAATAAATAATAAAGGCAAATGTAAATTATAAAACTTATTTCTAATTAAACAGTGGATCAAACAAATCTAATTAAATCTAATTAAACAGTAAACTTATTCAATCCCAACGTGCGAATCACGCAACACTGTGTTATTAATTCTCAATAAAATCAGACGTATAATCAGACGAAGGTCCGCAGGCTCAAAGTTTCTTTCTTTCTTATTGTTTGTATATCATTTCAGTAGAAACACGCTAAGAGCATTCTGTCTGGCCAGATGAACATGAAGAGCGGGGGTTGCAGCCCAGTATTTTTTTTGATGGAATGCATCAAAATTTTTATATCTATATATCTACCCGGGCATCGCCGGGCAATAATGCTAGTAAATATATATATATATATTTTTGTTCTTTTGGCATTAATTGCATACATTGACCGTTGTATTTATTTTGAATGTACTCCGTAGCGAAGTTCGGGTATTCAGCTAGTAATAAATAACAGTGACTCCCGCATTTGCAATGAAGTGCGTTTGTGCTCCTCCGCTAAAATAAAATCTGACCAATAAGGAACGCAACTTAAATTTTTCTAGATTAAATACACTTGCAAAAAAAGAGGGGGGGGGGCGGGCTAAGTTTGGGACATGATCAAATCGGGACCTCTGTTTACATTTGTTGCGACATAAACTGCCTGTTTCTGAAAAATGCTCCCAATTTCGAATGTTGTCATAGCAACAACATTTTTTCCCATTTGTAACGTAATACAAGGAAATGATATAAGAAATACCAGAAAAAAAAACCCATAAAAGAACTTCAAAAGAGACTTCATTATTCCAGTGAAGTCAGTAGTGAATACTGAGATTATGATGTTACGAATCTTTGAGCAAATAATGATAATCATGAACTTCGAAAGCGGGGCTATTCGTTGGTCAGATGCCAAGAGTCTCCAAAAGGAAGAAAGAATACAATGGCACATACATCTCATTTAATGTCACCCAGCTGCACTGTCAATTTCCAAGAACGATTGCCACTCGCTAATAATCTCGTTACGGGATAAAGGGGAAGACATATTACAGTAAACACTTTAATTACATTTTTTGGCTTCCCTCGCGATGATTGCGGTTAAGCAGCGAAAAATATCCTATCAAGTGTGTAAGTTTAATCGCATCTTAATGTGGACAATAGATTGTGCGCGGAAAGCAGCTGCTATGATGAAAATGAATCTGGGGGTAAGTATAAAAGGTCTATCGAATGAAACGAAATTTGCAAACTTTTCGAATGTAATGACATTTCAGCTGTCTGGCTCCAGATTTTGAGATTTGTCAGTGACGATCGTGAAACGGTTTAGTGGTGCAATGGTCTGCGCACATCTGTCCGAAAGCAAAGGAATAATAGCTAATTTTATAAGGTCGGGTGTTAAGCCACTTACGTCATAGATTATTGCTTACTTAGCACTGATTACGATAAAAAATAAGAACAATATTATAGGAAAGGACCTACTATAGTATCCACAAAACGTGACACTGCTAGAACATTGTCATTCGCCTAGAAGCAAGCAAAGTGTCACTAAGGGAGGGGGAAGGGCTGAGCATGGATTCGCCCTTACAAAATCTAAAATTTTTATTTTCGTTTTTGTTGTTGCTTAGGTCACTTGACCTACAGCAACATCAGATCAAGTCCCGAAGGCTATGAGCGATGAAGGTGCGGGTTCTGTTTTGACTGGCACCACAAGGGTCGGAGTTCAACTTGGCCAAAGGACCAGTCTCGTCATTTTGAACCGAGTCAAGTGACGAGACCAGAACGCTTGACCCCTCACCTCCAGAGGTAATTTTGAGAACTTGGAGAACATTGCAGCCACGACAAAGTTTAAGTGCACCAGCCGCAAGTGTACACGGCAGTGGATTTGTCAGCGACGAGCATAGAACCAGTGACTTTCAGATCACTAGCCCTCTGCTCTTGCCAACTGAGCCACCGCGCCCTTAATTTTCATTATTTCTTAGATAAAGCAAAAGTGTTTAACCCCTTCCTTCTCGCTCCCGTGAAAATCACGGGGTGAGTTTTCACCTTCTATTTCTCGTGCCCGTGATATTGCCGGGCTGGAGTGTCCAAAAGTAACGCACCAAAAAGATTAAAACAATACATTTCATTTACCCTGAAAAAAATTTATTTCTTATTTTACGTACCAGATGGCAGCACCAGACTATTTATAATGAAATTGGGGATGGTTTATTTTAAACTAGATATGACAGATCAAGAAATAAATGGAATCCTCCGAAAAAAATAGGCACTTTTATTACCGTTTTATTGACAATTATGCGATCGTTAAGGGGTTAATCAGCATGGACCTAAGTATAACTGTTTCAAAATTACACTTTCATAAATAATGAAGGGGGTAAAGGAAAGAGATTTACTGGCTACATTAAATAGGCAATATAAGAATTAATTATAAAAAAGCAGTTTATACTAATGTTTCTGAACCTAAAGTACTAATACCTAAGGATATTAAGACTATAAACCAGAAGATTGGTTAAGTCAGCAAACCTTAAAACCTTTGGCGTATATTCTTCCAAACAGAAACTTCAATGACTAACCGTGATTGTGGACTTATTCTTTATTAGCAATTGAAAAGTTGCCTAGTTTTGTCATGGACTATTTTTTATCTGAGATTACTATCGGGCATTAGCGACAAGACAGCGAAGTTCTTGTATGGCAAACCTTTATGAGTTCAAAAAACTACACGGAACGGAAGTTCTTTGTCAGTAAAACTAAGCAGTACTGTTTTGGCACATATCAGTGGCAGCTCATGATCGTATTTCTTAGAGGAACTGTTATAAAGTCTCTAGGTTCGACTTCTACAATTAGCTTGAAAATTTGTAGCCATTCGGAATCGTCTTTAAACTGCAGGTTCTAGTCTAATTAGCTTTCGTGAGGAAAAAAAATAACCGTTGAGCGCCCAAGTAACCAACCAACTATGGGATCTGAATGCTGCATTATTATTTTTTACTAATGTGGAGGTTTTGTCCTTTTAAACATTCGCTTGTTATCATCGCGGTTTAGCTGACCTATTTATTATGGGGGTACCATATAGATGGACTAGCATCGCTCCCTATGAACCAGACCCGTAATTTTGAGCCAAGTTAAATGACGAGACCGAAAACACTTGACCCCTTACCTCCAGAGGTACTTTGGGAACTGGATTACATTGCATCAACGACAGAATTTTCCCGTGCACCAGCCGCCATTAGTGTACACGTCAGTGGATTTGTCGGCGACCGGCATCGAACCCGCAACTTGCAGGTTACTGGCTCGATGCCTTTGCCAACTGAGTCACCTGCACCCCGAATGCTGCATTATAACAGAAATTAAATGACTGAAAGCAAAAAGAGAAGCGTATACGTACAAACAACACTTCCAACTACAAGTCAAAAATCGTATGTGTATTTTGAAATCTTTTAATGCGTTCGATTCATACTCATTATAGAAATAAACAAAAATTACAAAGTAATATTGTAAAATGAATGGCAAATCACTTTTTTAGGGCATGAAATCTAGACTGACTAATTTCTTTATGCTAGTCGTCTCCCGATAACTTCAATCAATTGATTCGAGATAAAATACTGTTTTTGTATCATCTATCTTTTAGAGAAAAAAATATAAATATGGGTTCACATTTGAGAGGGCCGTAAAGACATCTATGTATGATCCAACCATGTAAAATCGTACTATTTATAAGAATGGAGGATTTAAGAATAATTTTCTTCTCTTTTGGACTTTCGAACATTGGAAAACACTTCTCAGACGGGCAAAAGGATTGCTTATTTCCCCACTTCCCCAGAGAATCCCTCCGAATATAAAGTTACTAGCGGCCCGTCCCGACTTTGTCCGGGTTGAACAATTATCTTTTTTTTAATTATTATTTTTAATTATTTTAAGCACCTAAAATAGTATTCAAATTAATAGAAAGAGGTTAAGAGATGAAATAAAAATACAAAAATAAAAAAAGGATTTTAAGTAAAGAATGTTTTTTTTTAAATATTCAATTTTTTTAAAAAATAATATTCTTAAAATAATATTCAAATTAATATTACGTTAGTTAATAATTAAAGTTAATTTTTTAAAAGAAAAAAGCGTGCCGGAGAACGGCTAGTTTCGAACCGCTAACATCAGAACAGAAGCCCACCGCGATAGCACCACGGTAAGGATCGTTGAAGACTTCGACACAAAAAGCGACAGAGGACAGTAGCGGTAACAATGTAGATTGCTAGGATTAAGCCCCTAACTTTATTTCTACTGATCAGATATACATAATATATAGCCTATGTCCATCTGGAATAATGTACCTTTCAAACAGTGAAAGAATTTTTCAAATAGGTGCAGTGGTTCTGGATATTACCCTCCACGTACAAAATCGTTCTCTCTTTATATATAAGTACTAGCTGAAAACCCGCGCTTCGCTACGGAGTACATTCAAATTAAATACAACGGTCAACGTATGCAATTTATGCCAAAAAATAAATATATATATTTATAATAAATGCGAGGATCAATGTATACAATTGATGTAAAATATATATCTATCTATATATGTATATTTATAAAAAAATCGTAAGGGATATGCATTTTTTTTTGGATAATATCCAATCGTCTGCTGCATTAGAAAGAGAAAAAAATATATTTTTTTGTCTATTTAGTTGTTACGCACGTGACGATAAATTTATTTAAAGTACCAGAAAAAGAAATCACGTGATCAGCATTTAATAAATTAAATTCCAAAAATTAATCTTTAAAAATTCACCAAAAATCAGGAAATGGAGGTAAAAATTCGAATAAAATTTCATTTTGAAGGAATTTTTATGATCTTTCTCGTGATATAAATTTTATAACCCTCAATGTATTATTTTAAATGCAAACGTAAAAAAAGTTTAAAAAACAGCTTAAAAATTTAATTTTAAAAAATCTAAGAAGAATTTTTGAAAAATCTTTCTTAATGCACCCCTACACTATTAGAAAAATCGCCATGCAAAATTTCAGCCCTTTAGGTCCAGCGGTTTGGTCTGTGCGTTGTATGTCAGTCAGTCAGTGAATGAATGAATGAATGAGTCAGTTACGGAACTGTTTTATATATATAGATAGATAACTGGCCTAAGGCTCCTCTTGCAGCTTTAGTTAGAAAGGGATTTTTCTTACTGAAGATATTGACATGAACTCCGAGGAATGATTCTCGAACGGAAGTATTTTACAATGTTTTATAAAATGGCTGTGTTAATGATGTTAAGAGGATGGTTCGAATAAATTTCGCTTTTAATTTTTTTTTATCAGTAACCCTCAAACCGGCCCACCGGTCATTATGACCGGTAGCGGTGGAACTAAGGGATTGGGGCAGGAGTGGGGAGAGGCGTGAACGCTTGGCTGGCTTTGACGTCCTCAGTCAGTTCCTGGACATCAGAGAGAGCACGTCAGGGTTTCACAAATGCTCGCCATTTGCCAGTAAGTTGCAATTTTGTAAAAGTATGGCGGTCAAAATGACCGGTAAACCTGTTATTGCCACTGAGCAATAACAGGCCTACCGGTCCTGATAGGATGGTCCTGATAGGGATTTCAGTGTTCTGTGCGATTTTTAAAGTATCCTGTGAAGCCTTGACAGCACTCTTCTCTACCTCAATCACTGGCAGGCTAATTTTTCGAGCAATTATGTCTGAGAGACATTGTGCAATTCTTTTAAGAGCCCTACGATTTGATGATGTAGATACCAGATCAAAATAAATTAAATAAATTGAATAAATAAGTGTAGATGATTTTTTCCCTCACTATTCATCTATATACAGTTGGACCTCCATATATCGAAGTCGACGGTTCCCGAAAAAAATTCGATATATAGAAATTTCGATATATAGAAACGGTTATGCTTAAAATATTGGTTATACATTGTATTGCAAGAAAAATGTGCATTTTCTTCTAATATACGAAATCACTTTCATATCAACAAATTTAAATATGAATCACATTACTACAAATTACCTACATTCATAAATGAAAATTATTATCGATTAAAAAATATCAATGAATTAATTATACTAGATTTAATTATCAAACCAAATTTACATACCTTTAAATACAAACGCAATTGATTTACATTTTTGTAAAAAACTTTCGAATGTCTTGTTGCACAATAAATTTAGAAGAAAATTCATCATAAAAGTGTTCGCACTTAATAAGTCCACTAAATACTGCCTCCGGGACATTTTCCGCGAATTGAAGACCACGACGGATTACATCAAATGCTGCGCGCATTTCTTTTTCGAAGGATTATCAATTTCTGTCTAAAAAATTCAACGTCTAAAAAATCTCTAAGGGAAAATCTTTACGGGACAGAAAAATCACGTGCCACGTTAAGAACCTTTTGGAAAAAAATTCGATATACAGAAATTTCCTTCGTTATATAGAGATAGTTTCTCTACCTAATGAAAACGGGGATTCACCAACTGTTCGATATATAGAAACTTTCGATATATGGAAGTTCGATATATAGAGGTCCGACTGTATGTATAAAAGAGCTCTTCTGTTTGTTTGTCCGCTATAGAATCATAGACTGTTTCACCCACCGGGACCAAATTCGGCACAGTTAATGTTTAGGACCCGAGAAACTTAAATCAGGAAAAACGAAATTTGGGGCTCAATTAGTTTCTTTAAAATTAATTTTTTTATGATTTTTGTGCCTCTAAGAGGTGCGCGACCACCTGTGGAGCCCCTTCACCACAACCAGCTGCGTTAAGAGAGATGGTTTGGGGGGTGACGGGGGGGTCAAATTCCAATGCGCGGGAGGAAGAGGGTTGGGAATGACCTTTGGCCCTGGCTCCCCAAATAAACACAACTGGCCAGATGAACGTGATGAGCGGGGGTGCAGCCCAGTATTTTTTTGATGGAATGCATGAAAAATTTTATATCTATATATCTACCCGGGCAACGCCGGGCAATAATGCTAGTCACTAATATAAATCAAACAACTCTGTACACAATATCAACATGCAGTGCCATCGTAATAACGCAAAAATAACAGCTATTTAGGCTTGGCGGTCAATTTGACCGATAGTCCTGATAGTGGCAACAAATTCATGGTCCCTTTTGAGGGTTAATTAAAAATATAGTATTTATATTCTCCTATAAGAGCATTTTGTGCACTGCCCCCCAGATTATAGTGTTTCTCAAAGTGCCCAAGTCGTACGCAAAATCTCAGGGATATGCGAGTAGTGTTCTATGTGATGATGAGACAGTCTATTCAGGCCAATCAAGATTAGCTGTAACGCGGCTCAAGTGTATACGGGGTCGTGATCAGTGGGAGAACGAGATACATATGGGAGATGTCATGACAGTAAACAAGTAATATATAAAAAAAAAATTTAAGTCAATTCCTACTTAGGTCAACAAAGAAAAATTTTTTTTTAGCTACTTTTTGGCGGTGAATTGCGTTTGGCGGTGAATTGCACTGATATTGGCTCGATTTTGTGAACTCCATTATTGCCGAGAATTTTTTTTCTCCCATATAAAACTAAAATTAATTAATTAAATTTAATTAATGAATTAATATTTGAAAAAACTGTATTAACATCAAGTGTCGTCCACTACAAGTTTAAAAAAATGTATTTGAACTTGAGTGGATGAATAAAAAGTATTTTATTAACGATTGAAAATTTGAACAAGATATATAAATACAGAGGCTGTTCGCACATTTTTTAGACGATTTTGGTAAGCGGTAATAAAAAATCGTTTGCTGCAAAAGAAATAATTACAATTGTACTATGTTTTTAAAAGTCAAAATTATCGTGTGCGGCTTGAAAGTTTTGATTTTATTCAAAATGGCGTTTTTAACAAACCAGTGGTTCGAAGGCTACATTTATGCTCTTTCCGAAGAGAAATATGCATACTCCGTTATCCAAACACGATTGGAGAGTCATGGTTTTGTGATATCTAAAGCGTCGATAGGTAATATCGTCAACAAGAAAGGAAAAAAACGTCAAATTGGAGCCTCAAGTGGGACAAAAATTCCAAACAAGTATCCAAGGAAAAAACGGACATCTTCGACTATTGCAAAGGTACGTTGTTTAATGTTAAAAGAAAATCCCCCTAGTCAAAGGACAGTTGCAAAATCATTAAAATGCTCGGTGTCCACTGTAAACAAAATGATAAACTTTGATTTAAATCTTAAGAAAGCGAAAAAACGCAATGTGCATCGTCTTCTTCCAAATCATATCGCTGAACGCAGGACACGCTGCAGAATTCTATATGAGAAACACTTATCCAAAGAAAAATGGAAAACAACTGTCACAATAGATGAATCATGGGTGTATTTAAATGATTGCAACAATAAAAGAGCCATTTATTATCATAAAAGGGAGAAAAAAATTTAAGAACATGGTTCAAAGAATCGAAAGAAAGTTTTTCTAAGGGATTCATGATTGTTGCTGGTTTTTCTTATAATGGCAAGTTAAAAATAAAGAGAGTGGGAAAAAATGTCAAGAGTAACTCCAAATATTATCAGGAACATATTTTATCGCCTATTTTTCTGAATGAAATACCATCGCTTTACCCACAGTGCCATCAATCTGTGAGACTCCATCAGGACAAAGCTAGCAGTCACACATCAAAATCCACTGTAAATTTCCTAAAAGAAATAGAACAAAAAACTGGTATCAAGGCCATACCCTTCACTGATATCCCTACTAAATGTCCCGATGTATCACCTATGGAATTTTGTGCTTTCGGACTTTTAAAATCTGCATTATCCAAACGTCGTCCCAAAACCCTTACAGGACTCTGGAAAGCTGTTCAGGAGGAATGGGATAGAATACCTCTTCTGACACTTCAAAAGGCATTATTATCCTGGAAATTGCGGTGTCGAAAGATAGTTCAGAATAAGGGATGTCAAATAAAACATTTAAATCACAAGAATTTTATGTATATTAGTTTTGTGAATACAATATACATCGCTTAAAAAAATGTGTGAACAGCCTCTGTATATATAGGGAGAGTGTGAACTAATAGTAGGAATTGAAAAAAATTTCCCTGATAAAATTAGGTACTTGAATAGGTTTCATAAAATATCTGATTCCCCCCGTGTGATTGCAAGGATATTTATGAAAGTGGCTGTTATCCTTACATAAGTGATCGAACATGAAGGTAAGGCTTGCAAAATTACTCTACAGCATTATCATTCCAAAAAATGTGTTCAATAAAATAAAAAATGCAGTTTTCAAACTCAAGGTTGGTATTCTCAATAATATTTTTAAAACACGTTATTTTACTTCCCTTTTTGTAACGTTCGCCGTTTAACGGAAAGTTTAACCGTTTCTTGCCGTGCGCTAAACGTAGGTTCCCCGGTGTATATATATTTTTTAAAAATGCTAAAATAATTTCTGTTGCTGCTTATGAAGAGTATTAATCCGGCATTTTGTGCATGTGTGGGAGGACTTTAAATCAGGCATATCTCTGGAAATGATCCTGCGTTCGAGGCCATCAGTTAAGACCACATTTTTCTCTTGGTGGACAGCTTTTCTTTTCCTGTTGTTATTCCTGTTCATTACCTGCACGCTTAAAGCTTCCTTTTTCGGGTGATTACAACACCTCAGAGAGCTGTAGCAGTGGCGGAAATTAGGCGCTTAAACGTGGAAAAAAAAAAGCATTTGTGACAAGGGTGATCTTGTAACCAATATATCATCCCTGAAATTCCATGGTAAATAGCTCGAGATCTCAGGGAGATACTGTCCAGAGACAACACGAATCAAGGTCGCGATAAAGGAGATTTGATGAATTATTTTGTGAGAACCTTTTTCTGGTTTCTTTCCTTCGAATATGTTAAAAATTAGGAATCATTTTGAATATTTCCAGTTCTGGACGAGACTGCGTCGAGTTTATTTTTGTCGGTGCGTCAACCACTGCAAACAAAACATAACGAATATCTGAGGATGTCTAAAATATTTAGACGTTCTTCTAAATGTTTTATCTTGTTTAATTTTTTTTTCTAATTAATAGCCGGAACTAATAAGTGTGGAAGAAGGCACCAGAAGCTGTTATGAGTAATCTTCAATGCAAAAGGTTTTATTATACTGTCAAGAAATGGTGGAGCCAGCATGTTGTTTTAGATCAAAGGAAATATAATATTCTCCTCTATGCAATTACAATATAAATTTTCTACTATAGATGTTACGGATTTTTTCCGTTATAGGTCTAATTGACTGACAAATAATCAGTCAGCAGGGAAAATTTAGAGTAATTATTCGAAGTGAATTCAGTCATCTTTGGTAATGGTCGGATATATCATGTTAATCTATATATTTAAGTTGCTAAGCCGACTTTTTGGGCAGTCCGTGAGAGAAAACTACTGCATCAACCTACTTCATTTGGGTCTTAAACAAAAGATCGTAATCTGTAGATTTGTCAAATTTGGTTTTTGTAACCACAATTTATATTAATTAGCCATAATTTACAATTAAAAATTGATTTCTGCTCATGCTCAATTCTGGTTTTAGAAACTCACTGTTTTTGCGCATGCCCAGTGACATGTTTTAATGATAAACACGTCTATTCCGAGCAGTCTCTCTAGATCTCGCTCTGCCATTTTTATTTTTATGATAATTATGTTTGGGAAATAAAAGACTAAATCTGATGGAAACTGTTTATTTCGCGCTGTTTAATTAGCGATAATTTACAATTAAAAAAAATTGCTTTCTGCGCATGCTCAGTGATATTTTTAAATCTGGCTTTAGATACTCACTAAGCACGCGGCCTCTTAAACACATTAATATGTTTCTGCGCATTATTATGATTTTCCAACATTTGGCAATGATGTGTTGAGTATAATTTGTGTATTAGTACATTTATTTACTATCTAGCCGTCATGTTTTGACGGGTATCAACTAGTGATTTTATAATGTGGGTGAATGGAAGCCCATGATTTCTGGTTAAGCTGGAGTTCTTTTTTTTGCGCTTAAATAGGGGATATCCATGAAATTCACTATATTATAGTAAGTATTCAGATACTTTACTAAATTTTCATAATTGCAATAAATTGATCTGCTGGGATTTCTAGAGACAAACGTGTAAAGTCTTAGAATTTTCTGAAGAATGATTTCGAAATTTAGAGTTTATCACATCGAGATAGTTCAGTTACTAGTATGCCTAGAATTAAAGAAGCTCTGATTTGAATGTCAATCTTGGCAGATGGTTGTAATAGCTTCCTTAATTATATCACTGCATTTTATGGGAGCGTACAAATAAATTTAAAGATTTTCAACGTGGGTTAGCTATCGCACAGTAATACTTCAATAAGAGAATTGCAATTAAAACCGGCGCATAGCGAAATGAACTGATTGTTATGTCCTTAACGGTTGAAAAAATAGATAACAGAAGGATGTTATGAGATCCCTAACGAGAAATGTTCGAAAGTCTCCAGCATCCTCTGTGATAGATTTCATTGGTGCGCTTGGAAATTCTGCGGAAATTTCTGTCATTATCATAAACATCCTCATGGATCTCCGGGGTGTTAGTTTTTAGTGTAGGGTTATTTCACAGAAGCTAATTGTCACTACTGTGAAGCAGAAACGGCGTTTGAACTGATGTCTTTCCCTGGTGGACGTTTGTAAATTAAAGCTTACAGTGAAACTATTCACTACTCCATGGTCAATGACGTATTAGGATGTGGAAAATATTTGATTGCGGATGAAGGACAATACTGTTCCAAACGTTAAGCATGGAAACTATTATTTTATAGTGCGTTGAAGTCAAATCATTATCAATATTTTCAACTGCCTTTCGACATTGAGCCAGTATTATACAGTTCTTTGTTGTCCTTTCAAGATCAATACAGTATCCTGCTACAAACTGCGATATGCTGCGGGAAAAATGGCAGAATCTTAATTGCACATTTAATACTATGTGCATGCATCAGGTACGTTGGTAGAAACAATGTTGTGATGGTGTAGTTCAACATGAGCCTCACCTCCCATTTGTGGCAAAAATGCCAATTCATAACATGCCCACATTGAAGTTTCAAAACATTTACTTCTAGTGGAGTTGCCATTGATGCAATAAATCTTGTAATATAGTCTTTACGATGTCAAAACGTGAAAGCCCTGAATTTGTCAAAATGAAATGGATACAAAATAAATATTTCTACAATATTACAACAAGGAAAAAGCTTCATTGCACGTGACTGCAAATACAACATTTCAACTATGATTTAATCTTGCGTTTTAGTTTATATCACAGAGCTATATGGCTTCCGATTTCTTCATGTCAAGGATTAGAAAAATCTTAAAATATTCCGTATGAATGACAAAAAATAACTTAAAAGCAAATTCATTTTTTTTTTACCATAAGCAAGGCAGGAAAATGTCTATATAGAAAGACAAGACAGGTAAAATCACCGTCAGCAGAGTTTATTTCGAAGTTTCCTAATCCCTGACTTCGTAACTGGTTTTGATGCTATGTTTCTTATTCATGCATTCCTTATTCAGGTTTTTAATATGTTTAAATAATACATGGGCAATAAATACAACATCAAATATACATAAAGAGTACATATATTCTTACTAGCTGAAAACCCGCACTTCGCTACGGAGTACATTCAAATTAAATACAACGGTCAATGTATACAATTAATGCCAAAAAAATAAATATATATATATATATATATATATATATATATATATATATATAATAAATACGACGATCAATATATACAATTGATGTAGAAAACAAAATATATTTTTTAAAAAATCGTAAGGGATATTTTTATAGACAAAATAATGTCCAATCGTCTGCCGCATTAGCAAGAAAAAAAATTTTTTTTTGTCTATTTAGTTGTTATGCACGTGACGATAAATTTATTGAAAGTACCAGAAAAAGAAATCACGTGATCAGCATTTAATAAATTAAATTCTAAAAATTAATCTTTAAAAATTCACCAAAAATCAGGAAATGGAGGTAAAAATTCACAAAAAAAATTCATTTTGAAGGAATTTTTATGATCTTTCTCGTGATATAAATTTTATAACCCTCAATGTATTATTTTAAATGCAAACGTAAAAAAAGTTTAAAAAACAGCTTAAAAATTTAATTTAAAAAAATCTAAGAAGAATTTTTGAAAAATCTTTCTTAGTGCACCCCTACACTATTAGAAGAATCGCCATGCAAAATTTCAGCCCTTTAGGTCCAGCGGTTTGGTCTGTGCGTTGTATGTCAGTGAGTCAGTCAGTCAGTGAATGAATGAGTCAGTTACGGAACTGTTTTATATATATAGATTAATATTAATTACACTCATACAGCCGCTCAGATGGTATAGTGGTTAGCATCGTGTGGGCTTGGGTTCAAATCCCGAATGACAAAAAAATAACTTAAAAGTTGGTTTAAGTTATTTTTTGGTTTAAGTTACTTCGTCGTTAACGTGTTGTTCTCTGATAGGGATGAATGCTGCCCAGCCTAATTGGTGTTCCAACAGTAAAGTAAGACTTCGCGGTGAATAACAAAATGCGAATGTTTCACGACAAGTACCTCACATCAGCACCTCACATCAGCAAGACTTCGCGGTGAATAACAAAATGCGAATGTTTCACGACAAGTACCTCACATCAGCAATGAAAAATGTACACTTATGCATATAAATGTCATAATTATTTTATCATTCATTACAGATATATTGAAACTGGTATCATTAAAAACTTTAAATAACTCCAGCTAATGGAGACAGGTAAAAAAAGCGATAAACTTAACAGTTAAGAGTTGTCCACGATGAAAGTGAAAAAGGATTTCTCGCGATCTTTTAGATGCTTACTAAATCTTGTCCTAACAGTTATGCTACTGATATTAAAATCCAGCTATTCTTTCGAAAAACGTCGTAAAAACAGATAACATTTTCCTAATTTGATTCAAGTTTCCTACTGAAGAAATCGAACGTTCGAAAACACGCCTCTTATCTCATCTGACAGCTTCCTTTTCCGTATGACTGACTCTGCCCCTTAGTGATTTAATCACGGATGTGTCGACATAACAGACACCATCCGGGTACCTTTTTGTAAAGGCTTGCAGCAGAGTGGCTGCGGGCCTGCATCCTCCCCCACTTCATTTGCATTACAATAAATAAAAGAATATCTGAGTTCCAGGCTACGTTTTCTCTGTACTGAATGAGTAGTGTGTTATAACGATAGCGAAAGCTTCTCTTTAGAGAGTGCAAGCTATCAGGAGAAGGGAAAATAGATTCCCTTGTTCGTCACCTCTATAAATACTCTCACGACTTTTAAAGACTTTTGATTGAGAGATAAATAGGTGTTGTTAACTGGATTATGAGTCGTAGGCTGGGAGCTACAATATACCCTATTCATGATTAATACTTTTTCCTTAAAATGCTAATGGGCTTACTAAGCAAAAAACATTTTTCTTTCTCTGATTCAAGGGGTACAGAGAAAGTTATAAATAAGGGTACTCAAAAAGGCTGAAAATCGATTAATAATATACGATTGGAAATATATCGATAAATAATGTTGCTGTTGTACTACTGTGTACTACTTATAAGATTTTTTCAAATATACTCTTTAAAAGACTGTTTGTATATGCCGAACACATCATTGGCGACTACCAGTGTGGGTTTCGAAGGGATAGATCCACAATTGAGCAAATATTTAATCTACGGCAAATCCTAGAAAAGACTAAGGAATTCCAAATCAATACGCACCATCTATTTATTGATTTTAAAACGGCGTACGGCAGCATTAATAGAGAATTGCTTATCGAACTGCTTGAGACAGTTCAACATTCCTGACAAACTTGTGAAACTAATATCCCTCCCATTAAATGACACTAAAATTAGAGTCAAGATCCAAGGAAGTCTATCCGAACCTGTTGAAATAAAAAACGGAGTTAGGCAGGGTGATGCGTTAGCATGCCTTCTTTTCAACCTTGCTCTTGAAAAAAATAGTAATAGCAACAAAAATCAACACAAGAGGAACTATTTTTTCTAAATCTGTTCAAATTATTGCTTACGCTGATGATATTAACATCATAGCAAGAACCCCTAAAGATCTCAAGCAAGCGTTCCTGGATCTGGAAAGAGAGGCTAAAAAAATGTACCTCTCAATTAATCAGAGTAAAACTAAGTATATGAAATTTATTACCTTGTAGGATTCGCGTGTTGCTCAGATGCAAATTTCTGGTAGCTGCGCAGTGCAGGCCAGTCGAAGTGAGTTCAGAGCAGGTGTCTGGTCTATTTAAGTGACAAACGCTGAGTTGGCAAGATCCCAAGAAGGGAGTGGAGCTTTGTACGGCAGTACGCTACGCTATTTGTAGGGATACGCAAGAGTCGAGAGAAGTTAGATTGAAGGCGATAGCGGTATTTAACTGTTAGAGCACGTATTAGTATTTACCCTAGGTGGCTGCACGATTTCGATAGTTATTTCAGAGCCCGACGGTTACGGGTATTGTTAGTGAACGTATATTCTGCCGGAAAGGGTTCATTACGACTTTAAAGTTCCGTTTCTTAGTACCGCAAGTTGCGGTACTGTTGTGTTATTATTTGAAGCCCCAAGTCGGTCTATGTTTGTCTACCTCTACGTAGAATAAAAAAGGAATTATTTATGTTTATGCCTCTTACTTTATAGTGTGCCTGGACCGTTAGAGGATTGCAGCGTAAATAAGAAATAGAACCACACAACCTACACCGATACCTCCATGTACATCGAGATTGGAGAATACAAATTTGAAAAGGTGAACTCCTTCACCTACCTTGGATCTGAAATCAACCCCGAAAATCTCTTGTCCCCAGAAGTAAGGAAGAGAATATAGGGATGCGACATCGATGTCGATGTTTTCAAAACATCGATGTTTTGATAAAAACATCGATGTTTTAAACATCGATTTATTAAAGCCGATGTTTTTTTAACATCGATGTTTTGTGCTCGATGTTTTACGTTGTCTCGATGTTTTTTTTAATGAAAAAGTACCGTAATAAAAAAAATTTACCACGTAGTATAATTTTGACACTCAGTAAATGTAAGTCTAGAATTCTGAAAAGGACGAATACAAAATGGGGAATGATTCCTTAGCAAACAGACAAATGGCAATTAACAACCAATGAACCAATCAGAGCGCTTGGAATGTTCCTGACACTCCAGAACCTTCCAGGGGGTTTTATTTTACAAATAGTATATACACGAGTGCATCCATTAAATTTTTTGTTTGTTCTGGTTTTATATAAGTTGACGTTAATATTATTAGTAAGATGCCTCCCAAAAGTACCGTTTGGAAATATTTTTACAAAACCTCTGACAAATTGGTGAAATGCAATATTTGCCTTAAGTCCCTTAAAACTTCTGGCAATACCATGAATTTATCTGGACATTTGAAGGCAAAACATGGCGGTATTTACAACGAGAATTTTGAGTCATCAATGTAGCCCAAAGCAACCAAGTTTTTGTTATTTATGTCTGCCCAATCAGAGAGTAAAATTAAATCACCCCTCCCCCCACGACTAACGGAAATAACATTAATGTTAGAGATTACTAAACCAGTTTTAAAAAATGGATGTTCTAAAACATCGATGTTTAAAAACATCGATGGTTTTGGGGCGATGTTTTATTAGCATCGATGTTTTAATATTGAATATCGATGTTTCAGAACATCGATGTTTTGTTATCGATGTCGCATCACTAAGAGAATAACTGCGGCCAACAGATGCTTTTGTGGTCTTAAGAAAATTTCTAAAATTCGACAACATTAAAAGGAACACCAAGTTGTTGATATACAAAAAGTTTAATCAGGACAGTCCTCACGTATGCATGTGAAACGTGGACCTTGTCCCAGGCTGATGAGTGAACCCTCGCAATTTTTGAGAGGAAGATCCTCCGGTCCGTTTTTGGTGGCTTCTGCGATAATGGAGTTTGGAGAAGGAGAACTAACTCTGAAATTTATAGGTTATTCAGAGAACCGGACATTCTGAAATATCATAAAATCCAACGCATGAAATGGGCAGGACACATTTTAAGAATGAATGATGACCGAACGACTAAAAGAATCTTTCTGGCGATGCCAACAGGAGCCAGAAGAAGGGGCATACCCAGACTGAGGTGGGCGGACTGCCTCCAAAGTGGCTTTGTCTCAATCAATGTCAGAGACTGGAAAGCTGTGGCGCACAGAAGGAAGGACTGGTCCCGTCTTCTTGAGAAAGCCAGGGTCCAACCAGGACTGTCGAGCTATTGAGGAATGAATGAATGAATGTTGTAAGGTATACATAAGATTCGATTCACGAGAATCGAACTTTTTAGTGAATGAATTAAAGAAGCTGCTTGAGATATGCTAATTTCGGCATACGCGCTTGGTATAAATACCAAACAGTTTGATTAAGTAAAAAGGTTGTTAAAGTTGATAGATAAGCGAGAGGGAGCTACGAGGTAAGCAGCTCCAGGTGTTAACCGGCACTTGTGCTTAGGGGGCCCAAAGTTTACGTGGCAGAACTGCTGGTTTGTGAGTATGGCAAAGTGTATTTTTATTGAATGCTAATATATATTCCGTACAAGTAGTACGTATGCTTATTGCTGTAAAAGCAAATTCTATATGTGCAACGAATTAAATAAACATTGTTTCATGTATAAACTGTGTTTGTATCAAATTCATTTAGAGTGCCACTTCAAACTATATACACCCAAGTCTGGGAGAAGTGAGCTATTCTCTATAATGTTGCTGTTGTTGCTAATGCCCCCTGGTTGGAGGTTCCATTCACCAGGTCCTAATAGGCTATTAGGCAGAAAGGGGCGGCTCCTGTTTTGAATTAGCACCACAAGGGTCACTTCTTTAGTAGAGTCCGAGTTGGCTAAATGACCGGTCCCGTAATTTTGAACCGTAGTTTAGAATTTGCTTTTAAGAATCAAATGACGAGACCGGAAACTTGACCCCGCACCTCCAGAGGTAAATTTGAGATCATGGAGGACATTGCAGCCCCGATCTATTTTACGTGCCCCGGCCACCATTAGTGAACACGGCGGTGGATTTGCAGCGACGAGCATCGAAGCAGGGACGTTCAGATCACTGGCCCGCTGCTTTTGCCAATTGGGCCATTGCGCCCTCGATAAATAATAAACAAAGCAAATGGACGTTGAAAACAATTAACGCTTCAAAATAGATAAAACTTGCGACGGGCGAACTCTACTAAAGAATGAAACCCTAAAAATGTCAAACACTCTAAACAAACGAACAAAAAGGAAAAACATTTCAAATAGCTTTGAAGCATTAGGCATATTCCCAACCTGAATTCTTCAACTTTTTATTAAACAGATCTCTCGGCCTGGAACTCAAAACTAAGTTCCGTCTTTGAACGGCCAGAGCAGTCTAATACAGGCCCGGACTTAGAGACCCAGGTCCCCTAGGCACTTGACATTTGGGCCCCCACTATCTCGAAGCTATTTTGGAAATTTAGCAAATTAAATGCACTAGTACAGAACATATCATTTTTTATCGACTTTAATGACTTTAATAAACATCTGAATAATACAGTCTATGTTACTATAGTTACGTTATGCTATAAAATTTACAGAATCATACGACGAACTTTCTTCTGTGCAAAAGAACGAAAAATATTTACTAAAAAATTTATTTAGTAAAAATATTTATTATAATATTAATTTCGATAAAGCTTTTTGATAAGGCAAGCCAAGCTTTTGAGCTAATGTAAAGCCACCGGGGCCCCTAGGCTGGCTGGGCCCCTAGACCGGGGCCTTGTAGGCCTAGGTAGAAATCCGGCACTGAACTAATACCTTGCACAGGTATCCCCCCCCCCCCCCCCGGTGACAGAAACAACGTAAATGACAGCCAATCGAAAGCAGTCGGTCCTTGCAAATTACAGACAGTATTTAACAAACAAATCCTCGAAATAAACAGGAATCAAGGGACACTCCCTGGGAGTGAAGATCAGTCAGCTAACCTAACCTAATACTGAACTAACCTACTATCTACTAACCTAATATCAAACATAAAAGAGCAAAAATCCAAAACAAAGTACATACGAAAACGAAATGCGAGGAAATAAAAGGGCCCATTCAATAAGGAATACTGCTAAACAAAGAGACATTTCAAATGACAGACACTCGATAATCAGAAATCTGTAAATAAAGAAGATTCTGAATCAGGGCAGCCCTATAAATAAAGAATAATCCGGAACAAAGGGACATTTCAAATAACTGACACAGCTAAATAGCGGTGTTGGATGCAACTAACATTAAAAAATAACAAAACCCTATAAATAATGGCCTATAATAACTATTTTATTTCTACATTAGGTTTGTCAGGAATGGAGATTTCTGTTTCAAGAAAGAGATTTCTAGCTACATGTCAAAGAAAGAGTCTATCGATTCTAGATCATCCTGAGTTAAACCCGTCTCTGAGGCAACTCATTTAATTTTAATTGCCTCCAGTGAATTTAATGGCTATATCTAAGTGTAATGGCGTGTTCACATAGAATCCGTCAGCGTCGGCGTTAAAGTTCCGTTGCAGCTGATTGGTTAAATGGGTCAATGATTGGTATATGATTGGTTAAAAATTTTAACGCTGACGGATTCTATGCGAACCGACTGGTAGTGGTATGTACGCACGTTACTTTCACGATCCTTTTTCATTTTGTTAATACGGTAAGCAGAGATAGTTTGCAAAGGACTCTTCTCTATATTTTCATATCTTGCACCTTTCTGAGTACACTTTGCTTTTGAAATCTATATATTTAAGTTGCTAAGCCGACTTTTTGGGGAGTCCGTGAGAGAAAACTACTGAATCAATTTACTTCATTTTGGTCTTAAACGAAAGATTGTAATCCGTAGAATTGTCAAATTTGGTTTTTGTAGCCGCAATTTCTATTAATTAGCGGCAACTTACAATTAAGAATTTATTTCTGCGTATGCTCAGTAGCATGTTGAAATCTGTCTTTTGAAACGCACTGTTTATGCGCATGCTCAGTGACATGTTTTAATGATAAACACGTATATTCCAAGGAGTCACTCTAGATCTCTCTCTGCCATTTTTATATTTATGATAATTATGTTTGTGAAATGTAAGATTAAACCTCATGGAAAATGTTTATTTCGCGCTGTTTAATTAGCGATAATTTACAATTAAAAAAAATTGCTTTCTGCGCATGCTCAGTAACATTTTTAAATCTAGCTTTAGATACTCTCTAAGCACGGTATAATTTGTGTATTAGTACATTTTGGGCCTGTTTACATAGGAGTCCGTTGCGTTGCGTTAAGGAAAAGATGACGTTGAGACGAAAATAAACCAATCATATGCCTCCAAACGATTAGCAATGAAATTTTTAACGCCTGTGATTGGTTTATTTTCGTCTCAACGTCATCTTTTCCTTAACGCAACGCAACGGACTCCTATGTGAACAGGCCCTTATTTACTATCTAGCCGTCATGTTTTAACGGGTACCAACTAGTTGATTGTTATGTACCTAGCCAACAGGTACCTAAGCTCTATCCAATTTATTAGCAGGAAATTCTGCGTTGATCACGTCCTGCCATGGTAGATTTCTGCCCACTTAATTTTTTTCAATTTATTTGGACTAACAAAGAAACTGGAGAAAAAGCTGAATAAAATGATAACACTTATAACTTTAATTGAGCTGTTTTAATTGAATATTCCTACAAGTTCTACCTCTTTCTTCAGAAAATGTGCTGTTATTCTTTGAAAGGTTTGGTTTGGTTTGGAGCGCTACGGTCAACTTTTTGCTACTCGAGGGGTAAATAGACCGGGACCTACAGTTTAAAGCCGATTCCGATTGGCTACAAACATCCATGCCAACAGTAAGACTCGGACCCACATAATCTGAACTGAATGCCAGCGCCCTAGCCATTCTGCCATCACCAGGCTTATTCTTTAAAACAAATGATATAACCTTTTGGAAGTCTTTCAAATCTTTCTTTTATTTTTCTTTTATTGTAATTGCTGAGCAATAGGTTACCATAGTCTTGAAAAATGTATATTCTCCGTTAAATTGTGCCTTGACTTAAGCCTTTGCTGAAAGTTTGTAAAAGGAAGATTGAGAGGGTTAAAAAAATTTAGAGTCATACAATAATTCATTTCTCAAATGCATTTGGTCGTTTTTTACAAACGTTGCTTTACGAGGTAGGCACAAATAAGTTAATACATCATTACGCTTGAAGGATGACGAAGGTTCTTACGGATAGAAGCAAAAATAATCGATTAGCTTTCAACATTTCTCTTGATGTATCACAATGAATAGGGGGAATGACTTCTCGACTTCAAACACACATGGCACAAAAGTAACTTCGGTTTTGTGAACTAGGTTCAATGATCAAAGAAAACGTGAGTATTCATTACCCTACTAAGTTTCACACAAATTCAAACAAACCCTTCTATTAAAATGGTTTTTAAGCGCAGTCACGGAGGTCAGTCAGTATCAATATCAAGCAGAATTACTGTTCTTCCTTTAGATTATTTTATTGTTCTTGTCTTTTATTGTTGAACGAGGAAAAGTTTGCACTTTTTCATAGCAATATTATTCCCCCTGGCAACGGCGTATGGAAGCTGTGCGTATGGAAGTCATATTCCTGGAAAATGTACTCTAATAGTATCATTTCCTATATCATATTACCCTTGGGTTACGCTGTCTCACTTGAATAAATCCAAGTCAAGTTAGACCACATAGACATACATCTCCTTTATGAATTTAATGGCGTCATATTTTAGCAAGACCATTCTATTGCAACATCTAATTTTGTCCATAATAAATGTAATTAAACTTGTAATTAACAAGTACGCCATTTTAACTGTTTTTCAATCTCATATCAAATCTGAAAGCGAAACATTTGTTGAATGAAGCAAGTCACTTTATTTTTAGGTTGTTTTTATCATTCTGGAAAAAATGCTGTGGATGAGAGAGTGGTTCGTAAGATACAAACGTAGATAGTAAAAGCCAATTAATGAAATAGAGGTTTTTTTTTTTCAATGTAGTAAAGTTGTTCTGTTCATTTGAGAACTACCATAGAGAATTACTGTTAATAACTATTTTTTTTTTTGGTTCGCAGTTAAGACGTCAAAACAAGTTCTATTCATTCATAAAGCAAAATGTACCCTGAATATACAGACCGCGCTTTCTGATTTCCTTAACCAGTTTTGGATAAGATCGAATGATTGAAGGCTTTTTTTTTTAATTTTAATAGAAGATAACTCTTGTTAGAGAGTTAGACCATTAATGCAAATTAAATGAAGCTACACATGTTTAGCTAGTTGTGACTTTTAAAAACTCTCTAAGTACTATGAGCGTGGTGAAACTTTTGCTTACGTTCAGGAAAAGCTTGAATGTGAGTGCTGGTTTTGAGTGCATCTGTAGATTACCTGAGAAACGTAGTTTTTGCAAGTATATACATAGGCGTAGCGTCGGGGGGGGGGGGGCATGGGAGCACGTGTCACCCCAACTTAACTTGAAATAAATTAAAACGTTATTAGAAGTTCAGTTAAAATTGGAAAATTGTAGAAAACTTTTTAGAAAGGTAGTTTTTTCCCCGCTTTTTGAAACTGAAACTGAAGAGTTTTTAACAATGATATGATCCATAACAAAAAGTTCGATGCTATATTTTATTTTTTTGTTTTATTTATATTATATTTATTTTTCTTATTGTAAAACTTTTGAATGCTACTAAAACATCAATTCTATTGTTATTCACTTGAAAAAATCATAATATTTCATATTTTAAGGACCGTCCAGCAGTCAATGCGCTGAGGACCCTAACTGAATTCAATTCATGCTCCCCCCCTCCCCTCCCCCAAATGTTAGAAGCACGCTACGCCTATGAGTATACATATAAGCTTGATTTCAGCAACAGGCTGATAAGCTCAAAGCAGGATAGAGGGAATATTACATTTCGAATATTACGTCACGACAAAAGTACGGCCTCCCCCCCCCCCCACGCGAATGGTAACACAGCTCGAAACAGACCGGGAAGCATCACGGAGTTGATCTAATGACCAACAAAATTATCCAGTGACCCCCAACAATGGCCCGCTACACCCCTTCCCTTTCCTTGCTAAAAATGCCAGAAAACGAATTGCATCTCCATTGTTGAACGTGTCTCCCATTGTTAGCGTGCGGTATCGAGACCCCGAGCTCTCTTTTTTTGTTATAACAAGCCATCAGCGAGGTTGCTTCTGAACGATTGATATCACGCTTTGATGGAGCCCGGGAACTATTGTTTTAGACGGGATATTTTATTCCACCTCTGTGATTCGCTTCTCTTTTATTATTATTATTATTATTATCAGTCCCATTTACCTTTTTTCTTTTTTTCTTTTACGGAAGTGAACCGACGAGGTGTTTATTTAATCGAATTCGTAGGCCCTCGCTAATGGACACCTATGCAAATGAGTATTTTGTTGGGTTTTTTTTTTTTTTTTCGGCCACTTGCCTTGCACGTTTCGGCATTTTCTGCTTTATTGCGTCGGTTTCCGTAGCTTGCAACATACGCGCGTTGTGTTGCAAGGGCCGAAAATGCGTTTTGTGAATGCAAGGCCAGATGGGGGAGGGGATGCAAAGAGAAAAGAAACAGAGAGAATGGGAGAGTTTTATAAGCGATACCAATCTCTTAGTAGAGGGAGACGTAAGTCGAAAAAAATATCCATCCGGTGTCATATTTCTCTAAACAGAATTGAAATGTATTTGCACCGTTCGCATAAACTGCGCTTAAGGCGACAATGGACGATGAAAAACTCTTTTTTCAATTCCTACAATTAGTTCACACTCTCCCTATATATATCTTGTTCAAATTTTCAATCGTTAATAAAACACTTTTTATTCATCCACCCAAGTTCAAATACATTTTTTAAAACTTGTAGTGGATGACACTTGATGTTAATACAGTTGTTTCAAATATTAATTCATTAATTAAATTTAATTAATCGATTTTAGTTTTAGACCTAGAGCGTCTCTTGCTCTTGAATAGTAATTTCCCTTCCCTTACTCTGTAAACGGTAGCACTGCGGTAGCGCGGGCTCTTCCCGTCCTGTAGGTTGCGGGATCGAATCTCCAACCTGGCAAACTTTTACTCTCTCTTTCCCCCCTCATAATCTCGCACAGTAGGCAAGGTTCTGGCAGGCAATCCTTTTTTTCAATTCCTACTATTAGTTTACACTCAAAATTTTCTTTGTTGACCTAAGTAGGAATTGACTTTAAAAAATTTTGTTTTTATATTACTTGTTTTTTATTTATCAACCATTTGCTATGAAATTTTGTATACTTATACAGTGTTGTTTAAAGATGAAAATTCTAAATAAAAAAAAATCAGCATGTAATTAATTAAGATATTAATTAAAATCAGTTTGTTAATTACTCTATTTAAAAATGCTCCATGCGCATCAATTTTTGTTTCAGATATCAAATTTTCGTTCTTAAGCTAGCTTTGTATAGTTATAATAAAAGTTACTAGCAATATTTGATTTACAGTCATATTTATAAAAACTAGAAAAGAAATCAATAAAAATAGGTCATTTTATGCAAAATTTTATCAAAATTTTTTTTTTATTGTAAAAATTTTAAGTTGTTTTAAAATAGTATAGTGAATTTATTAGTAAGTTTTATTCTAACATATATAAATAAACACTTTATGAAATTTTATGAAAATTCAAGAAAAATTATGACGCATGGAACATTTTGAACTTACCGAAAAGACATGAAAACTTGTTTTTAGAAAATAGCATTTAAAGTTTTAATTGAAAAAATACTTATAACTCGGTTAATAATGATCGGATCTACATACTTTTTTTTTAAATTTAAAGCTAATTAGTTGCAGAATCATTTTCTGAAAGAAAAAAAATCGTTTTGGGGACATATTTTTGTCAATCTGCAGGTCCATTGTCGCCTTAACGTTTTTGAAGAAAAGCCTTTGCTGGGGATGTTTTCTCACACCCCAGAGACTTTATACGTCTCTCTTAAATTTTCCTTATTATTATGGGTTTACAAATAGAATAATTACAAGATAAAAATAACTTTTTTTATACCACGTTTTTAAATTTTCTGTTGAATCATATAAACTTGACAATTCTATGTATTAATAAATACTCTTTAAAAATTTGTTTGATGAATTATCCCATCAACTTGAAAGAAAATGATCAAATGCGTAATAAAGAGAGCAATTATAAGACATTTTCAAACAACAAAATTAATTGAAAATGAATTCAAATCTGCTTAAAGATGGCTAAAAGTATTAAAAGAATGCATTGTCATCGTGTTCTGAGCTATTCTAAAAGTTTCAAATGTCTAGCTAGTCGGGAAGTTAGTTAAAAATCGATTGCAAGATTTGTACTGGACAAACACACAAATAAGAAAACGAGTTAATGACAAGTAATATAAAAATAAAATTTTTTAAAGTCAATTCCTACTTAGGTCAACAAAGAAAAATTTGAGTGTGAACTAATAGTAGGAGTTGAAAAAAAGGATTGCCTGCCAGAACCTTGCCTACTGTGCGAAATTAGGAGGGGGAGAAAGAGAGAGAAAAAGTTTGGCAGATTGGGGATTCGATCCCGCAACCTACAGGACGGAAGGAGCCCGCGCTACCGCAGTGCTACCGTTTACAGAGTAAGAAGAGGGAAATTACTAGTCAAGAGCAAGAGACGCTCTAGGTTTAAAACTAAAATCGATTAATTAAATTTAATTAATGAATTAATATTTG
>OU015498.1:29357409-29379909 GCA_907164885.2 Dolomedes plantarius | reverse complement strand
ATACATACATACATATATATATATACATACATATATATATATATATATATATACATACATATATATATATATATATATATATATATATATATATATATATATATACATACATATATATATATATATATACATACATATATATATATATATACATACATATATATATATATATATATATACATACATATATATATATATACATACATACATACATACATATATATATATATATATATATATATATATATATATATATATATATATATATATATATACATAGAGAGAGAGATAGAGATAGATAGATAAATAGATAGATATCTTCATTCTTGGGTCCGTATTCTTGGGATATATGCTATCCCACCCCGTAAGGGAAAGGTTAATAAGAGGTGTTGCATGTACAGTCGAACCCCGTTATAGCGAGCCCGGTATATAACGAACTCACGGCTATAACGGACGAAAATTTTGGTCCCACAGTTTTCCTATTGCACGCAATTTAATTAGTATTGTGTCAGTTTAATGTAATCGATTTTAGTCGCTTTAATTCATTAATGATCATTTTTAATAGATTTTTATCATTTTTTCAATACATCATTATTGAATACTCATTGCAACTAATGAGTTATACATTTAGTGAACTCTAGCATTTTTCTTAACGGTTCGGATATAGCGAACCACCGGATAAAGCGAACAAAACCTTTGGTCCCTTGAAGTTCGTTATAATGGGATTCGACTGTATGTATTGCATATATGTTGTGTATATATGTATTCAGTGGTAGGCGGCGCATACGGATGAACGCTGTTTCGTGAGATGACATTATCTATTGCGGACATAATCAAATAAGCTCAAAATTCTCTGGCGCAAAATGGAAGCAGGTAGGTATGCAATTTTTTTTATGGCATATCTTAGGATTGCGTGACAGCAGTTGGTAGATTATAAAATAGACCGCTATCAATGTCACTTTGGATCACATCAGATTGTCACATTGAATTTAGATGCTATCACTGAAGTCCTGCTCTATGTGCTAAGAATAATAGGAACAAACTTATTGGCGCTTAAATGGCTCCAAGACATGATTTTTATAATTTAAAGTGACGAAGAATAATTTGAGAACTGAAACCGGGTTGCAGAGTGTAGGCTATTTAGCAAGAGTTCTAGACTTTGCATACCATTTTCTGAGTCAGGAGAGCATTTCAGCTAAATGACACAACAAGCTCTACCGGAAATCGTCGCCATAAATGTAAAGTAAAAATATGAAGACTGATTCAATTAATCTATGCCACACGATGAGACGAAAGGCGATCACACTCCCTGCAAGCACATGTACGCTCATATCTATTACTGTGTGGCAAGACATCTATATGAAAAAGACTGCAAGACCAAATGCCAGTCATGCATCTAACTCTAAAGACAAAACATATGCGAACTCCTTTGTAGTGGTGCCTACTTTATAGCAAACTAGCATTATTGCCCGGCGTTGCCCGGGTAGATATATAGATATAAAATTTTTCATGCATTCCATCAAAAAAATACTGGGCTGACGACTCCACTAAACGTAAGAAAAATAAAATAAACACTTCGCCCTCCCACCCACCCCCCACGTCACCCCCAGACCAACTCTCAAACCAACCCCAGATCACCCCTCAGAACAACCCTCTTTTCCCTCGCGTATCGAATTTGACTGGTTGTGGTGAAGGGGCTGTATCCACATTTAAGAGGTGCACTTAGGGGCACAAAAATCATTAAAAAATTAATTTAAAAAAACTAATTGAGCCCCAAATTTCGTTTTTGCTGCGTTAAGTTTCTCGGGTCCTAAACATTAACTGTGCCGAATTTGGTCCCGGTGGGTGAAACAGTCTATGATTCTATAGCGGACAAACAAACAGACGAGCTCTTTTATATATATAGATGCACAAGGAATCAATGCATTGATGTAACGGTGGAGAGTCTCAGTGGCTCATCAGATTTGAAGCGTACGTTAATCTAACATGAACTTGAGACAATTTATTGGCACCAAAATAAGGTAGAAAGAGACATATAAGGTGCTCACAAAGGAATGCTGAAGTTAAGTACTGTAATGAAACGATGACCGGATTACGAGACCTGGGAAAAGTGTAAAAGAATAAAAAACTGGACTGCGACGAAATTATTCGGCTGCGGTATAAAATGAGGACTGGGTCGCCAAAAAGGACGATTATATGTTACTGTGGTAACCTACTATATTGTGTCGACGAAAGTCGACTAATATATATATATATATATATATATATACACATACATACATACATACATACAATGCCTGAACAGTGAATGGGCGTCAATCGAATTATTTATTAAGTAGCAGGAAAAAGTTTTTTTCTTAAACTAAAAAATTAATATGAAATTTAGAATAATATTAGAAAATTAGAATTCTAAATTTTTTTAACATATAATTATTAAGAAATACAAACTTTTATAAAAATCTAACTTATTAATTATATTCACCTTTAATTTAATTAGCAGCAAACATCCATGCAGAAATAATGCATGAATGTAATTATTAGCTTTTTTTCTTTTGAAAAATATTGTATAAAACTGAATAATATAGGTATAATCTTTGAAACGCACAAAATAATACATGAATATAATTATTTATTAAGAAGCGGGAAACACTCCCCAAAAAAATTCAGTCTCGAAATAAAAAAAATTCCACGAATGAAAGCCCTTTTGAGTGGGGTAATGCTTTCCACGCCAATTTCGGTGTTCGGGAGCGAAATTTCGCCAATATATCGCCAAAAACGGTCCGGTTTCGAGACCTCAGCCAATTATTCTATACCGTAAAATTTCAAGGGATTGTAGCAAGTCCAGATTTTATCCGCGAGATCGCCTTTACACACCTTCAAAACCAGAGAGTGATCTGGAGAATAAGGACATCAATAGAAGAAACTGTCTAGCACGTTTCTCAAACTTCAATTACGCTATAAATGCTTCGCTTGGAGACACGTTTTGCGGAAAGAAATTCTCTTGAATTTACATTTGCACTCAGCCATGTTCTCTCAAAAAAAAAAAAATAAAATAAAAATCAGGTAGTCTCTTCTAACGAAACTACCGCGGGTTATTAACGTAAGATTACTTATCGTTGCTTACCTCTTTTGTATGTATATATGTATCTATATATCTGTACGTATGTATATACATATACATATATGTATGTCAACATTATGATGCATCTTGGTACTTTTCTGTTTAACTTGTCCAAGCGATAGACTGGGTTTGGCACGCAGCCAAAATTATAACTCGCGAGGACGGACGGACGGACGGTTTTAGCGTCTGGAATTTTCCTTTCCGGAGGACCGTTATGGAGAACGTAATCCCACGTTAAAAGAATAGACGAACTACCACAAGAGATACTAAACTATTCAACTCTTAGCATGAATCAACGAGGGGAGATTAGCATTTCTATCCTAGGGAATTTTTTCCGTTATTAAAATATTACTATTATTTACACGCAAGTGTAAACTTCACCTCTTTATCCACCAGTGTTTGTATGAATTCTACGCTAAAAATATCCGATTCTAATGGTTACATGTGGTTTTCATGTTTGCGTTCATATATACAGTCACCAATTAAAGTACACTGCTCAAAAAAATTAGGGGAGCAAGCAAAGAAGTTAAGAAAAACGTGCGAGACAGCCACGTATTGGCATAAAATGGATAGTACACGCGTATTAATGCGCAATACAGAAAAAAAAGACGTAAAAAAATTGTAACTAAGCTTTAATTCTTTAAAAATATGGAAAAAACATGAAAAGATGATTTAGGACAACAATCTGGTTACTTGTAAACGATAAAAAAAAGTATTGTTTACAAATAATGCAAGATTTTTAATATGGCGTGTGGTCTCCTCGAACAGCTAAGACTGATGCACACCTGTTTTTCATGGATGCGATGATCTTATCGATAAGACTTTGGGGAATACTGTTCCACTCCTCAAGAAGTGCAATCTCCAAGTCTCGGAGAGTAAAAGGAGGCCTTGGTCTCGCAGCAATGCGTCGTCCGAGCATGTTCCAAACATGCTCGATTGGATTCAGGTCAGAAGGGCATGCTGGCTATTCCATACGCTGTATTGTTTCAGCTTCAAGCATGTTCTCCACAGGACGAGCTGTATGCGGTCTGACATTATCATGCTGGAAAACAAAGGAATCTCCAATGGCTGCAGCGTAAGGTATGACACGAGGTCTCAGTATCTCGTCTGCATACCTTCGGGCCGTCAAAGTACCATTCCGAATGATATGCAGGTCCGTACATCCACCTATGCTGATTCCACTCCATATCATAAAACCAGCTCGTCTGTATTGTGACCTTTCCGGAACGAATGTGGGGTTATTTCGAGTGCCCCTTTCCCTCCATACCAAAACACGTCGGGTGTCACACTCCAGACTGAATCGGGACTCGTCTGTAAACAACACTTGGCTCCAATCATGTTTCTCCCAATCTCGATGTTCAGCAGCCCATCTTCTTCGGGCCGCACGATGGCGTGAGGTCAATGGAATGCAGACCATTGGCCTACGTGCATAGAGACCTCCCTGATGAAGCCTATTACGTACTGTTTGGCTGGACACCCTTCGTCCTGTTGCCAAGAACAACTGTCTTTGCAGCTGAGTAGCATTGTCTGTTCTGTTTCGACGAGCTGTTAACAGTATATACCGGTCATCAGTTGTAGTGGCGCGTGGCCGACCTTGCCCTGGTCGACGTCTAACATTCCCTGTTTCTTGGAATCGCTTCCACAGCCTTGCAACGACACTTCTGACGACTCCAACAGCGTCCGCGACACTACGTTGTGTTTGCCCGGATTCAAGTCTGCCTATAATACGCCATGCCATGGATTCCGGTAAATCACGTTGTTGAGACATTTTCAAGTCACCTTTTCTCAAAAAGAATAACAGCAATCGAATTTCACGGTTAAGGCAGTGAAACAGACGTTTCTGCAACATCCCGATTTCCGCCATTATGTTCTTTTTCTGATTTTTGACGTCATGAACTTTGATTTGCATATGAAGTTTTCTTCTTCTGTTTCCTGCTAGGCGTTAAATTATGGATGATTTATTTTATGTTACTTATCAGTGTATGTATTTGCGTAATTTCGTTAAAACCATGTGCTTCCCTAATTGTTTTGAGCAGTGTACATTCAGGTTTCCTGTTAAGATGCTGCATCTCATGTTATATAACATCATACGATAGAAAAAAATTGCCCAAACATTTCGCTAATTTTGATATTTTGAAAAAAGATAATGGGCTTCAGAACTTATCAGATTATCATACACATTTCTATTTCCTTAAAGCCAAAGTGCTGCAGAATTTATTATGTTCGCTCGCTGATTTATGCATGAGATACATCATTTTCTATTATTATTGTACCTCGTTAATGAGTAAATGTCAGGTTTTCGACAGTCCTGGCTGTTATGAAAGAATCTTTCTCTTATACTGCCTACTCGTTCGCTTGAACTGCCTAAGGAGGTAGATGACAGACAGATGAGTGAATGATTTGATAACAAAAAAAAGAGCAGCTATTCTCGAGACTTGAGACTGCGATGTGGTTTTCTACGACATGGCCTCGTTCCCATATGTTATTAGTAAACCTATACATAAACATTGAGATTCGAAAGCGGAGATCTATAGAGGCTTTCAAACATGGACATGTATTGTGTTTTCCTAAACCAATAACAGTGCTGTAAGAACTTAAGTAGTGCTAAAAGATAACTATAAGATGTCTTTGGGAGATTAATCGGAAGTGGCCCTATCAATCTGCGGGGGTATAGTAAAATGCGTCTGTCCGGGTAAATGGAAGTCTCATGTTCGAATCATTAGCCAGATGTTTAACATCATTCTCTGTTTATCATATATTTAATAGTGACGTTACATGGGCACCTGAATAAAGTTAAGTCAATATCTCAAATGAGAGATAACTAAACTTGTCTCTCACTGCCTAGTTTGGGTGAGAGAGAGTTGCGTCGCTATTTATATCTGTTGATTGAGATATTATTATATCTGTTATCTATTATCTGTTAACTATTATAATATCTGTTATCTACTATTATTATATCTGTTACCTATTATTATATCTGTTACTAGCATTATTGCCCGGCGTTGCCCGGGTAGATATATAGATATAAAATTTTTCATGCATTCCATCAAAAAAATACTGGGCTGCACCCCCGCTCTTCATGTTCATCTGGCCAGTTGTGTTTATTTGGGGAGCCAGGGCCAAAGGTCATTACCAAACCCTCTTCCTCCCGCGCATTGGAACTTGATCCCCCCCGTCACCCCCCAAACCATCTCTCTTATCGCAGCTGGTTGTGGTGAAGGGGCTCCACAGGTGGTCGCGCACCTCTTAGAGGCACAAAAATCATTAAAAAATTAATTAAATAAACTAATTGAGCCCCAAATTTCATTTTTCCTGATTTAAGTTTCTCGGATCCTAAACATTAACTGTGCCGAATTTGGTCCCGGTGTGTGAAACAGTCTATGATTCTATAGCGGACAAACAAACAGACGAGCTCTTTTATATATATAGATTTATTATTATATCTGTTATCTATTATCATATCTGTTATCTATTATTATATCTGTTATTATCTGTTATCTATTATTATATATTTATATTTGTTGATTGAGATTATATTTAAATTGCATTAAAATTCAGAATGTTGTAATACCTAGAGTTGTTGTTTCTAATGCCACTTGGCCGTAATTTATTCCGTACCATGCCCATATAGGCTAGATAGCTGAGGGGTGCGGCTCCAGTTCATAATGGCACCACAAGAGTAGGATTCCGATTTAGCCAGGTGCCACCTTAATTTTCACCGAGCACCGCCAGGGGAGACATCTGGGGAGATAGTACCCTCTTCCACTCTCTCTGACCTCATAAACGAAGTTTCCGGTCTACGGATTTAACGTTCTCATATCCGGCCTTGACGCGGAGGTATTGAATAGCGCTTCTCGGGATTCGATCCGACTGTTCGATCCGAGAACAAAAACCGACGCGCAACCACTCGGCTACCTCGAGCCCATTCTTATTTTTACAATATTCAGACATGTAATAAGAATTCTTGTGGAGCTAAAATTATTTGTAGTAAACGGTTGTAAATCTTTTTTTTATGGATAGTAACTGCCAAGAACTCGAGCCATTCTTTACGTTGTTTCATTCTTCAAAAGTATTATATATATAATAGCCGTTGTCTCTGTATAACACTTCCGGGCTGTACCCATCTTTCAATTGAAGCCCTCAGTAAACAAACAGCCGGTTAGGCTTCATTTCAATTTCAGATGTGGATCAGAACTTTTTCTTACCTAAAAACTAATATCTTCTCCCTCAAATCACGTTTGTTCAGCCGATTTTTCTATAAAATATTCAGAACAAAAAAAATTGGATGTTTTTAGCTGTATATTTAACAGTTTTTAAAATTCTGTTTACTTTTGCGAGGAATTCTGAAAGTAAACGAACTTGAATGTGAATGAATTAAGTAGCTCAAGTATTCATATCGCGTAGTGAGCTGTAAAAAACTGGATGGCAATCTACTACTCCAATCGCATGAAAAACTAAATAAATAAAAAATAATGAAAGGGTTTGCTTTTACAAGGTGTGGATTAAATGCAATATTGTTGGATAATTCGGGATATTTTTTAACTTTCACATACTTTTTCCATTATGTCGTCATTATTAGAATTATGACGTCAAAATGACGGGTTGGATGGCAGTCTACTACTCCAATCGCATGAAAAACTAAATAAATAAAAAATAATGAAAGGGTTTGCTTTTACAAGGTGTGGATTAAATGCAATATTGTTAGATAATTCGGGATATTTTTTAACTTTCATATACTTTTTCCATTATGACGTCATTATTAGTATTATGACGTTAAAATGACGGGTTACCTTCTAGTGTAATAAGAGTCTTAGAATAAAACTGATACATTGTACACAAACGAGTATAACTTATTATTATCGCAGGCAGTTAACTTCAATTCAAGTAGTCTAAAGGGCGAATAACTACGTGAAACGGCGAGCGACTCTGTTATGCATCAAAACTGTGTCAGAAAGTTTAATTTTGACAGCCTTCTAGTCCACCCTCAATTAAAAGCAAAATAATAGTCCTCGAACTGTTCAACTTAAGGGGTCAGGTACCTTTTAAAGACCAAGAGACTCGACAAACATATTATATTTTCAATCACCAGTAGTTTATAAAATAATTTATTAAGAAATATGAAAAATTTACTGCGAGTTAAATACTCTTTCTTCTTTATAAATATTGCACTCAATTGTTTCTAGCTTGAAGAGAAATTTTTCAATTTTTCAAAATTTTAACCGTTGATTTTTTTCATTGTTATGTCATGACGCACATGATATCACCTGAACAGTTGGCTAGAATACCATGAAATTTTATACACGTTCAATATAAACATGTATCATTAAAATGACGAACAGTTATGTCATTCCTACCATAAAAATTTGAATTACAATAAAATTTATCAAAAACATTTCTGAAATTAAAAAAAAAATTAAATTTTTTTTCTATGAAGAACTAAGAATTTTGATATCACCGTTCGTCATTTTAAAGATATATTATGCAACTGAATTTTAAAATTAAAAAAATATGTATATTCATTAATATACGGACGCAAGTCTGCGCGCAGTGACATAACATTGAAAAAAACAATGGCTGAAATTTTTAAAAAATTAAAAAATTTTCTTCAAGCTAGAAACAATTAAGATCCGTATTTTTAAAGAAGAAAGTGTGTTTAACTCACAGTAAAATTTTCATATCTCTGAATAGAAGATTTTCATAACCACTGATGATTTAAAATAGGGATATCTTTGTCGAGTCTCTAACCCTTAAACTCGAGGTGCTAGCGTTATCGGGGATTTCTAAAAATCACTGCCTAACGCGAATATGGGAGCCATCTACAGCCAGATGTTTCTCACATTCACGTTAGTCTGTGGTACTTATACCTGGTTAGTCTGTCGTACTTAAAGCCCCCTGGCGTTAAGTACTACAGACCAGGTCCCTGTAGGCTAGAGTGGCTGAGGTGTGCGGAAATGGTTTATAATGGCACCTGGCTAAATAGGACTCCTACCACAAGTGTAGGAGTCTGATTCAGCCAGGTGCCACCACAATTTTGACCGAGAACCCTAAGGGGCAGCATCTGAGGGGATCACACCCTCTCCCACCCTCATTGAGGAACTTTCCAGTCTACAGATTTAATGAAATGGATAAAAGGATTGATTCATAAAAGAACCAGCATGCAATAAATGCAAATTCGTTTTTTGTAGATTTAGTATAGGGTGAAATTTTAATTGATTCACATATGCATCGCTATGCAGTGCAGGGTTAACGTGGCCATATCCTGCCTAGACACGGAAGAATTAAATGGCGCTTATTGGTATTCGATCCCAGCACCGAAGCCGACGCGCTACCACTACGCTACCTCGAGTACTAGAGTAAGGAGCTTATGCTTCGTAGGCCACGATGAATTATTTGTTTGCTATTGTGACGTTGTCTCCATTACTACACGAAAATTGTAATTATATAAGTCTGTGATGCTCGTTCCTACCCCTCAACATGAACATGTCATCTATCAGCGAAATGTTAAACTGAGCGGTCTCATAAACTCTAGGATAAGAGGCCATAAATTTTGTGTAATATGCGATTCTGACGTTATAAAAGACATAAATACCAGAGTGGTTCGAGGGCTCTCCAGAATTTTAACACTATACCGACATGTGGAATCCCATAAACTTTGGACAGTTACGAGCACTTAAAACGCCGGAGAACGCTTTTGAATTCGCCGACCGTATAAAAGAAGACCCCCAATACTCCACGAGATAGAGATCCGTTTTTGAGTGTGAGAGAGACGGAGCTCTCTGGTCCGAGAGGCCTTCTGTAGGCCAGAGTGGTCTGTGAACCCGAAGCCGTCCTGACATATCTAACTGTAAATTCTAACTCGCTGTACGTAATTGCTTTTTGTAGTTGTAGTGTTTAAGGTAGAGTAGTAAAGAAATTGAAGCGAAACGCTTGTCTTATTATTGACTACGTTACACTATATATACTTTTCATGTTGCTTTATTTTTTTTATAACTCTCTGTAGTTCTCAATAAATCTAGCGCTATTATTTAACATCTCCTTGTGGTTATTCTTCAGATACCGGGATTGATTCTACCGCCATACCACAAATTTCAGTCGCGTGTAAAATGATTAAATTTATCTCTTGCAAATTCCCGTCGCTTTAAATCACCTTTCGAGGTCGTCGGAGAGGATTTGAGCCTTTGGGCACTGCCATCTACAACTCTATCCCTATATTTGCTATGCTAATTACTATGCCACGCAGCTGCTCCTATTCAGAACATTATCAGGAAATCACTATTATTTACTGACACAATCATTTTGTTTTAAAAAAGGAATTAGAAAAAAGCGAGTCGCAAGTTTCTACAGCATGCGACGGAAAGGTGCTGTGGAGCACATTTGTAAACCAAAGTTATCCTAATTAATGTAAATAAAGCATTTAATTTTAAATTTTCTGACGCAAGAAATAAATAGTTGTTGTTGTTGTTGCTTCTGATGCCACCTGGCCGGAAGTATTCCAGACCAGGTCTACATAGGCCCTTAGCCTATAAGACCTCTCCAGGTCACTAAGAGAGGTGAGGCTCCAGTTATAACACTAAGATACAGTTATAACACTAGTTAATAACACTAAGATCCAGTTATAACACTAGATCCAGTTATAGCACTAGTTAATAACACTAAGAGAGGTGAGGCTCCAGTTATAACACTAAGATACAGTTATAACACTAGTTAATAACACTAAGATCCAGTTATAACACTAGATCCAGTTATAACACTAGTTAATAACACTAAGAGAGGTGAGGCTCCGGTTATAACACTAAGATACAGTTATAACACTAGTTAATAACACTAAGATCCAGTTATAACACTAGTTAATAACACTAAGAGAGGTGAGGCTCCGGTTATAATACTAAGATACAGTTATAACACTAGTTAATAACACTAAGATCCAGTTTTAACACTAGTTAATAACACTAAGATCCAGTTATAACACTAGATCCAGTTATAACACTAGTTAATAACACTAAGAGAGGTGAGCCTCCGATTATAACACTAAGATACAGTTATAACACTAGTTAATAACACTAAGATCCAGTTATAACACTAGTTAATAACACTAAGAGAGGTGAGGCTCCGGTTATAACACTAAGATACAGTTATAACACTAGTTAATAACACTAAGATACAGTTATAACACTAGATCCAGTTATAACACTAGTTAATAACACTAAGAGAGGAGAGGCTCCGGTTTATAATGGCACTACAAGGGTCGGAGTCCAATTTAGCCAGGTGCCATCTCAATTTTGACCGAGCACCCACGGAGCAGACATCTGGGGAAGATCGTACCCTCTCCCACCCTCTCTGACCTCGTAGAGGAACTGCCGATTTAAAATGCCCACAACCGGCCTTGAATCGGAGGTATTTAATGGTGCTTGTCGGGATTCGTTCCGAGCATACTTAGTTGTCGTTGTTGTGGCTTATTCCTCATGTCTGGCCAAAGGCTAGACCAATTCCAAGAGGTCCTGGACTCTCAAAATTCGTACACGAGAAGAGGCACAGTAAATATGTCCTCATGCAGAAACCCCACGCAGTTCAATAGGTGGGCAGCTGAAGCCGGTGTTTTCGAAGTTGCACCCTCAGTATGAAAGCCAACGCGCTAACACAAGGCTACCTCCGGCCCAATTAGAAGAAGCATGCTTTTCTAAGACTTTGGAGTCTAAATATCAGCAACGCAACTATATTCCTTTCTAAAGCCGAAGTATTCTTGCTAAGACGGGATTAGAAAATTAATTTAGGCATGCCTATATTTTTCCAACGATTTTTAGGCGTCTTAATGGGAATTGCCCGTATCTCTCCTTGGTTGTGCCTCTGGTATATCGAACAAAATAGGATAACAGCTTTTTAATCTACGGTTTAATCTAAAAAAACCCTCACCATATCATTAAAAACCTGCATAGAAAAAAAAGCGAGTCCTTGTACATTTCTTCAATGCACAATTGTGCAGGAAGAAGGAATCAAACAAACAAACAAACAATCCGGGAAGAAAAATGTAAAAAAAGGCACTAAGGCATGATTGACTATGTTTCTCGATGAATAAGAGATATTCTATTATTATCCAAAAGTGTTACAGAGTCATAAATCAAAAAATTGTGCTTTATAAACACCGTCATATTCATTCCTTTACTTTTTTTTTTTTTTTTTTTACATATAAGTGGAGTCGATGAAAAGCTCGCTAAAGAAGGTAAGGGAGGGGGGGAGGGTGCGTCTACGAAAGTAATTAGGCAGACTGCCAAAGCGTAAATCTAAATTAAGCACGACATCCATGCAGTCTTCTTGGAAAAACACTGTGCTCCCCCCCCCCTCACTCCTTCATTCAAGATATTTTAGAGTTATTTTTGCGTAAGTACCACATGGACTGGTCGATGTCGTTATCTGATAACACAGGACAGAGAAATATCCAACAATGAATGCTTAACTGTCCTTGGGTGTGCTTTTTTTTTTTTCACTCTGGAACCCGCTATTGAGTTTGAAAGTGTGGACGCAAAATTAAGGCAATTATAAATTCATGGGTTATATTCATGCAGTTTCTTCCATCTTTCACATCGTAAGTGCTGGACATATACTGTCGGGACGAAATGAGAAATTGAGTATTTTTTTTTTCCTTTTCTGTCTGACGAAGGATTTGTTGTTTCAACTGTCTTGTACTGCTCAGACACGTGTCTTACATTGAAATTCGTCTGACAGTTTATAAGCACGCTATTTATTCTCAAGTGTAGAAATAAATTAATATATTTTTATATAATACACTTATATATGTATGCATCTGTGCGTCTGCTAAGTTAACCTTTTAGCTTACGGGGCACATTTTTCCGATTCCCTCTTTAGAACGGGAAATTTCGTACCCCCTTTGTTAGAACGGCCATTAAGAGGGTTATACACAAACACAATATAGCGAACAATAAACAATAAACAAGCGAATTCAATCCATATATATATATATATACACATACGTACATATATATATGCATATATATATACATACATATATATATATATATATATATATATATATATATATATATATATATATATATATATATATATATATATATATATATATATCTATATCTATAAATAAATAAATATAAATATATATATATATATATATATATATATATATATACAATGGCGCACCCAGGATTTTTTCTTGGGGGGGGGGGCGAGATGAATGGATAAAGATATTTTTAATGCAAAATCAATATTCATAATGCAATTTCTATTTCTTTGGGGGGGGGGGACAGGGCCCCTTGCCCCCCCTGGTGCACCACTGTATATATATATATATATATATATATATATATATATATATATATTCATTCTTGGGCCCGTTTCTTTTTTTCATGCGGGATAGATATCTTTCCTGAACTATTTAAAAGTATAAAACTTCCAGTTTTGCTTCCCCACTTACGGCCATTTCCACTTTACGTTTCTTTTAGATTAAACTCCTCAATACACTATATTGTTCGCTTGTTTGTCGATTCGGGGAACTTGTCAATGGAGACATTCGCACATAATTCTAGAGAATCGTTGGTTGCTTTCAGTGGGGCATCGTATAGGTCAGTGGTTCTTAACCGGGGATGCGCGAGTGTATTTCTAAGGGTGCGAGAGAAGGTTCTAAATTTTTAATGAAGATTATCAATTGAGTGAATCATATGATGGATACTTTTCCACGGGAAGTATAAACAAAATTAATAGATGGATATTCAATACATTTTTGTTTTACCTAGATTCAGTGGACGATAACGTTTTATTAAAAGACGATCTTATCGCAATACGAGCTAATGCACGCATTGAAACGGAATTTGAAAAACTGGGCTTAGAACAATTCTGGTGTGCGCAGTTAGAACTTTATCCAGAATTGGCAAAAGCAGCATTAGAGACACTTTTACCATTTGCCACCACTTTGTGAAATGAGTTTTTAACCACTTTTGCCCATCAAAACAAAATCCAGAAATCGCTTGAATGCATATGATGACTTACGTGTGGCTCTTTCAAAAAAAAGAGCCTCATTTTAAAAGGATAATTATGAACAAACAGCAACGTAACCATTAAAAATGTAGAGATTGTTTTATATGTAATAATATAGTATGTATTGTAAATTTATTAATTTTTTATGCATTAAATGAATTATCTTGCAGTGAATGTCTTTTCCTAAATAAAGAATAGAAACACTTATCATGGGGGTGCGAGAGCTTATTTTCAGATTCAAGGATGTGTTGACTATTAAAAAGGTTAAGAACCACTGGTATAGGTGTACAAACACCACCCGCTGGTGCTATCTCAATTCTGACCAGGCACTACCAGTGGCGTTTCAATGTACTGTTACAATTGATCTCAGTTGCTTTGTTCCTTTGGTATGAGTCTTGAAGCTCCATACGAAAACCACTCGACAATGAGACGCTGTCTGTGAAAGGTGTAAAAATTTGTCTTTCTGTGTGTTTGCCCGGGTAGAAGAGAAGTTCCACCCGATTTACCAGATTTTGGGTTCATATTGATAAAGATTATACACAAATTACCACAGAAGATCCCAAAAAATCTCTCAAATGAGTTTTTATACAGAATACCTATACATAAAATTTCTCGAACTATCTGAAATTTTGTTTTCAAAAACTTAAAATTTAAAATCTACAGCGTGTTTATATTCTAATTTAAAGGTAGCGTTTTCATAGGACTTTTTGTTTTTGATAGCTCTACAGGCCTAATTACATTACTTGAATAATATTTTCCCTTTTGGAAGTAGAAAGAATTTAAGAAAAAATCTTCGTTAAGATTTTAAAAGTTTTATTTTTTATAATGTAAACACTTTGAAGGGCAAAGAGATAATATTTTCTGAGTATTTTTGCTTTAGGGAAAATGTTTTTAGTTTTTTCTGTAAGTTAAAATCCTGGAGACTGCTTAACGATTATGGTGAAATCGTAGGTTGCACAAAATTTCCTGAAAATTAAAATTCCTGGAGACTGTTTAACGATAATGGTGCAGCAGTAGGTTGCACAAAATTTCCTGTAAATTAAAAATCCTGGAGACTGTTTAACGATAATGGTGCAGTAGTAGGTTGCTCAAAATTTCCTGAAAATTAAAAATTATGGAGACTGCTTAACGATAATGGTGCAGTAGTAGGTTGCACAAAATTTCCTGTAAATAATAAATCCTGGAGATTGTTTAACGATTACGGTGCAATAGTTTTTTTTAGTCTAATGCGGAGGTACTTGTTGTTAGACATTCACCTTTTGTTATTCACCAGTATTTACTAGCTACTTTATTATGGGAGCATTATGGTGCAATCGCAGGTTGTACAAAATTTCCTGCAAATTAAAAATCCTGAAGACTGCCTAATGATAATGATGCAATCGTAGCTTGCACAAAATTTCCTGAAAATTAAAAATCCTGGAAACTGTTTAACGAAAATACTATAATTTCGTTAACTTTCTTTTAAATTTAAAATTCCGGAAATAATTTATCTTAAAGAGTACAATTCTCAAGCCACTGGACCTGAATCAACAAACCTACTGCCGATTTATAATATTTTCGAAAGTTACTCTTTTATAAAGGACATCATGGATATGCAAACTGCTTTACCCATTAAAGCGAATTGGGCATGGAAGGTGAAGAGGCTTTCTTACCTGTAAAGTGGGCGTTGAGAGGTGGATGTTGGAGATCAAGGTCACGCCACAGGTTTTTTTGGCTAAGAGGCTGGGTGCGGATGAGGGATGCTTGGGAGAGGTGCAGGCTGCGACCTGAAATATTTGTTAGTGTCTTATCGTCAGTCTAAAAATATCGCACCGATTGAGGCCATGGTTTTAGTATATCAGCACTATTTATTGCTTTTCAGGAAAAACTGTGAACCTTATATTCTTATATCAGGCCTAAATAGTCATCACCGCTGAACCGTAGGGGTTTTCCCATTTGTTTCACTGCAGTTACGGTTAGATTTCACGGGGCTGGTATCAGCATATATTTTATGTATGTGTGTACAGTCAACTGAAAGTACAAATCCTTAATGTGCACTTGCATTTATTAAAGTAAGGATACATTTGGAGAGGTACAAGGATACAAGGAGATGTATTTATACTTATGAGAGCATAAATACTTATAAGAATATATGTGCTCTCATAAGTAGGTACTTCTGAGAGTTATAATATAACAGACACGTGTGTGTGTGTGTGTGTGTTTGCATGATGCTAAATACATATCGGAAGGGCTCCTGTACACACGAGAGCAATTCCTTAATTGGGAGGGAGGTGTATACAGAGTTGTATATACGTGTGTACGAGTGAAAATCATACGTGTGTGATTGAAAATAACGTGAGGTATTCAGAGCCCTCTAGCGAGTAAAGTATTGTACGAAACATAACCAAATTTGGATTGGATAGATATATCAAATATATTTGTGTCATGAAGGCTTGAATAAATCACAAATATCAGTGCAGTCCCATCATGATCATAAAAGCATATATCGTTTCACGTGCGTTAACATCCGTATGAGTGTGGATATGTATCGTGAGATCGTGTCGTCAGTGTTTACATATTAGTGAGTATACGCGAGCAATGTGTTACTGTGTATATGACCAACGGCGGCTCAAGGGGGGCGGGGGGGCGGTAGGGGAAATTCCTACCCCCCACCAAAAAAAAAAAAAAAAGCCCGGCGTATTTTTTTTTTCATAGCCTAAAATTATATAATCGTAGATCTACTACTAAACGAGTTAAAATTTAAAATAAGATGTTTCTCAATAAAGTTTAAAATATTTTCTTGAAATTCAGTGCTAAATAAAAAACACTACCTATTTGTTTTGGAAGCACATGTCAAAATCAAAATGAAAACATTAATAGATTATTACCAAGAAAGATATAATTTGCATTTAATTGTTGTCTATTTCTTATATATATATATATATATATATATATATATGTTGAGTGTATATATATACACTCATGGACAAAAAAATTAGCGCACCAAGAAGGAGTCGTCAAATTGAAACGAAATTTTACATACGTAATGACTACTTTGATATAAGTAAATGATAAGAAAATCAAAGAAAAAGGATAATTTATTTCAGAGAAAAAGGCAAAAGAACGGAGGAGTTAATACTCCGTTGGACCCCCTCTAGCGCGAATGCACGATGCGATACGATCGGGCATTGAGTCATACAAGTTCTATATGATGTCTTGAGACATTTCGTTCCATATTTGCTGTAACCTTGCCTCTAGTTCGTTCAAACTCGTGGGATGCCCAACTCGTCGTCCCAAATGATCCCAGATATGCTCGATTGGAGACAAATCTGGGGATCGGGCAGGCCAAGGAAGGGTAGTAACAGTGCGGAGACAGTCTTGTGACACCCTTGCCGTATGAGGCTGAGCATTGTCTTGTTGAAAAATGGCTCCTGGGTCCTTTCCTACAATACTAGGGGTGACCGTGTATTGTAGGCAATGGCACCCCATACCATCACACCAGCTGTGGGAGCGATGTGTCGC
The DNA here is from genome assembly GCA_907164885.2 of Dolomedes plantarius. Classification (NCBI taxonomy): domain Eukaryota; kingdom Metazoa; phylum Arthropoda; class Arachnida; order Araneae; family Dolomedidae; genus Dolomedes; species Dolomedes plantarius. The sequence continues at coordinate 29,362,283 of OU015498.1, read as the reverse complement.
TGTACAGCAAAGGCAGGATTGAAGCGTTCACCACGGGCTCTCCACACACGAACACGATTGTCATCACTGCCGAGATTGAATCTGTATTCGTCGCTAAAGACGACCTGGTTCCATTCCGCTGCAGTCCAGTTTCCTCGTGCGTGGCAAAACTCCAAACGGAGGCGTCGATGGGTGGGCGTCAAGGGCAGCACACGTAAAGGGCGCCGCGATACCAACTGTCCTTCAATCAGGCGCCTTCGTATGGTTCGAGAAGACACAGAGGCCCATAGTGAAGGTGCTACCTGTGCCTGGATGGCCGCCGATGAAGCAGTTGGCTGTACGCGTGCATTTCTTACGATGTGGCGGTCTTCTCGACGACAGGTCTGTCGAGGGCGTCGTGAGCCTGGTCTTCGCGTACATGACATCTCTCGGGTCCACTGGTCCCAACACCTCCTCACAACACAATCAGAGCGGCCTAATTGACGAGGTATTCGCCTAGCTGACCACCCAGCTTCCATCATCCCGACGATTCTCCCCCTCTCAAACTGCGACAACTGCTTATATTGTCTTCGAACACGGCGTAATGTCATGTCTATCTCAGCTCTTACTTTGTAAATGATCCAGCACACTCAAACAAGCTTTGGTTAGCTGTTTTATACTCCACAGAGTACGATGTTCCACGCCCTCTACCGGCTATACGTAATGCGCAATCATGCTGCATTTCTAATCATTTGCATATCTCCCCGACATGTACCTTCATTGCAAGTTTCGTTACGATCCCGCAATTATTTCTTGGTGCGCTAATTTTTTTGTCCATGAGTGTATATATACATATATAACCCTAAGAGCCGACGTGCCTAAGACCCTAAGACTCTAATCTCCCCCCCCCCAGAATCTCTGGATTGGAGCCGTCCCTGTATAGGACATAACTGTACTTATGTATTTATATATTTATATGAATGTATGTTTATCACATGCATAAAAATACGTACCTAAGTGCGTATAAGAGAAGTAAGTGAATATACATGTCATAAGGTCAATCACTATTGCCAATCTTGTTATGTATACTGTACGATTCCCGTCCTCTTCCAAAATAAGTAAATAGAAAAAAGTTTCAACTGGTTTTAGGCAATCTTGGATGCAATTTCCACCGCAAACAGCGACAAGAAGGTAACAAATAATGGTCCGCGTAAAACTCTGTCATAAATCTAAGGCTGAGTTTCTTTTTTCGAGGTCAAACTAGCGGTTAGGAAAAGGCAAAAAAAAAATTTCGGGGGCAGAGCTTGAGGATTTTCAGAGGTCAGGGCAAAGGACGTTACTTCTCCTCATACCGGGTCCTGCTCTCTACGGAGGGGTGGGGCATACATTCTGGGTGAGTTAGAGAGGTGAAACAAGGGCTTTTTTTTCTTCTCCTAACCATACTACTTTGGAATCGAAATGTCAAGAGAGAGATGAAACGTTCGATATATGAAATATGTTGCGGTTTCCATCCAGATTTTTCTCTCGTTAGGGTACACTGACGACTAGCGATACGTAAATTTCGCATTATATATATATATATATATAATATATATATATATATAATATATATATATATATATATATATATATATTTATATATATATATATATATATATATATATATATATATATATATATTTATATATATATATATACATATATATATATATATATACAGTGGAATCTCGATCGATCGTTCCCCGAATGATCGTTTTCTCGTATGTATCGTTTATTTCACCCAGTCCCAAAGAAATGCCATAGAATACAAGCAAAAAAGACCGCATGGATCGTTCCTCGATCCATCGTTTTCCCGTAATATTCGTTCAGAATATGGCAGCTTTACATTAATTTATCGGATCAATCGTTTTTTCATAATAACTGAACCTGAAATATAAATGTCTGGATTGAGCTAGAATGACGCTCTAATTAAACAATGAGCAGAACATTAGAGATGCACGGTCTCGTATTTTTGTTCTCTCTTGTTTAGCCTGGTTTCGCTTTATTGTACCACTCCCGTTATTTGTCCGTCGTTGATGTTCCTTAATTCTTTAGCCCCTGGAGTGTCCTATTTTCGGCAACTCATTCCAAATTCACCGACTATTCAATATTTCTGTTCTTATCAGCAATGGTTCACAGTCAGCTTTTTTGTTGGCCTTGGGATGGAGGCGCCCCGGTGTTTGGTCCAGTGTGTGAGAAGTTTCTGATTACTGCAGTTCTACACTGGCCGATGAGTGTTTCACCCGGAAGCTGAATTTCCTGGTGGTCTTATGTCGGACCCCATACAGTGCAATGGAATGGTTCTAGTTACAAACGATTCACGGCTGCCGCTTCTTTAAACTCTCACACAATAACCGATACCGAAAAGAATGCAATTTGCAACACAAAAAAATATTGTTTACTTATGGAGAGAAAACCGCCAAAAAAACAAAGGACTATTAAGTTCTTTTATTTGAATCAAAATTCCTGTGTGTCTACGTGTATTTCTTTTTTTATTATTATTATCTTGGATTTCAGTACAATTTGGTAATTTTATCTTCAGTTACGCTACGGGTATGTATGCATTTATGTATGTGAGTAAATATGTTTTAGGGATATCAAACTTTAAGGTATGTTAATACTTTTTTGTATGTTCCCGCATTTATCGTTTTCCCGCATCCATCGTTTAGTTCAGTCGGTCCCTTCGAAACGATAGATCGAGATTCCACTGTGTGTGTATATATATATATATATATATATATATATATATATATAATATATATATATATTTATATATATATATATATTATACATATATATATATATATATTATATATATATATATATATATATAGATATATATATATATATATATATATAATATATATAGATATATATATATATATATATTATATATATATATATTATATATATATATATATATATATATATTATATATATATGTATATATTATATATGTATATATTATATATATATATTTATATATTATATATGTATATATTATATATATATATATATATATATATATATCTTTTTTTTATTTTCAAGAATTTCAAATTTATTTTTAAAAAATCACAATTTTTCTTACTAGGTTCGGTAAATATCAAAATTCTGAGTTAAAAACAAACATTGTAGTAGTCTCCACATTCTCTTCCTTAAGTCTTTAGCAATAAGTAATTGAAAAATTTCGAGAGATCTCATTTAAAGACTGTGGATAGTGTTAGTTAAGCAATTATGTTAATAAATTGTCACTATTATCATCTAATTTCGCTTAAAAAGCCGTTTATCACCGAGTTTTAGCCGAAAAGTAGCAAAAAAATAAATTTTCGCATTTATTCACTCATATCGGCAAATTTCGCATTTATTCGCATCTATTTCGTAAATACAAAAATTACGTATCCCTACTGATGACATTTCCCCTTTTCGAAATCTTAATTTCGAATTTTTTCTACATTTGGATTTCTTCTTCTAAGATTTACCTCTAAATTTCTTAAAACATTATATTTCTCTAGATTTTAGAAAATTAATTTTTACAAAATTGAGGATGTAATAAAGAAGAGTATAACGTTAACGTAAAATCCTTGAATAAACTAAAAGTTGAAATATTTCTCCAAATCTTATTTCTTTTGAAATTTCCAATATGCCCCTCGCTATTGAACTAAGATGTACCAATTAATAAGTTGAAATATTTCTCCAAAATCTTATTTCTTTTGAAATTTCCATATGCTCCTCGCTATTGAACTAAGATGTACCAATTAATAAGTTGAAATATTTCTCCAAATCTTATTTCTTTTGAAATTTCCAATATGCCCCTCGCTATTGAACTAAGATGTACCAATTAATAAGTTGAAATATTTCTCCAAATCTTATTTCTTTTGAAATTTCCAATATGCTCCTCGCTATTGAACTAAGATGTACCAATTAATAAGTTGAAATATTTCTCCAAATCTTATTTCTTTTGAAATTTCCAATATGCTCCTCACTATTGAACTAAGATGTACTCAAGTAGTCAAATATAAATGTAATAATATACTAATACACAAGTATCCCACCAAAAGAGTTTTAAATACTATTTCATATTTCTACATTATATACACAATGTATGCGATGAATTTAGAGAATATCAATTTAATTGAAAAGGAGCGATTTAAGTTTACCTTTAGTCCTAAAGTACTTTTCCGTACATATTCTAGAGACATACCTTATAGAACTTTAAAATTATTTTTTTTAGCAATCAGAAAATTTCCTAGATCAGACAGAACTTTTGGTTTGTGCTGTATTTCAAAGGATTTTATTTTTGGAAATTTTTTTCGGTTGCAGTATTTACTTAGTAGGGAATCACAATGTGCCTCATGTACACTTATATTTAAAATAATTAAAGATAAAAAGAACTTTTTATGCACCATGTTTTTAAATTTTCTGTTGAATCATACAAACTTGACAATTCTATGTATTAATAAATACTTTTTAAAATTTTTTTGATGAATTATCCCATCAACTTGAAAGAAAATGAAGTTAATTGGAAGTTAACTTGCGTTTAACTTTTCGTTCCCGTCCCGGCTGATAGATGGCTGCACCAGTCTACAAAACAAAAACAACTGAAAATTAAATTAATTATGCTTAAAGATGGCTAAAAGTATTAAAAAAATGCATTGTCATCGTGTTCTGAGCTATTCGAAAAGTTTCAAATGTCTAGCTAGTTCGGGAAGGTTTGAAAAATCGATTGCAAGATTTGAACTGGACAAATAAGCAAACAAACACACAAACACACAAACAAACAAGAAAGCGAGTTAATAAAAACATGTAAATAATCAACATTTTTGGGATTCTCAACCTAAAAATTTTATTTAAATTTCTTCCTGTTACATGGAGCAAAG
>OU015498.1:29351643-29354143 GCA_907164885.2 Dolomedes plantarius | reverse complement strand
GGAGAGGTGAAAGAACGGGTGAAAAACAAAATGCAAAATGACCAAGAGTAAGGTAAATGCACCTATAATGGGCCACCCTTTAGAAATGTCGAGAAATTAAGGGATTATTGTTACCTTAGGCAGTGGAAGGGGTGAGGGTCATCGGCTACTACCTGCGAGGATCCCTTAGCATTGGAATTCAGTTCATTCCTTTACTTTGTGCGAAATGTAAGGTGTATTCTGCAGGAGAGAAGAAAACTTTACGTACCACATGAGTGTATTTAATATTTTTTTACTACATTGAAGTCACTTAGAATCCACAAATAAGTATTTTTGGGAAGAATAAGGCCTATTTATCAAAAAATTCTTCAAAAATGCTAGATTTTTATCAAATTTCTCCATTCGCATCAATTTTTTTCTGATTTCTTCCGAACTTCTCACGATAGTTAAATGAAGTGTTTGTCATAAAGCTATGCATAGTTTTTTGAAACCAAAAATATTTTTCGAATTTACAGACCATGAAATAAAGTGAAAACCTGCAAAAACATAAAAAAAAAACAAGCAGAATTTTAAAAAATTATTCAAAACTATAGATTCATACAGAAAAAAAAATCAATGCACAATTATGTTTACATATATATGGTAAACTGATAAAAATAAATTTAAGATTTTTGAGGTGTACATATATATATATATATATATATATATATATATATATATATATATATATATATATATATATATATATATATATATATATATATATATATACATACATACATATATATATATACATACATACATACATATATATATATATATATATATATATATATATATATATACATACATATATATATATATATATATATATATATATATATATATATATATATATATATACATACATATATATATATATATACATATATATATATATACATACATACATATATATATATATATATATATATATATATATATATATACATACATATATATATATACATACATACATATATATATATATATATATATATATATATATATACATACATATATATATATATACATACATACATACATATATATATATATATCTATATATATATATACATACATATATATATATATATATATATATATATATATATATATATATATATATATATATATATATATATATACATACATATATATATATATATATATATATATATATATATATATACATACATATATATATATATATATATATATATATATATATATATACATACATATATATATATATATATATATATATATATATATATACATACATATATACATATATATATATATATATATATATATATATATATATATATGTATGTATATATATATACATATATACATACATATATATATATATATATATATATATATGTATGTATATATGAAAAGTGTTTCATTTTTGAAAAGAAATTTGAAAAATAGACATTATTCTGCCAAAAAAAAATCCTAATTTTGAATGTTAAGGGTCTTCAATGTAGGAAAAAAGAATATTAATTATTCTCATTCTGTATATAGTTTCAAAAATTGAAAATGTAAAAAATCTTGGTTGAAGGTCCCCTTAAACGTTTGCTTAAGAAATCTGTTAAGGTAAGTGAATTTTTCAAAATTTTTTATTTAAGTACTATAATGCCTGTTTATTGACTTAAACTAGTATTCATTACGATAGTATGTATAATTCAATTGTACAGTGATTAAATGACAAAAAACTTAGATTCCATTGTCAAAATAGCGTGGCCCATCATTGTTACACGGTCCCTGTATTGGACCAGCCCGTGTACTGGTACGAATTATTTTTTCTGAAATGTCAATATTTGCAACAACATCCCAGCTGTGACAAGTAAAGCGGTACATCACCGGCAACATTAACCACAACTTTTAAGTAAATTTAATTTTAGATGTTTAAGTTAATAAATTTATATTTCAGTTTTTATATATTTAGTGTAGTTGTACTGTAGTTATAAAATGAATAAACCGGTTTAAAAATATACATCATGTTTTTAGTTCCTTTTCTTTCCAATTTTATGATACTGTAGAATTGATTTTTGTTCCATAACAGATTAAATAGATGGCCCATTAATGTTGTGATGGGTGATATTGATGGCCCATTATTGGATGGCCCATTATGGGTACATCGTATAAAATAATGGCCCATTATAGGTGCACCAGGTTGGTTATTATTTATGTATATATATTTTTTTATGAATGCAGCCAGTGTGCTCCAATTGCTACTACAGATGTAAGACAGTTATTAAAATAGCAGGTAAAAATTTGGACCAGTTTGCTTTATCTATAGCTGTGATAATTCAGATTTACTTCAATTTTTCTTTTAACCGTCCCATTACTGGTGCGTTTACCTTAGTGTCGAATCCATACTTTTCGGGGTCGTTGAGATGAATAGCGACACTCCCGATGCGTTTAAGTACCAGTTCAGCCCCCATCAGCATTGAAGGGGAAAGAAGGGGGA
>OU015498.1:29274143-29346643 GCA_907164885.2 Dolomedes plantarius | reverse complement strand
ATCTAAAAATATTGTTAAATATTTAGTATCGTTTGAGTACATTATAAGCCAACATTTATCACTGGGCATTTTTGAAAAGATGTAATATTAGTTTTCAATGAGCAAAAACTTCTGAAGGCCGATATTTAAAAAAATTTTTTGAGTGTGATATTAATTTTCCTATATCATTTTACTCTCAGCTATCATGTCGCTGTTATCTTGGAGAAAAATCAACTGCGAGTTTTGGCAGCTGGGAATGTTTTAATTCCTATCTTCTTTTTAATAAAATAGAGGTTTGCCAGGTAGACGCATTTACACAGGAGACTTCGGGCTCGAACTCCGCGATTTGTTTGAAGCCGTATGGAGTCCTCTTTAAGCTTTTGGTCATCGTTAGTTTAACACCCATGATGCAAAACTTGATCATAGAGATCCCAACCAACCCAGCTGTCCAGTTTGATATGTCACCCATCCATCCAAGTTCTGTAGATCCATTATAACATTAAATATCAATAACGAACTTAGCTTTTTTTTAATGCGGCAGTCACTTATTTCTGCGACAATGGCCGAGCAATACCGCGCAGTCTCGCTGGGTACTTTATTATGGAATCACCATTTTGGTGCGCCAACTTTGAGGGAACAACACAGTAACGTCCAAACCTTGCTCGAAATTTGTGATAAGGAAATACGCAGTTCTTCCTTGGTTATTCTCTCGTCTGACCGCACAGCCTGTTCCCCGCCAGACGGCAGTGTAATTTTTAGGCGATTCATCGTAAAGTAAACAGAGCTGCAGTTACTGAGCAGTTTTATGCAAATCTGTTTGAAGGATATATAAAGGCAGTTTGGCCGTAAGTTGACAGCTGTCGCGTACTTGATTTTTCGTTTGTAGTATGCTTTTATGTTTTTAAGTTTTTATGAAGGATTTTTAATAAACCTTTTTTTTAAAGTAAAAGCTATGTGTTATAATTATTTTAAGGGCTATAGTTTTCCCACAATCTGCTAAACGATGTTTAAGTTTTCGAAACTTAATATTAATTTTAACCCAAGGCCCCTGAGCGGAAGCGCACGATGTTAACCATTGTACCATATCTACGGACTGAACTTAACTATAAAATCTCATAAACTTGGTGAATGAAATTCTAGATCTCCCACACTTCACTGGTGCTAACTGGAACAGGGGATTTCACTCTTCTCAAGACGGCAATACACATACGGCCCCATTCGTATCAAAATCGTTGACTTTCCCTAAAATAGACCTCGGTCTGAATTAACATTGAAATGATTGCAGGCCAATGACTGTGAACTTCGCTCTCATTCTAACTGCAAACTTACCTTTTATACACATTTATTCAGTCGTTGATAGCATAAATGAAGTAATAGTCAGGGCTCGAGGTGACCTTGCGGTTGGACATCGGCTTTCGGTGCTGAGGGTGCTCGGATCGAATCCAGATAAGCGCCGTTAAATACCTTCGAGTCTAGGCCGGATATGTGCACGTTAAATCCGTAGACAGGAATGTACCTCTATGAGATCAGAGAGGGTGGGAGAGGTTACGATACCCCAAATGCCGCCTCTGGGGGGTTCTCGGTCAAAATTGAGGTGGCACCTAGCTAAATCAGACTCCGACACTTGTGGTGCCATTATAAACCGTAGCCACAACTCTCAGCCCTCTAGCCTATATGGACCTGGTCTGAAATAAATTCCGGCCAGGGGGCAGAAGCAACAACAAGTAATAGTCAGTGAAGATTTGGATACAACAAAGATTAAAAAATAACAAGTAAAAAGAAAGGAATAACAAGAAATATGTGCACTCATGTCACCGCATGTTTGCATACTTTAAAAGCTTTCACTATTTAAAGCTTCTGAAAGAAAGAGATATACAAAACAATGAATTTTAATATTACATATCCCCTCAGCATCAAGAAGAACAAGTGTTGCTGCTTTTAGACTTGCCACGAGACACGACTGTTTGCCTAAATACCTTTTCAGGTTAGGTATTCTCGAAAGCACAAATTGTACTCTTTGTGGTATGGAAGTGCCCATGGATGCACAACATTCGCCACAGTGCTCCGCATTATCAACTAACTGCCTTTATGGCAGATATTGGGAGGCCAAAGAGCTGATGAGGACGAATGGATATCAGCCCAATAAGACTGTTGTTTCTGCTCCAAGATTTCTATATGCCATTTTGTTTTGTGTTTTGCTTCTTCTGTTTGCTTGTTATATTTTATTGGCATATAATAGTGTATAGATGTATGTCTAAGTGTTATTGCTTTAATAAAAAAAAGTTTTTGAAAGGACTAATTTCATTATTTTGAGTATTCACATTTGAAAATAATATCAAATTCATATATCCTGAAATACAACTCTCGTGTTGCGTCAGTACGAGGCAATATTAACAAGAAAGTGTGAATGTATAGTGTCCCTTCTTAAGGCTGCTGTGTACTAACCCTATTGGATTTGCTCACTTCAGTGTTAACCTATGGAAAAAAATGTCCAAGGATTGCCGACTTGGATTGAAAGATTTTTTATGTAAAAATTGTACTCTGTAATAGAGAAAGAAATTTTACACCTTGGGGCATTTATCGTTTTTATTTTTAAAAAAAATGCAAATAATATTTCAAAATTTAAATTATTTGGGGGAAAAAATCTGGTATAGTGTGTTTTTAAACGCTTATCAATTCCTTTGGTGCACTAAATTGGTGAAATGAATCTTGCTGCAAGGTGAAGTAAAGTTCAGGCTATCGGAAAATACCATTTTTATTGGATTATCAGCAATTATGTAGCTGTAAATAGTAGACACGTTTTCTCCACAGGTTAACATTGAGGTGAGCGAATCCAATAGGGTTAGTATAGAGCAGCCTTAAAACAACTCATCTTCGATTTATACAGCAATATTTTAACACACCATCCTCTCGTTTCACGACAGGCGCAAGCGAGGCCCAGCCAGAATTCATTTCCAATTTCCAGTCTCCAAGAATAATCGAACATCTCCGCTCTTCACCTTTCTTTCGAAGAAATGTTGCTATCGTTGGATCAAAATACGCGTAACTGAAAAAAAAGAGTGATTGGATAGAGGAAAGAAAAAGTGATTTATGTATAACAAGCAAGAGAAGGTGCTGATGGACTGATGGGTATCGCTTGTTGGAATGGAACATGCTGCCAAACGATGGAAAGTGTTTCAAGGTGGGATAGAGTGGTGTTCTAGCGTTCTATAAATAATGCATCTCTATTTTACTACCAATTTCCAATCTCATAAGACATATAATTTCCGCTGCTGGTTTATATGGAACCGGAGCTACATATTTGTTTAAAATACATAATTTTACCTTGCCACTCTTTTAGGCTGTGCTACTGTTGTTATTTCTAACGCCCCCTGGTTGGAAGTTCCAGACGAGGTACACGCAGGCTTTAGGTTGAAATGTGCGGCTCCTGTTTATATAGCACCACAAGGGTAGGCGTCTGTCTTAGCTAGTTACCACCTCAATTTTGACCCAGCATCCCCCAAGGGCGATATCTGATTACTCTCCCACTCTCTCTGACCTCGTAGAGGGACTTTCCGATCTACGAACTTAACGTGCCCATATCCGACCTAGACACGGAGGTATTTAATCGCACCCGTCGGGATTCGATCCGAGCAGCTTCATCACCAAAATCCAGCGCACTACCACAAGGCTACCCCTAGCCCCCTTTAGGCTTTAAATATGTATAAGGATGTAATGTTCCGCATCTCCTAACATGCATTACTGCTGTCATTGATTTCGGATTTGCATTTATGAGCTATTCAGTGAAATGTAGTAAGCTACCATATTAGACAGAACGAAATTCTATTCTATTCCGTTTCCTGTAATATTTTTACAGGACGCAGAATTAATCATTCAGAATTACTCATTATAGTAGTAAACTCATTCTGTCAATGAAGTATACTACTATATTATACAGAATGAAATTCTATACTATTCCATTTCCTGTAATATTTTTACAGAACGAAGAATTACTCATTCAGAATTACTCATTATAGTAGTATACTCATTCTGTCAATACATGTCATTTAATATAGTATACTACTATATTCGACAGAATGAAATTCTAAACTATTCCGTTGCCTGTAATATTTTTACAGGACGCACAATTAATCATTCAGAATTACTCATTATAGTAGTATATACTCATTCTGCCAATGTAGTATACTACTATATTAGACATAATGAAATTCTATACTATTCCGTTTCCTGTAATATTTTTACAGAACGAAGAATTACTCATTCAGAATTACTCATTATAGTAGTACACTCTTTCTGTCAATGTAGTATACTACTATATTCGACAGAATAAAATTCTATACAATTCCGTTTCCTGTAATATTTTTACAGGACGCATAATTACTCATTTCTGTAAACAAGACCTAGTACTCAAATTTTGCCTTCCACGGACTATGGTTGTAAATTAACGTAAGGTAAAAAGAGCTGAAATTTGAAGCCGATTCTTAAACAAAAATTACAGTATACCGATACGAACCAAAGAGATTGCTTTATTATTCACGGATAACAAAAAAAAATCACTTATAAAAACCGTTCTTAACAAACCTCTTATGATAACTCTTTTAGTTCATCCTTTTTCGGATATCGTCAAATTTCCTATATATGTTTACAACTCACTGCCACCTATTACAGTTTTTGCACGATTCTGATGGAAGAAAGCAATGTCTGGAAGTCCAATATAGCGGAAGAGTTTGAGTTATATTCTCATGAAATTTTCCTCTAAAACAATATAGAAATGGAATCGATTCCAACTCATTAAATTTTTGCCAATTCTTTCTAAAATCTGATATACACTAGAGAAGCTCATCTTTTTATCTTTTCGTTTACGGTTGACCCATTAAATTGTTCTTGAATTGCAGAAAATAACCGTAATAAAATAACAAATGTTATTTAAAAAAAAAAGTGAATTGTTTCAATTGGAGATCAATATGACCCTTATTGACTGAGGTTACTTTCATTGAACTCAATGGAAAGCCAGTAATAAAAAATTTCAGGAAAAGTATTCCCCCCCCCCCCCACCGCAGTCTAAAAATTCTCTGTGAGTTTATTTTGCAAAGAGAAAGTTCAGTAGAGAAACTGAAGTACCTGCCGTTTTCAGAAATCTGTCGTGAGTGCAATGTCTAAGTACAGGTAACCCTCCTATAACACGGTAGATAGGTTCCTAGAAAATGCCGTGTTGTGTGAAACCGTGTTATATGAGACCCAGAGACAGTTAAAAAAAAGGGGGGTTATGTTCTGAAAACTTATTAAAACAATCATTTTTTTTAAAATCCATATAAGCAACTTAATTTTTATTAAAAATATAAATGTATGTATAACACAAAACAAAAAGAAACAAAAAAATATTTTCATTTAATGCGACCTTAATTTAATAAATTTCTTCCTCATCACTGCTCAATGCAGTCAATCGAGAACGTTTTTTCGATTGAACGATATCACCTTCACCTTATAACCTTTTTCTTCATTTAAATTTTTTGCACCTTCTATACTCTTTAAAAAAAATCTGTAATTTTGGTTTGTTTGCTGGTTCTTACAAGGTCATTGCAGATTCACGGTATGGAGATGACAATTTTGCAGCCCCCTTTCGAATTTTCGGCTTCTTTCAGCGGAAGGGTCTACATTCGGGAAAATTGATTCAAGATTATCAGATAAGCTTAGGCCTTCTTGTAATTTTATAGAGTTATAAATGAATAAATTATAATTTGTTTATAAATTTTCATGTAAAGCCACTATAGTTCATTATTACTTGCCATCATTAATTTAAGGTAATTTAGTTTTTAAATGCGTTAAGCAAAAATCCTGTTATCTAGTGCTGTAGAAGTACAGTGTTGTACAAAGGTTTTTGCAATTTTTTCATCGTGTTAGAGCGCAACCGTGTTACAGTTTGCAGTGTTATGCGAGGGGTCCCGCAATTTATCTTATCGTGTTAGACCGAAACCGTGTTGTAAGATGCCGTGCTGTAGGAGGGCTACCTGTAGATAGTTTTCACTTTGTGTTGCAGAAACAGTACTGTGTCGAACCTTACACGCAAAAATGCGCCGTGTGTATGATCATTCTTGTTGAAAGATTAGTTAAGAAAGACTTTGATATAGTGATATAATTGTCAGAAATCCTTTCCTGAAAGCATTATATGAGGCGGTGAAAGGCAAAGTGGTGTAAGTCACATTTTCAACTTTTTTTGTTTGAGGGCAAAAATGTAATCTCCATGTTCAATTTATAGTGGAACTGCAAATAATTATTAATTGCAATATCATAATAATTGTTATGAATTATAATTTGTTCAATTTATAGTGGAATTTTTTGCAGTTAAACGCTTTGGACTTACACCACTTGATTTACTGACTTACTCCACTTTGTCTTTCACCTCCTCAGATCTAAGTAGAGTTCCTAGGCGAGGCTCGTTTTTTTTTAAAGAAAAAACGCGAGTAGGAATATATAGCAGTCTCAGCCATTTTATCCCCTGGAGAGAAAAAACAGGAACAAGATAACAGAAAAGTACAGGCTTAGTTTAGGTGAAAAAGGCGCTGCGACCAAATGAACTCTTGTATAGGATTTGCAACTAGATCTCGACCGTGCCATCTCATTTCCATTATTTTTCAAAGATCAAAACTCGAGCGCTGCTCATCCCACTTCTTCCCCATTTTCCATACTGTTTTTATGTCTATTTCTTTTTCCCCGTTTTATTTTCTGGGCAATTTGGCATCATAATCGATGTCGCGTGCCACAGTTCGCAGCTTTCTTTTCTGCAAATGCCGTAAGAACATGTTGTCCTCAATGTAAGCGGAGGCTAACAGCTTTGGTTTTATCTGAAGGGCTCGGCCCGTCGATAAGACACGAGCAATGGCGCGAATCGACGAGACCTGTCAAGGAACGATTTGGGATAGAGGAGCGTTTTTATTTTTATTTTTTATTTTCTAGAACGAGTGCCAAACAAGCTTCTGAAGCTGTCGCCCACACTTTGTTGACGGGTGTACTCGGGCATTGTGTTCTTAGGGTAAGAGAAAAATTAGATCTTTTCGAACACAACTTTTCCCCCTCTCTTTTCGTATTGTTTTCCAGGAGTAATATTTAATATTTTTCGCTTCACCTAAATATGCTCTGCAATCTAGAGTCAATCAAACAAGACAAACTAACTTTAATCCCGGCAGCATATTCGTGGATTATTTCCGTGTCCTATGAGGTGAGAACATGACTCAGAAACCTTAAATCATATGATTCGAGGTGGGTGTATTAAAAAAGTGCTTTTATCAAAGAATAAGATACTGAAATAGAAAATTTGAAGATGTAAGGGGTTGAATAAAAGCTGAATATTTTTAAACACATTGACTTTTTTAACCAATTTCTCTGCTAGATTCCCCAAACGTATGGGATATGTTTATTTTCATATAATTTTTCGTTTAAACATGCTCCACAGTCGAGGATAAGTCAAACAATGCTTCTAGTTGCATTTTTTTTTGTTTCAGGGAGATTTTTTTTGTTTCATTCCACATTATACAAAAATATTATTAGTTAAAATAAAAAGACTGTTAGTATAACACAACATAATTTTGAGTCAATCACATGTAAAATATGTCTTTCATAGAGAAGACATAATTTACCACTATGCCTTTTATAGATTATTTATGCTATTTCAATTTCGGTAGCATGACACTTTGGGGATCGGTATAGCTATAGCGCTTCTGACCCATTCATTAGTGCTTGATTCGGAGCAGTACAGTCACCTTTTGCAACATCAAGACTAAACTGACCAGGACCTACAACTTAAAGGCAATTCCGAATGGCTGCAAACATCCATTCCTGCCTCAAGATTCTATCACACAAACTCTGGTTCCAAAGACTATTGAACTAGCCATATGACAAACGTCTGGCCTGTTTCCCTAAGAAGAAAGCTGATAGTATTCCTTTACACCTAACCATCATAATGGGCCCTGCGGGAAAGACTTTTGAGAACTTAAATTTAAAGTACCCTCTCTTTAACTCTTTAAGGGGCGCCGTTTGCTCAGTGCAAACTCCTAAATCTAGTCTTTTTTTCACTTGCATTAAATGTATTCTAGTTAAATGAGCATAAAAATGGTTAGTACTGCCATCTGTTATCAGTTTAAAGAAGTAAAAACATTTTGCAACCTTTAATTGTAAAAATTTTCAAGATTCTTTAGGTTAAAAAAAACGGGAAAAAATATGCACCGTTCAAACGGGAGAAGTTTTCGCCCCTGAAAGGGTTAATGGAAATTTAAAGTGTTCCATTAAAGGTTACCTATTAATCTTTCAAGTGTTGTTCGGCAATCTTATTTTAGCAAGAACACAAACCTGCAATCTCATTTCAGAACGTGAGTAGATGAACTACCGCTAAATATAAAATTTAATGCTAATAACAAATTGGAGTCAGTGGATTCATTCTCAGTTCTTTGTTACATTAAATGTTAAATGTATAGTTTGACTATTGTATTTCTGCAAGAATATAAGCTCACTATAATATTTCAATATTTTAGCACAAAAATTTATGCATTAAGCCCTCAAAGAAACTTATTGTAATAGCAAATATTACAATAGATAGTCACCAGTCTGAAATTTCTGTTTTTCTGGAACGAGAAAATATAGAATCATTCTTCAAGTTCCTTTCAAGTAGGGTCACAATAGACCCCTCGATATTTACTAGCATCACATAATATTACGATGTTTTAAAATTAAACAGCCCTTAATTATATTTGTGTTTTACAACATGTTCCACCCACCCTGATTTTTTTTCTGTCTACGTTACTGGTCTAATTTATAATCCTAGTCAGTTCTAAATAGTCGTATAACATTGGGAAGGAATCATTGAAAATAGCAGTTCCTTACAGTGACTGGATAATACAGGTGATTGAATATTAGCTGCAATATTTGGAGACACGAGTTTGATTGCCTATTTTCCAACTCTCTAGTATCAACCGCTGTAAGGGCCAGTCTGCAAGGGTCAGTTTTCAAACTTGGACCTTTAACCCTTGAGGACTATATTCTTTCGACAAAATGAACAATCCGAGCTATGTGACGAACTCTTATTTTATTTTAGTTTCATTCAATTATAAATTTTAGGATTCGTTTTTAAGAAGAGGTTTAACAAGTCTCAATGAAGTATATAACTTGACACCACTATATAATCGTTTTTATAACTTCTGGTTAGGTCCTTGGTCTGGAAGAGCTTGAGAACAGACAGCCAGAACAAGAGACGAAAGAAGGAGGGGACACCATACTTTATCCATTAAGAATGCTACTTTTAGGATCCCAGATTTTGAATTTACCTCTGGGAGTGCTCGATCGAATAAGTTGACTCACCTCTATTCTCCTCCCAGATTAAAACTTGTCAACAATTTCCGCGGTATACAGTGTGAATGTCCCAAGACAAGTGCCTCCGCAAAGAAATAAAAAGATTTTGAATTTATCTGAGCCAAAACTTCATCATAAACGTAATAGGGGGAAGTAGAGAGGAAAAGAAACTGGAGACGAAATCTTCTGTTATTAGACCTAATCCAGGAGGACGAAAGACTAAGGGTAATGACGCGTGACGCCATAACTTTTCAGATTTGGAAACTCGGAAATTAGCGTCGCCTGGGGGATGTGGAGCTCAGATATTACATATCATAAACTCTATCCAATCCAACAAGATAATATTATGTTTGGAACCCTATGCCGGTGTGTAACTAACAAAACTATCAGCTCCATGGAAATAACCCTGGAGGGTAAATCTGACAGTTAAGAAACAAATTTTACCCTTGAAGAATATTTTCCTTCTAGACGAAAACCCCGTGAGTTGTTAGCAAATATCGAATCATGCTTTATGTATACCGATAAAGTATTTTTGAAGTGATTTTTCTAAATTTTATCGTGTTATTTCTCTCTCTTATTCTGTGCTTAAGCCTTTTATCTGGCGTTTCTAATCATTTCGGCTACATCTCATAAAGCACATATGTATATTTCCAAAAAATCAATTGATGTGATATTTCTTAACCATGGACCTCAACGAAATGGCCTCTAGGTTCTCAAGTCCGTCAGAAGCTGTCCTGGTCCTAGATTTCACTCTTTTGTATTGGCTAAATACGTTGCTAAATATTGTCGATGAAAACATTAAAGATGGCTCAGTTCAATGTGATCCCCTAGCCCAGGGTTTCCCAAAGTGTGTGCCGCGGCAACCTGGGGTGCCGCAAAGCGCCCATGATCTCCAATCTAATCTATTTCTAAGGACTATTCCGATATAACTTGACGAAAGACTTGACGAAAATGGACAAAAAGGGGGGGAAACAACTAATAAAGATCATGCATCGACATGTGACGTACGTGGAAAGAAGGGAAAATGCTGCAAATACGAAGACAGCTACTTATTTTGGCTTCACTTCAATAGAAGTCAATAATGAAGAAAGACCCCAGTGTGGGATCTCTGTTCTAAAGTTTTATCATCCGAGAGCATGAATCCAAGTAAATTGAGACGGCACCGTGGAAAAACGTATCCCAACATTGTCGACAAACCACGTAAACATTTTAGCAGAAAAATGAAAGATTTGCGCCAACAACAAAAAAATGTTTTCTCTAAGCAAGCGTCAGTGCCAAAAAATGCCTTGTTGGCGTCATTCAAGGTGGCTTATAGAGTAGCAAAGTGAAAAATGGTCCACACTATTGCTGAGGAATTAATTCTACCGGCTGCTTTTGACATGGCGAATATAATGATAGGAGAAAATGCGGGGAAACTTCTTGCAAATATTCCTTTGTCGAACAACACCATCAATCGAAGAATCCAGCCCATGGCTCAGGATCTCAACGATCAATTGATAGAAAAAAATGAAAGGAAATAAATTTGGACTGCAACTAGAGGAGGCCACAGACAGCAATAAAGATACACACCTCATCAGCTATGTACGTTTCATTGATGGTTGTAGTATTGTTGAAGACCTTTTGTTTTGTAAAAGCATTGCTGGAAGTTCAACGGCTGAAGATCTGTTTGATATCCTTGACACATTTATGACGGAAAATGATTTGGATTGGACAAAGTGCATCGGTGTGTGCACTGATGGTGCTCGATCAATGTCTCGTCATTACGGAGGCCTACAGGCGCTGATTCATCGAGAAGCCCCGGATTGTTTGTGGACCCATTGCATCATTCACAGAAAAGCCCTTGCATCGAAATCGCTGAGTCATCCACCGAATCTCGTCCTAGAATGTGTAATAAAGGTGGTAAACTATATAAAAACTAAGCCACTTAAAGCCAGATTTTTCTAAAACCTATGAGAGGATTTGGGGGTCGAGCACACGTATAACCCTTATATACAGCAGTATAACCCTTATATACTACTAGCCGGGCTTCGCCTAGCTACGCTCAAGCCATCCGTGTAACATATTTATGTACTTCGGACCGTAACATGCATATGTTGAAGCTTGAAGAGAAGATTTCATCATTCAAGAAGAAACTACAAATGTAGAAAAGAAAAATGAATGATAATAGAGGCAAAGATTGCTTTCCCGACATGGTCTGTAGTGGAGAAAAGGTTTCTTATAGAATGCTGACAGTTTTCACAGAGTACGTATCACAACTAACTGACTGGTTCACAAAGTACTTCGTAGAAGGCCAAACAGAGAAGTTTGGCTGGATCCAAGATCCATTCCATGTTGAAGCTCCAAAAGAATTCACTTCACAAAAAGAAAAAAATCTAATTGAGCTATCCAGTGAGAAAAGCCTGAAAGCGAAATTCGCTTGTTTGGATATGACGGAGTTTTGGATATCTATAAAAAATGAGTATATTATTCCAAGTGCAAAAGTTATAAGGGTTCTCCTTCGCTTTGCAACTTCATATCTGTGCGAAGCTGAGTTTTCAGCAGTTGCTCTTATAAAGAACAAATATCGTTCGTAAATTAATGTCGAAAAAGAAATGAGAGTAGCTGTATCAAGCTTTATTCCGCGATTCGAACAATTGTGCAGTGAGAAGCAGGCTCACCCGTGACACTAAAACTAAGAACACATATAACAAGAGCATTTTGAAGGTAATTTTATTATTAATTTTATTAATATGTTTTCCAATTAATTACGATTAAAGTACTTGCGTGATTTTTAAACATGTAGTATTAATTTATTAATGTTCTTACCACTTACTTCTCTAATTTCTTCTTCACAGTCGTACAAATATGAAATGTATATATTATACATAATATATATAATGATAACATACCACAGATAGATCTTATATGATGAGGGTGCCGTGAAAAGATTCTAATTCTCTTACGGGTGCCACGACTTGGATAAGTTTGGGAACCCCTGCCCTAGCCAATACAAAAGGGCGAAATCCTGTCCTAGATTTCGCCCTTTTGTATTGGCGAAATACGTTGCTAAATCCTGTCGCCGAAAACATTAAAGATGGCCCAGTTCAATGTAATCCCAGTTCCTTAGAATTTTACAGTTAATGAGGTTTATTCCAACCCACAATTATATTCCTATTCAGGCCAATCAACAATGGAAAACACTAAACTTTTCCCAAAATATGCAAGAAATTACTTATGCCAATCCAAGGAAAAGATATTCTTTCATAAGTTATTAAATAATGCTCATACACAAAATCTACACCAGAACCTCATCCAAATAAATACTGTAGATGTTTGGCCCCAAGTAAAAAAATCGCTATAAGTAGAATGTAAAGGTTGTAAATAATACTTTTGGGAAAAACAGGAGGAGTTGTAAAAATAATTCTTCGTGCTGTTGCACGGCATCATGTAACGGTTATACATATGCATTTTTTTGCCATCCTCGTGATTATGAATCCCATTGCAGTTCGTGGAAGACTTTCCTTAGTGACTGGTTTTAACACTAGACACACGGCTGCCGTCATTTTACCGGTTTCGGACATACTATTGAACGCTATGTCTGTATTTATGTCCTCAGGCTTCTGAAATTTTGTGACTTTTTCTAATTTTACGCGAAATATGCACACACCTTTAGAAAATTATATCGGGATAGTAAAGACGGGTAGAAAATGTGTTGTATGCCTACTAAGACTGAAATCCGTCAATTTGACGGCAATGTAGAAAACGGGCAGAAATCTTTAAAACAATACCGGAAAAATGTTAGTTACTTTACGTCTCTTCCCCCTTTTGTAAGTAACAGAAATAATGGGTCTTCTGAAATATTGGTGTTGAAAAATAAGAACTTCACAAACCATGCGTATATTTTTACGGATAAACCCTACCAGGTTGTCAGCTAGGCATACCTGCATAAAAATATATTTAAATATATATTAATTTATTATATACTGGTATGGAATAGTTCAAAACTTAAAGTATTTAACCATTTTTTTTAAAAAAAAAGCCTTAAATATTTTTAATTCTTGATTTTATTTTTAACCGTCAAATTGACGGCTTTCAATTTTTTTAGTAAGAAAAAAATTCCAGTATAGTGTTAAGGGAAGAATTAATGTTTCCTTGTCTTCAATAAAACTAAGATTCATTCTCCCCATAGGGAATTGCATCATCCTCTATGGATGATGTCCATCGGATGTGTCAGCTGAAAAGTGTGTAATTTCTATGTTCACAACTGCTGTTATTTAACATGCAGATGTGCGTAAATTTTTCATAAATTTAATAATGTAAACCTTGTACCATTTTTAATATAAAATGGGGATTTTCCTTACCTGTCCCATTCATGCAATTTTTAAGGGGGTCCAGGACACAAAATTGTTCGAATTTTCGAAAAAAGTTTTATTGCATTAAAAATATCTGCGTTCTTTTACGCTTAAAATGACGTTTAAATCATGTTTGTATCTTAATTAGAATAGGCTAAATTATAATTTTGTTTTGCAACATTCTAATAGTAGCCAATGGTTGTTTAAACCTGTAAGTGCGTTTTTCTGCATGATGGGTTTTTTCCCCATTTCTCGTCTTTAAATTGTTATAAGTCAAAAACCGTTAAATATAAATGATTGAAACTTGGAACATGTCTTTTTCAACTATTTTACTGTAATTGTGATTCAGCAAATTTGAAAAAAATATTTCCTTTTGAAAATATGATTTTTTAAAAATATGTTACATAATTTTTTTTTTGTAATTTTCAAAATAAATATTTTTAATTTTTTAAAAATTAATATTTAAAAAAATGCTGAATGAAAATTAAAATTTATATATTTCTGTTTAATTTAATGAAAAGAATTTAAATTAGACAAATAATATTTCGAGTTAAATGACCCCACTTTTTTAAAAATTTTAAAATTTAAAAAAATTTTAAAAACATTTTGAGAAGTTTCATGAAGTGATTTGTTTACAAATTATATGTTTAACCATCACAAAAAAATTCAAAATTTTAACTCAATAAATAAAATTTTTTTTAAAATGTGTCCCGGACCCCCTTAATAGCAGCTAATTTCCCTCGCGTATGAGAGACGTCAATGTGAACATATTGGTCTAATATTCTTTCCGGGTTATAATAAAGTTTAGGATGAGAAAAATAATGACCCTTCAGAGGGGTATTCTCTCTCGTAAAGGGTTGGCCAACATAAAAACTGCTACGATCGACTTTTATGCTCTAAGGCCCGTATGCAGAACAAACGCTGGAGCTTTGTGTGTCTCGCTTCGCAAACGGGGGGTTGTTGCGAGAGTAGGGGGTGAGCACTCTTTTTAGCTATGCTGATCAAACAATTTGCGCTTCCGCAAATGATGACGTCAAGATGTGTAAGGAAACCTTATATGGTCAAGCCACGCCCTTTTTCTCCTCCCTTTTGCGGGAGCTGGGGTCCCTCATGAACCCTAACCTGCGGGGGGGATTCGACGGTCAATTTAGCGAAACCGTCCGACTGAACTGCCTCAAACACGGCATTTTAATTGCTTCCTTGCGTTGGGGTTCAAGAAAAAGTATACAGTATTGGAAAAAACCCGCGCTTTGACTTCGATCAACGTGGCTGTTTCTTTTACATTTTGTAGATAAAATTGTCACATCAAATTTTTCATTAGAGGAGATCGAGAAAAAAGTGCAGTGAAGGCATCACTGATGAGTCATTCTATTCATCTGCATTGGTAAGTAATTTCAGTTGTATTTGAAAAGAAAAAAATGTAATTTGACTTTAGCAATATCCTAATATTTTATTATTATTTTTTTACTTGTAGGCTGTTTTAAAACAGAAAAAAATGGATGGTAAGTAAACTATTAATTTTGTATTTAATTACCTGTTTTTTAGAATTTCTTTTAATCATTTTCAATGCTATTTATAATATATCATATTTTTACATTGCAAGATATTTATCATAAATAAATTTAATTAAAGCAAAATTTTAAAATGTCCTAATGCTTATTTAAGGGACAATTAAGTACTAAAAATGTTCTATTAGACTTTTCTGGCATTTGTGTACAAGAATATCATATTTCTATTTTTGTTTATAAATCTTATTATAAATTTTTAAAAATGCTGTTAGTTAATCATTAAACAAAGATCAAAATATTTTGTTGCAGGAGGCTTTGTTACCAGGTAAAGATCACCGCATTATTAATATTTGAGGGTGGGGATTGAGACCATGACATTGTACACTGAAATAGCAAATATAAATTTAATAATTGTGCTTCAAAAGATTACTGCCAATGCTCAGTCATATATCAGAATTATGTTTAGCTTTATGATTGTTAAATGCAACTATGTATTTA
This sequence comes from Dolomedes plantarius, assembly GCA_907164885.2. Classification (NCBI taxonomy): domain Eukaryota; kingdom Metazoa; phylum Arthropoda; class Arachnida; order Araneae; family Dolomedidae; genus Dolomedes; species Dolomedes plantarius. The sequence continues at coordinate 29,330,988 of OU015498.1, read as the reverse complement.
ATAATCATAAAGCTAAGAAAAATCCCAGAGAAAAAAATAGCTATTGTAACTAACAAAATGAATGTTTGTTTCATAATGCTTTTGGAAAATTTGAATTTTTTAAATAAATTTAAAGTAAAATTATTTGCTATTTATACTAATTAATTCCCCCCCCCCCAGAAAGTTGTTGTTATTCAAAGTGAATTACAATACATGAGATTGTAACTACCACTAAAACAGCAGAAACAAAGTCTTGGCATATTGCTCAATCATCAAGTAAGTTATTTGGATTTTGATAAATTTAAATCAAATTTTTGTAACAAGTTTTAAAATATAAATTTCAGACTGAAATTGTTGGAGATAATTAAAATTTTTATAGTACCATACTTTATAGAAATTAAACAATTGTATGTTTTACGTAACATACATAGTTTTATGTAAATGCCTGCATAGAACTCTTCTTCATAATTATTTGCAGTTTTACTATATAATCTGTGACAATAACTTCTATGAAATAACATATGTTGATTTTTATGTATGACATAATAGCTCTGTTCCATGTGCTATCTCATTTACTATGTATTTTTTATTATTTTCTAGACAGTTCAACAGTACGTGGCAGGAAGCATCTAGCATTAAAAAGAAAAAGAGAAGCAGCAAATTTGAAGCTGAGGCTCTTCAAACCCAAAAACTATGGTGCAAGAAATCGAAACAACATCCCGGCAAGGAATTCTGCTAAAAATTAATCAAAATTTAGAAACATTAATTAAAATAATGGAAGACAAAAATAGTTGTTAGTCAGAAATAAAAAGCTTTTAGAGCTCATAAATGCTGAAGATGTTGTAGAAAAAATGTAATAAACACATAAATTCATGTTTGCACAGTCTAAATTTTTGTAATAAAAACTTCATCTTCCATCTCAAGTGGATTATCCGTATCTTGTAATATCCATTCCCTGCTTAAAGAAAGGGATAACATCCTTCTCCTTCGCAAAGCGAATGACTATTCCGGCTTTGCGAGAGAAAAGACGAGTCTTACGAGAGCTCCCTACTAGCCGCAAGTTTTGATCACGTGACGTTCGTATTTACGAGAGAAAAAGGTCTCGCTGTTTGATCTGCATCGCGATTGCGACCCCTCTGCGGAAGGGAGGGGCTTTGCGATAGCTTTGCTCTCGTAAGTGTTTGATCGGCATACGGGCCTAAATTCCGTGCCCCAGTCTAAACGTATACGTTCATATATTCCCCGTAACAGAATTAACGTTTATTATTATTGGAACACTATTGACAAAAAAAACCCATTCCATAATTTTTCCAGTTTCGAGTACAGTCGTGCCAGAGCACGTGTTTCGTATCCGAAACACGTACGTGCCTCCAGGCAGTGGAGTACAGTGACGGTCATACATCATTCAACGGTCAACTCCGTCCACCTTCTTTTCACTGGACAACCATTTTATTTCAGTTTTTTTTTTTCTCGAGTTTTTACGGATCACGCTGCGCGCATTAACACGCCAAAAACTCAATTTATATGGATGCCCATTTTTCTTTCTCTCTGTTTCTTTTAGTGTCAAAAATCGGTTTAGCCCGAATGTGGGCGAAACAAAAAAAAAAAATGAACCGCCCGCTTCATTATTTATAGAAAATTGAAAAGAGAAAATGAGCAAAGCGCGTGTGTTCTGTGCGCCTTCTCTATGCCCTCCGGGTAGTAACAGAGCTCATGTACAGTATAACAGTTTTTTTTTTTTAGAAAAATGACGGTAGTATTTTCGAGTAGAACTTTTTATCTGAATGAGGAGACTTCCATATGAAGCAATAGTTTTTTTCTTGTTTGTCTGTGTTTATTTGTAAACTCGTTTGCCTGTGTATTCATAGGCGTAGCGCCAAGGAGGCACAGGAGGGGCACATGCCCCCCAAACTTAACTTGAAATAAATTAAGGGGACACACTACCTTTGACTACACTGAAATGACCGTAAACATGATCAAATTCGAGCTACTGAAACTCCAATACTATTAATATACGTATATATATATATATATATATATGTATATATATATATGTATGTGTATATGTATATATATATATATATATATACATATATATATATATATACATATATATATATACATATATACATATACATATATATATATATATATATATATATATATATATATATATACATATATATATATACATATATATATATACATATATATATATATACATATATATATATATACATATATATATATACATATATATATATACATATATATATATATATACATATATATATATACATATATATACATATATATATATATATACATATATATATATACACATACATATATATATATATATATATATATATATATATATATATACATATATACATATACATATATATATATACATATATATATACATATATATATATATATACATATATATATATATACATACATATATATACATACATATATATATATACATACATATATATATATACATACATATATATATATACATACATATATATATACATATACATATATATATACATATACATATATATATACATATACATATATATATACATATACATATATATATACATATACATATATATATACATATATATATATATATATATATATATATATATATATATATATATATATATATATATATAATTTTTTTGTTTTATATCAAAATCGTAATTCTTCAGTTATATTTTATAGAAAAATAGAACTTGTAAATCCATAAATAATTTTTGGATTTTATTTTTAAATGTACACTGTACTAAAAAATTCAAAAAAATCATTGGATGTTTCGCGCATCATAAAATTAAGAAATATGCATACAGAAACTATTTTTAGTCAAATTAAATTAATAATATACTCAAGTGTAATGTAAAACCAAAAAAATATAAAAAAAATAAAGTTTAAATTGAAAAAGTTACATAAAATAAAAAAAATAAAATTCAACAATTTTTTAAAACATTTTCAAGTGTAAAATTTTTTTTTTACAAATTTATTTTTATTTTTTGGGTTTTAGTATGTAAAGAAGCTTAAAATACAAATCTGATAAAAATTTTGTGTGTCTAGCAAACATAGTTTGGGAGTAACAGTGCGCGTAATCCAAAAATTTACATATTTGAGAAAAAAGAAGTTAAAGTTGAAATATACATGGCTATGGCAGCAGAGTGAGCTTTACATAAACTCTCATAACTCGAGAAATAATGAGATTTTTTATGTGGTTTTTTTTTGCATAATGTTCAGAAATGTCCCAAAAATCAGAATATAGCAAAAACCAAAAATTGATTCTTTGAAGTTTTAAAGGTGGTGTGCCCCCTTAAAACGTTATTAGAAGTTAAGTTAAAATCAGAAAATTGTAGAAAATTTTTAAGAAAGATGCCTCTTTCCCGCTTTTTGAAAGTGAAACTGAAGATTCCGATTATGTCTTTAGCCTTAACATAGTTTTTAACAATAATATGATCCATAAAAAAAATTCGATGCTATGTTTTTTCTCGTTTTATTTATATTATATTTATTTTTCTCATTGCATAGCGTTTGAATACTACTCAAACGTCAATTCTATTGTTATTCAATTTCAAAAAATCGTAATATTTCATATTTTAAGGACCGTTTGGCAGTCAGTGCGCTGAGGAGGGCCCTAACTGAATTCAATTCGTGTCCCCCCCCCCCCCCCCAAAAAAAAAAAAAAAAGTTAGAAGCACGCTACGCCTATGTCTGTATTCGTGAATGCTTTTAACATCAAAATGTTGGTTTTCAATACGTTTGGTTCCTCTGTAAGAAATTTTATTGTCATTCGACGTGTTTCGATCTACTTAAATTTGCAAACACCCAAAACCCAAAGAAAGAAGAAAAACAGATTTTAGACAATGAGAACAGTATAAGAAAAAAAATGTTTTAAATGTTTGCAGAAAATTAAGGAGAAGCGTCCGAACGTGTTAGCCACTATCGTGGCAAATAGATTTAGATGGTAAAGAAGGAAATTGGAATTATTTACATTTGAAATACCTGTAGTCCTCCTACAGCACGGCATCTTACAACACGGTTTTGCTCTAACACGATAAGATAAATTGCAGGAACCCTCGTATAATACTGTAACCTGTAACACGGTTTCGCTCTAACACGATAAAAAAATTGTGTAAACCTTTTTGTACAACACTGTACTTCTATAGCACTAGATAATGATTTTTGTTTAACACATTTAAAAACTAAATTACCTTAAAATAATGACGGGAAGGAATAATGAACTATAGTGGCTTTACATGAAAATGTATAAACAAATTATAATTTATTCATTTATAACTCTATAAAATTACAAGAAGGCCTAAGCTTAGCTGAAAATCTTGAATCATTTTTCCTGAAGGCAGATCCTTCCGCTGAAAGAAGCCGAAAATTCTAAAGGGAGCAAACTTGTCTATCTCCTTACCGTGAATATACAATGACCTTGTAAGAAACAGCGAATAAACCAAAATTACAGATTTTTTAAAGAGGATAGAGGGTGCAAAAATCTAAGTGAAGAAAAATGTTCTGAAAGTGAAGGTGATATCGTTCAACCGAAAAAACGTTCTCGTTTGATTGTACTGAGCAGTGATGAGGAAGAAATTTATTAAATTAGGGTCCAATTAAATGAAAATAATATTTTTTTGTTTTTTTTCGTTTTGTGTTATACATACATTTATATTTTTAATAAAAATTAAGTTGCTTATATGGAATTTAAGAAAAATGTTTGTTTTTAATAAGTTTTCAGAACGTAACCCCCCCCCCCTTTTTTTAACTGTCTCTGGGTCTCATATAACACGGTTTCACACAATACTGCATTTTCTAGGAACCTATCTACCGTGTTATAGGAGGGTTACCTGTACGGTCTTTCAAATTAGATTAGATAATAAGTTCTGACTTTATTTGACAGCATCAGACAACATCTAGTTACAATAATGAGCAAAACTGCATCCTGGGGGCAAAGTGGCTTACGAGAGAATTTCAAATTTTTATTACAAACTTTAAATATGCGAAACGTAGAATGTATAAAAAATATATGAAAACAAATCTTCAAAACTTTCAAAATTCGATACAGCATGCTCAACGAATTACTGCCGTACTTTCCTCTTCCTAGCTTCCTTAACTATTGATCTTCTGCAACGAAACATAAAAAAAATCGTACAAAACAAATTGATAAATAGCTTCAGCTTCCTTCCTGAACTTATACCACAATATGGTATACTTTTGAATTTCTGTTTGTAGCATTATTCGTCCCATGCTCCAATTCATCACCGTCTCAACAAGTTTAAACTATAACACTAAGAGGCAGATCATCACATGGTTTAAATAGGTTATGGTCCAGCACCTTTTTTCCGGTAAGAAAGTGCCGGGTTCAATTCGCAGACTGGACATCGCTTGTTTTAGTTGTGTAAAGATGTAAAGTTTTTTTCAACTGTTTAGTTATTTTTTGGCCTCCAAGGGTTTAGTAGTATGATGTTAACCATCAATCTATATATATAAAACAGTTCCGTAACTGACTCATTCATTCACTGACTGACTGACTGTCATACAACGCACAGACCAAATCTCTAGACCTAAAGGGCTGAAATTTTACATGGCGTTTCTTCTAATAGTGTAGGGGTGCACTAAGAAAGATTTTTCAAAAATTCTTCTTAGATTTTTTAAAATTAAATTTTTAAGCTGTTTTTTAAACTTTTTTTACGTTTGCATTTAAAATAACACAATGAGGGTTATAAAATTTATATCACAAGAAAGATCATAAAAATTCCTTCAAAATGAAATTTTTTTCGAATTTTTACCTCCATTTCCTGATTTTTGGTGAATTTTTAAAGATTAATTTTTAGAATTTAATTTATTAAATGCTGATCACGTGATTTCTTTTTCTGGTACTTTCAATAAATTTATCGTCACGTGCGTAACAACTAAATAGACAAAAAAATATTTTTTTCTCTTTCTAATGCAGCAGACGATTGGATATTATCAAAAAAAAAATGCATATCCCTTACGATTTATATATATATATATATATATATATATATATATATATATATATATAGATTCATATATATATATATATATATATATATATATATATATATATATATATATATATATATATATATATATATATATATATATATATAGATTCATATATATTTTACATCAATTGTATACATTGATCATCGCATTTATTATAAATATATATATTTATTTTTTGGCATAAATTGCATACGTTGACCGTTGTATTTAATTTGAATGTACTCCGTAGCGAAGTGCAGGTTTTCAGCTAGTTTACTATAATTCTTTAATTGCCTGAAGTGAACTGTTTGCTATATAATACGAGAAGTTCAAAGTATATATCGCACTCCTAAGAGAACATTGTCACAACTCAAAAATCTACTGTTTTGAGATTAATGTACGTTACGTGCCAGCAACATCACATCTATCCACCGGAACAACGTCTTAAGTGGATTTATAATTTAACCAAATCTTGGGCAGGAAACAGCAATATGTCATCTTACAAACAAATTTTTACAAACAAAAACAAGTTGAAACTTTGTTTTCCCATTTTTTGAAAAAAAGATTGTTAGGAGTTGTGACATTATTCTTCTAGGGTTGCGATATATGCAGCCACAAGTTGTTCATAAAGCTAATAACCATTTTGCTGGTATGCAGTGTGTCAGTGATATCCCTTAATAGTATGTATAATCCTATATTTTTACTTTCTGTATTCAGTTCAGGAAAATTCGTTAATTTCTCAACTGCTAGAATTCCTTTTATTTTGAAGTTAGCTGTGTTGTAGCTTGATTTTTTTTCCTTCGGCTTTCCCTTTTAAACTTTTTTTGTCTAGAATACAATACGGTATAAAACGAACCCCATATCACTTATTTCTAAGTATTTGTCAACCAACCAAAGATTTTCTTGAAGTATAAATTTGACTATTTACTTTAAGTAAGAAGCATAGAATTTGTAATAACTGTATTAATTCTAACAATTTTTTTTTTAAAAAATTACAAAATATCAAACTAACATCTTTAAACAAGTCAGGATACCTTGCCTGAAATCGCGAACTGAAGCTTACTTTGACTACGCAATATCTCGACTTAATTCACTACTTTGCAAGAGTTCCTTTCGACACGTTACACTAAATTTGTAATTAAACCTTGTTTCTTCGCTAAACTTCACCGCTCGAGACGATAGTCAATTTTCTCCTGGTTTCATAGTCTCTGATCAGCATGGCCTGACCGGGTTTACGTACCCGTGAGAAGGCTCTTAAAGTAGCGCGATTGAAAACGAACTAAACCTGCTTTAGAAAAAATTGTTATGTAATGACTCACAAAAAAAAGAACGGATAAATGTATGAATGGTGGGTTATAATCTTCATAATTCTAAAATAGTATTTTAGTGAACAAAATTTGTTTATATAGATGGAGCTTCGCCACCTAGAAGCTTTAAACCACCTCGACACCCAACTAGAAAGCATTCCGGGGAAGTCTCCTTTTTTCCATTTGGGCATAAGGTCCTCCTTTAGAATGTTATTTTTGTGTATGCCAATAAATTGTGTCATATTTCTGATCTGTGCAATCTTTTAGTTTGGGTAATAAAAACGTCAATACACAAATTTTTCTTCATATAGATGGAGCTTCGCCACCTAGAAGCTTTAAACCACCTCGATACCCAACTAGAAAGCATGCCGGGGAGGTCTCCTTTTTTCCGTTTGGGCATAAGTTCTTCCTTTAGTATGTTATTTTTGTGTATGCCAATAAATTGTGTCATATTTCTCATCTGTGCAATCTTTTAGTTTGGGTAATAAAAACGTCAATACACAAATTTTTCTTCATATAGATGGAGCTTCGCCACCTAGAAGCTTTAAACCACCTCGACACCCAACTAGAAAGCATGCCGGGGAGGTCTCCTTTTTTCCGTTTGGGCATAAGTTCTTCCTTTAGTATGTTATTTTTGTGTATGCCAATAAATTGTGTCATATTTCTGATCTGTGCAATCTTTTAGTTTGGGTAATAAAAACGTCAATACACAAATTTTTCTTCATATAGATGGAGCTTCGCCACCTAGAAGCTTTAAACCACCTCGACACCCAACTAGAAAGCATGCCGGGGAGGTCTCCTTTTTTCCGTTTGGGCATAAGTTCTTCCTTTAGTATGTTATTTTTGTGTATGCCAATAAATTGTGTCATATTTCTCATCTGTGCAATCTTTTAGTTTGGGTAATAAAAACGTCAATACACAAATTTTTCTTCATATAGATGGAGCTTCGCCACCTAGAAGCTTTAAACCACCTCGACACCCAACTAGAAAGCATGCCGGGGAGGTCTCCTTTTTTCCGTTTGGGCATAAGTTCTTCCTTTAGTATGTTATTTTTGTGTATGCCAATAAATTGTGTCATATTTCTCATCTGTGCAATCTTTTAGTTTGGGTAATAAAAACGTCAATACACAAATTTTTCTTCATATAGATGGAGCTTCGCCACCTAGAAGCTTTAAACCACCTCGACACCCAACTAGAAAGCATGTCGGGGAGGTCTCCTTTTTTCTGTTTGGGCATAAGTTCTTCCTTTAGTATGTTATTTTTGTGTATGCCAATAAATTGTGTCATATTTCTCATCTGTGCAATCTTTTAGTTTGGGTAATAAAAACGTCAATACACAAATTTTTCTTCATATAGATGGAGCTTCGCCACCTAGAAGCTTTAAACCACCTCGACATCCAACTAGAAATCATGCCGGGGAAGTCTCCTTTGTTCCATTTGGGCATAAGTTCTTCCTATAGTATGTTATTTTTGTGTATGTCAATAAATTGTGTCATATTTCTCATCTGTGCAATCTTTTAGTTTGGGTAATCGAACGTCAATGCACAATTTTTTCTTCATTTGATAATTTTATTTGCACCTGATTTTTGCAATTTTCATATAGACACTGCTGGCCATTAAAATTGAAACACCATGAAGGAGGGATGATACAAACGTCAAATTCGCATGAAAGGAAGAAGATGCTGAGATATGTAAATGATTAGCATTTAAGGCTGCTATGTACTAACCCTGTTGTGAAGGATCCACAATTTGAACATTTTGAACTCCTTCCAACGTTATAGCCATTTTGTTCTTCCAACACGATTACGGGGCATAAAACGGCCATATTGGAACTGCACCAATTTTCCAAGAAACATCACCCCTCCTGAATTCCGCAGGACGCGGGAAAGAAATTCCAGGAAATTCAACGGACTTCCAATTTTCTTGGAAATAAGCGTACCACGTGGGTCAACCATGGGAATGTCAGAGCATCCTGCCCTCGAATAAAAAACTCGAAGAGGCAATAAATTTACGTGAATAACTAACCTGGGGAGGGGTTATGATAAAGATTGGGGGAGCCCCGAGTGTGGGAGAAAACGACGTTCGGAGAGAGAGCGAGGGAGCGATTGGAGGTAGCGAGCTGCAAGAGAGCCTGGGAAGGAAAGACGCCCCCGTAAAATGGCGAGATACCCGTCTTCAACCGCCAGCACCGAATCCTGTTGCATCCGCCAGTGAAATGCCACATGAATTTCTACCCGATGCCTAAAGCCTCCTCCTGTAGAAATGCCCTCAACGATGCCACGCTATGCTGTTTTCATCAAACTCCCCAGGTTGGTCATAAATTCCCCCTCTAAATAGTGCTCATGCCTTCTGAGAGATTACGAGACTTTTATTTCACTCGACCCGTAATGGTTATGCCGCAGGAAGCGGATGAAGTATGCCCTAATTCGGTTAAAAATATGTATAGCCAAGATCTTAAATATAATATGTAAACCCGTCCTTTTCTTGTAATATATTGTATAATAAATGTTGTTATTTTTATATATAAACGCATAGTTACCTTTGGAGTTCACCTCCCTAAATTTACACAACGCAAAGGGGTATCTCTGGTACCCCTCATAACATATATTGGTGCCGTGACCAGGATTTCCCTGGGTATGTTATAATATTTTTACTTTAGTCCAAAACCTGGGCATACTAAAAAAAATTTTTTTTTGTGTATCTTGGCAAAAAGCCTCTTAATGTCGCGCAAGGTTCTTATGGTTCATATATATATCTGTAAAGTGTTATGCATACATTTTTTTTTAAAATTCCTCTCTTTTCTTTCCCTTGTACCTGCCATGCCTACATGTTGTGTGAACAAATTGTATTGAAATGTTAGAGTTTATGTGTTCGCGGCTAGTATATATATAATTCTAGGATAATGATTTTACTTTATTTTGAGTATTATATGTTTCGCATGTATATGTTAAAACAAAAATTGTTTAAAAGGGTTTGTCTTGAAGCACAATAGCAGTATCCCGGATTACCTTTCCCTACTTTATAGTATTATGGCGACCGATTCAGCCGTTAGCGGGAAAACTGCCGGCTTTACGCATTTAGTGTCCACGTTCGATGGTGCCCCTGATTCAGACTGCAATGCGTTTTTCATACAATTCGAGGCTTTAGCAACATTGGGACAATGGTCGCCCGTAGAGAAGATCGCAATTCTTAAGTCGCGGTTAAGAGGTAATGCGCTGAAATTCATAACATGTTCTCCCCAACTACGCGAAGAACAATCGTACGACATAATAAAAGATCAATTGATAAATTTTTTTTCGGAGAAACCGAATGCACAGACGTTACACACAGCGTTTAACAATCTACGTCAGCAGGAGAACGAGCTAGTTAAAACTTTAGCGTATAGGGTTGCAACTGCCACCCAAAATTATCTAGAGGTAGATTTCGCGTCAGCCGAGGGGGTTAAAATACTCGAAAAATTAAAATTATCTAAATTTCTGGACGCCCTAAATAATAACTTGAAACGTGAAGTTTTAAAATTAAACCCTTCTACGTTTGCCGACGCAGTCAAATATGCGCAAAGCGTTGAAATAGCTATGCAAACGACTCCCGAGCCCAATAATTCGAGTTCTCAAATTGACCCCAACACTGCCGCCTTGCTCGAGATGCAAAGAATACAGCAGGAACAAAATACAAAAATTATCGAGTCTCTAACGCAAGAAATAAATACTTTGCACCTAGAAAACCACCGTCCGCAAAATAAAGAACCGCGATTTAGTGAGGACTCTTATTCAACTCCACAGCCCGTAAACGATGTCCGAATTTGCCTCTATTGTGGTCAAACGAGCCACTTTCTACGTAATTGCATACACTATAGTAGGGAACACACCAGCCAAAATTACCAACCCCATAATAGAACCTTTTACTCCCCAGGACAAAGGACTGACTCTCGCCGTTACGATCGAACACAGGACGTTAGAAGGGGGGGAAAGAATCCCTATCATCAAAACCGGGACACACGAACGAGGGGTCCGCGTTATTATCACCCCAGACAGGACAGAAGTCATTTTTTATAGAAAGGAGGGGAATTTCAAGTCAACACTATGTTATTCCCCGGGTATTTGAAAGCTTCACGGAGGAACAAGAAATAAGGACCTCGAACATCCATGTTGGCGGTAAAACGGAACGGATTTTCTCTAACGCGAATTTAGGGGGTAACCTTCAACTCCCTACAGTGTTCGTGAATTTTAATACCCAGACAGGGGCCACCTTTCTCATTGATTCAGGGGCTTCGGTCAGCGTCGTGGCATACGAAACGTTCAATGAAATACGACATATAATTAAGTGTAAATTCATATCTCGATCAGTCGCAATCAAAACATTAACTGGCAACGATTTAAAGTACTCGAATTGCGTGGAAATTCCATTTAAAATCGGTAACAACCATTTTAGGCAAATGTTTTACGTCACGACCGCGCCTTTCACTCAGGAGTTCTCTGGAATCTTGGGTTTTGATTTCTTGAAGAAAAATCAGGCCATTTTGGACACTCATGATAACGCACTTAGGATACGGGATATACAAATACCGCTAAATAATTCCTTAGCCTCGGTGCCGTCAAATCAAGTTCATTCCATTCGAATATCCGAAAAGGCAATCATAGAACCTAATAATTCCATTTTGGTACACAGTAACTGCTCGAATAACTACTATAATGACCAGTCATTAAGTTTTCGCCCTCGGGAGTTTAAACATGAAATTTATGTTCACCCAAATTTTATCAATTGTGGAGGCGAAGATAATAACCTAGTATTAATTTCTAATTACACAAAAAATAGGATAGTACTCAACAAAAAAACAACCGTCGGGGAATTTGACCCCAAATCGCAGTATGATAACCCATCGAATCAAAAAAATCGGGAAGTAAAACACATGAACTCTATATCCACGGTAGCCGAGATTCGGCGAAAGGAACTGCAAGTCACCGATTTTAATCTAAATCATTTGCCGCACGAACAAAAAGAGGATTTGCAGGAAACTCTTCTGAAATACGCGGACGTATTTTCAAAGAATATGAATACACTGGGAGCGTCTCAAATTATCAAACCCGAAATTCACCTGAACCACCCTTATCCTATTAATGCGCGCCCATACGAAATCCCTTACGCACTGAGGTCCGTAGCAGAAAAGGAATTAGATACCCTACTTAATGCAGGAATTATTTCTCGAACCACGTCACAGTACGCCTCACCTATATTACTTGTAAAAAAGAACCAACCAAACAAATTTCGCCTAGTATGCGACTTGAGGCTAATTAACCAAATCTCAGAGCAATACCAATACCCGCTGCCAAAGATCCAAGACATACTCACAAAAATTTCAGGATACAAATATTTCTCGAAATTAGATTTTCATAGCGCATTCAACCAAATTATTTTGCCCGAGTCGGAACGCCCAAAAATGGCTTTTACGTCAGAGTTTGGAAATTTTCATTACAACAGATTAGTTTTCGGGCACAAGAATAGCGCCGCATACTTCCAGCAAGCAATTGATTTATGTTTGAATGGCTTAAATAGTGAGGATATCTACGCATATATAGACGATATAGTCCTGGCGGCCAATTCCTATTCCGAAATGAAAAGAAAACTACTTTTAGTGTTCGATCGGTTGAGAAAATACAACCTCACTTTGTCCCCAGATAAGTGCGAATTTTTTTTAACGAAAATGGAATACCTAGGATTCACCATATCAAACAAAGGCCTTAGCCCTTCGATTCAAAATACAGAAAAAATTTTGTCATTTCAAAGACCTCGCACCCTTAAAAAACTAAAGAAGTTTTTGGGACTCTGTAATTTCTATCGGTCACTCATACCGGATTATGCCGAGCTGTCAGCAACATTAAATAAATTAACTCAGAAAGGGGTAAGATTTAAATGGAGTGTAGAGTGCAACGAAGCTTTCAAAAGCATCCAACGACGGTTCTTTGAAAAACCCTTTATTTTACAGCCGGATTTTAATCAGCCATTTTATCTAAATACAGACGCGTCCAAAACAAGCATCTCCGCCGTCCTTATGCAGAAAGGCGAAAATACACTACAGCCCATACTTTACTATAGTAAAATTCTGAACTCCGCCGAACAGAAATACGCAGCAATAAAATCGGAGTTAATGGCGATCTACTACGGCGTTAAACATTTCAAAAATTTCCTTTACGGATCAAAATTTTTTATACTCTCTGACCACAAACCTTTACAATACCATCTTAGTCTCACTAACCCAGCGAATATGATTTCAAGGTGGTTGTTGGAACTGGCCGAGTTTAACTTCGAGTTCATACATGTCCCAGGTAGTGAAAACCTGCTCGCGGATTATATCTCGAGAGATCCTCTGTTAGCGGATCCTGATGACGATGAAGAGCCAAAACACCCGCTGATCAATACGCTCACCTCTTCCCAAGCGGCCGTTACGACAGAACAAATTCTGCAAGAACAACTAAAAGATACTACATTAGGGGCAGTACGCAAAGCTTTAATAATGCGGGATCCCACGATCTCCAAGAATTTGCACAATTATTACATTGACCCGCACACAAATTTATTAATGTTTCGTGCCCAACACACCTATTCCTCGAGGGAATGTAGCATCCCAAATCGAATCGTCATTCCCCGCTCACTTCAGGCTGAGGCACTTAAATTGTCGCACATCACGCATCAGGGAGTCCAGAAAACTTATGACATCCTGTCAAAACATTATTTTTGGATAGGCGCATACGCTGACACTCAAAATTACGTAGCTTCCTGCGAAATATGCCGTTCATTCAAAGGGGTCCATCCTCCTGTTCCCCTAGGAAGAGTCCCGTTACCTTCAATTCCCGGTGAATTCATCTCGCTGGATATTGTCGGGCCGTTTCCGATTACAAAAAAACAAAATAAATACATCCTCACAGTGTTAGACCACTTCAGTAAGCATATTGAACTTTTCCCCCTTAGTGATATTTCGGCGGAAACGGTCGCTCAAAAATTAATATGGTATATCACCGCTTACGGTAAACCGAAGCGAATACTTACTGACCGCGGAACTCAGTTTACATCAACACTTTTTAAAATTCTAGCTCAAAAATTAAATGTACCCGCCATGTTATCTTCAGCTTTTAATCCACAATGTAATGGGGCCTCCGAGCGCATAAACATTCAACTTAAACACGCCATGCGGTGTGCGGCGAAAAGTAACAATTCTTGGGAAGAGGCGATGATCATGCACAAATGTATTTATAATGCCACTCAGCATTCCGCCACAAAGGAGACGCCAAATTTCCTCTTTTTTGGAAGAGATCTTCCTTTATTTCTAGACACGGACAATTTAAATATCGATCCACCGCCTTTATTCGGTGATTACGCAGCAGAAAAAATTAGAGCTATGACAAAGGCATATGAAAACGCGCTGAGAAATATGAAAACCGCACAAGAAAAGCAAGAAGAGAGACAATTACTCAAAGCGAAACCCCGAACCCTAATTATCGGGCAAAAAGTCTTTGTGCGTAACCATCAATCGGCTATCGGTAAGAAAACCTTCAGGGGACCTTATAGAATTACGAATCGCCTTACGCCCCACACTTACAAATTACGGCTAATCGCGGACCCATACGCTACGGAAATAAATTGTAATATCAATCGAATATACGAATTGCCTGAGCGACGAGAGCACTTGCGCCCAAAGGTCACGATAACCGGTAACATTCGCGAGGACCCGCAGGATACATTTTCCCCGTTCTCGGAAATGACCCCCCAAAATGAGGAAGAGAATTTTTTCCCCTATGACGAAGATTTCGAACCTTGCCAACAGTCGCGGGGAGCGCAGTTGACACAGGAACAGGTCGCTAATGTTCCGCCAAAGGAGAATCAGGACAATGAGCAGACGGTCTCGCAGCCATCAAATCTTCGGGGGGCAACCCATCAGTCAAAAACGCCTTTTATTCAAACTAGATATTTTCTTCGACAGCGAACCCCAAAAACCTAAACTACAAAATTTTTTTTTTCTTCCGCCTCGCGGGTTAGAGTCACGGAAAGACCGTTTTGGGAACTGGCCATTCTCAAAAAAATTGTCTGACCAGTGGCTGCGTACATGGGAAGGCTCAGTTTGACGAACTCATTCGTTTTTCACATATAATCTGATCAACTATATGGTATTAACGATGGGCTTCTGAAAACCGAGTTGTAACAAGTAATTTTTTTTTTTTCTCTCCTTTCGGTTAAGTTTTATTTTGACAAAAATAAGTTTTTTTTTTCTCTCTCTTAACTCTTCGTCTTCTGTTATATCGCTATGAGATATCTATATAATTTTTTTTTAGGAAGCTTAGCAGACTTTAGAATTTTCGTCGTGGGTTCATTTGTGCGCATAGTTTAAATTCAATTTGACGATGTTTCAGTGTACAAATCTGATGATAGAGCAAAATTTGGTCAATTTCGTTGGGGAATGAATGAATAAATAAACAAAAAAAAAAAGAAAAAAAGGAAAATTTAAAAATTAAAAAAAATATATATATATTATTAAAAGATTAGCGTGTATTGTGTTTTATTATTGTGTTTTATTATTATTATTATCATTATTAGTACTATTATTATTGAATGCATGGATAGCACATTATATGTTTCACACAAATGGCAGCGCAAGGAAAAGAGAACATTTTTACTCTTTCCGCGAGTTAAACACATAATGGCGATTATGCACATTTGCCAACGTTTTTGAAAATTTCATCTTCGCTGTACGATTTTAGCGGAGAGATTTCTATTTCTGTAAGATAACCCTTTCTTTACATTTTAATCTCTGATCAGATGTGTTGATCGAGCCACTATTTTGTTATTATTTGTTTTACAGGGTATGCATACCATTTTCTATGATGTTACTTAATGTTGGTCAGAGTTAATGTAAGCTTAAAGAAAACTTTATAAATTTTGAATTTTTTTTTTAAATCAGTAAAACTTGCAGCACTATAAGGGGAGATTTTGACCTCCTGAACTTTTACAACTGATGTCATTCATGATTTTATTTTACTGCCATTGTGACTTTTGTGCAATTGGAGTCTATTTTGCTGAAGCGAATGGAGCCAATCCGTTCTTCAACCCCTACAGACTGTGGCGTGCCAGCACGCCTAGAAAGGGGGGGGGAGTGATTGTTGTGAAGGATCCACAATTTGAACATTTTGAACTCCTTCCAACGTTATAGCCATTTTGTTCTTCCAACACGATTACGGGGCATAAAACGGCCATATTGGAACTGCACCAATTTTCCAAGAAACATCACCCCTCCTGAATTCCGCAGGACGCGGGAAAGAAATTCCAGGAAATTCAACGGACTTCCAATTTTCTTGGAAATAAGCGTACCACGTGGGTCAACCATGGGAATGTCATAGCATCCTGCCCTCGAATAAAAAACTCGAAGAGGCAATAAATTTACGTGAATAACTAACCTGGGGAGGGGTTATGATAAAGATTGGGGGAGCCCCGAGTGTGGGAGAAAACGACGTTCGGAGAGAGAGCGAGGGAGCGATTGGAGGTAGCGAGCTGCAAGAGAGCCTGGGAAGGAAAGACGCCCCCGTAAAATGGCGAGATACCCGTCTTCAACCGCCAGCACCGAATCCTGTTGCATCCGCCAGTGAAATGCCACATGAATTTCTACCCGATGCCTAAAGCCTCCTCCTGTAGAAATGCCCTCAACGATGCCACGCTATGCTGTTTTCATCAAACTCCCCAGGTTGGTCATAAATTCCCCCTCTAAATAGTGCTCATGCCTTCTGAGAGATTACGAGACTTTTATTTCACTCGACCCGTAATGGTTATGCCGCAGGAAGCGGATGAAGTATGCCCTAATTCGGTTAAAAATATGTATAGCCAAGATCTTAAATATAATATGTAAACCCGTCCTTTTCTTGTAATATATTGTATAATAAATGTTGTTATTTTTATATATAAACGCATAGTTACCTTTGGAGTTCACCTCCCTAAATTTACACAACGCAAAGGGGTATCTCTGGTACCCCTCATAACAAACCCCATTGGATTCGCTCACCTCAATGCTAACCTATGGAGAAAATTTGTCCACGGATTGCCGACTTGGATTCAAAGATTTAAAAAAAAAAAAATTGTACTCCGTCATAGAGAAAGAAATTTTACATTTGTGCACATTTTTCGTTTTAAAAAAAATGCAATTAATATTTTAAAATTTAAATTATTCTGGGAAAAATCTTGTATAGTGTGTTTTAAACGCTCATAAATTTCTTCGGTGGACGAAATTTATAAAATGAATCCTGTAGCGCTTTGCAGAAAAGTTCGGGCTATCTGACAATACCAATTTTATTTGATTATCAGCATTTATGTACCTGTAAATAGTTGAGAAAAATGTATTTTAAATAAAAAATTTGGGGGCAGCGCTTAACCCCCTCCCTATAGAGAAAAAGGCATTACAATCCCTCAAAATGTCAATCCTAAGGGGGGTGGAATTCTCGAACTGTCAACTGGACTCCTCCCACCACAAGAGTCTGCAAGAAGAGGAAAAGGGAAATACGATTTTTTTTCTTAGTACATAGCAGCCTTAAGCGCAATCAAACGACGCAGGGGGGAGAAACGGCATTTCAAACTCTGTATTAAAGGAAAGTTACGCAGAGGGTTTCTGAGTCAGAAATCACATTTTAATGTTGGTTCTTTGTGAGAAGATCGTGTTATGCCTCGTATAAGAAGGACAAACGGCTACCAGCACGTGTCGGAATTCGATAGCGGCAGGATAGGGATGCGACATCGATGTCGATGTTTTCAAAACATCGATGTTTTAATCATCGATTTATTGAAGCCGATTTTTTTTTAACATCGATGTTTTGTGCTTGATGTTTTACGTTGTCTCGATGTTTTTTTTTAATGAAAAAGTACCGTAATTAAAAAAAATTACCACTTAGAATAATTTTCACTCTCAGTAAATGTAAGTCTGAGTTCTGAAAAGGACGAATACAAAAGGGGGAATGATTCCTTAGCAAACAGACAAATGGCAATTAACCAATGAACCAATCAGAGCGCTTGGAATGTTCCTGACACTCCAGAACCTTCCAGGGGGTTTTATTTTACAAATAGTATATACACGAGTGCATCCAATTAAGTCTTTGTTTTGTGCTGGTTTTATATAAGTTGACGTTCATATTATTAGTAAGATGCCTCCCAAAAGTACCGTTTGGAAATATTTTTACAAAACCACTGACAAATTGGCGAAATGCAATATTTGCCTTAAGTCCCTCAAAACTTCTGGCAATACCATGAATTTATCTGGACATTTGAAGGCAAAACATGGCGGTATTTACAACGAGAATTTCGAGTCATCAATGTAGCCCAAAGCAACCAAGTTTTTGTCATTTGTGTCTGCCCAATCAGAGAGTAAAATTAAATCACCCCTCCCCCCACGACTAACGGAAGTAACATTAATGTTAGAGATTACTAAACCAGTTTTAAAACATGGATGTTCTAAAACATCGATGTTTAAAAAAATCGATGGTTTTGGGGCGATGTTTTATTAGCATCAATGCTTTAATACTGAATATCGATGTTTCAAAACATCGATGTTTTGTTATCGATGTCGCATCACTAAGGCAGGATCGTGGCCTATCGAGAGTGAGGTTTATCGTCCCGCGATATTGCTACTCGCATTGGTCCGAATCCAACGACTGTCATGCGAATATGGAATTTATGAGGTCAGGAGGGTCATACTGTACGCCATGTAGTATCTCAAGGCCTCCCGTCACTAACGCCCGAGAGGACAGACATGTGGTCAGGTCGGCCTTGCAAGATCGTATAGCCTGAACTTGAGTCAGGAAATGGGCTTGTTTGCAGCACGATAACTACCTGCACGGACAGTCCCACGACGTCTCGTGAAGCACGGACTGTCTGAACGGTGACGTTTATTGTGACTTCCCTTGACATTGCAGCATAGGGAAGCGCGGCGACAGTGGTGCGCCCAACGACAAAACTGGATACAGGAGTGGCACTACGTCGTCGTTTTAGACGATTTCCCGGTTCTGCGTGCAACATTATAATAGACGTATTCGTGTCTGGAGGCACCGAGGAGAACGCACGTGGCCTGCTAGCATTCGATATCGTCATACGGGCCCTGCACTTGGTGTGATGGTATGGGAAGCCATTGAGTACACGACACGAACACCTCTTGTTTGAGTCGTTGGTAATCTTAACAGCCAGCGTTACATTTCTCAGATCTTAAAGCCGATGGCTGTGCCCTATCTTTGAGGCCTCGGAGACGTCATCTTTCAACAAGACAGCGCAAGACCACATGTTGCCCGTCGTGTCCTGACCTACCTCGACATAAGGGTGTTCGACTATTGTCCTGTCCAGCACGTTCTCCGGATCTCTCACCCATTGAAAACATCTGGTCATGCGTTGCTGAGATACAGGGCCGCCACCGCTCTCAAGCCACCATGATTCATGAAGTGTGGCATAGACTTGAAGCAGCATGGATTGACTTACCCGTGTCTGTCATCCAATCCCAGATCGACTCGATGCCCATTAGGGTTAGAGCCGTTTTAACTGCCAGAGACGGCAGCTGTGTGTACTTATTTTGGACCCTGTATACTCCCAAACTGCCTACACATTTAATCATGTTTTCTTCCTACTATGCTGTATACGTACAATTAGTAAAGTTTTGTTATTTGCTTTCCTTCCTGGTGTTGCAATTTTAATGCAGTGTATTCAGTATCACATTCTCTGAATTAATTTTTAGAGTAATTTTTTAATAAATAAAAATATATACCTATCTACCTCAAATTCTTGTTGAAGATGGCCTATTAAAATTTTTCTCGTTTTGCCAATTCTCTAAAAGTTTTTCCCTTTTCTGGTCTCAATGAGACATGACTAATTAAGTAAATAAAGGTTTCTAGGGGATCAAGATATCCTTTTTCTTCATAAATAACGAAATTTTTATAAATATCGTAATTTATCAAAACCTTGAAGCTATGAAGCTACTACATGAAACTCCAGTTTAAATCAAGTGATTTATCTCTCAACATAGGCGGTCCATGCGCCAATATGAGTCAGTAAAAATAAGAAAACTTTTATGGATAATGAAAAAATATAAATAGTTTAATCTTAATGAAGAAGTTTTTAAAAATTTAAAAATATAAAAATATAAGCGAATATTTAGACTGTTTTTTTATAAACTCCTGAATTTGAGGTTATGAGAAATACATTTTGAATGCCTATTTCCAAACTTTGTTGTGGTTCTAAGAATTCTACTAACTATATCTGTAACTGTAGCAACAGCTGAGTGTCGTTTTAATAGGCTGAAAATATTTAAGAATTATCTATGAACAACAACTCAAGTGCGATTGAATGATCTGGAAATAATTTCTGTAGAAAATGTGAAAAACAGTAAATTAAAGAGATGCAATCAAACAATGTATAAAGGATCAAAGATTGGTTTAGAAATTATTTTTACTACATAGCAAACTATATTCAAATTTATTTACTTATTCTACTTTTTTAAAGTTCTGTCTTTTTTTAAAATTTTTATGGTTTTTAAAAATAAATACATATTTTTCCAGAAATGTCCGTTATTCTATTAAATAGACAATTTCTAATAGACATACAGTAAAACCTCATTTATCCGGACTAACTGAAACCATTGGGAATCCCGATAATCGAAAATTCGGATAATAGAGGTAATAAGCAAAACAAAATCCTTAACTAAGCAGACTTATCGTTTATTACGATAAAAAAACCATGTTTTGTAACAAAATTACGTAGTATTGTTTACAAGACATTAAAAAATATAAAAATAACTTTTCTGATTCAATCCACGTCAACGCCTTATGACACTCTAGTAAAGCTTCCTTAAACTAAACAAAAAGCATTTTATTACCATAATTTATTGAATAATCTATGCAGGAATTATACATTGAATAAAATTAAAAAGCGAATATTTGGCGTACTTATAGTTACTTTCTTGCTATCATCGTTAAGCAGTATTTTCTGAATGTGAACATTAAATAAATAAAAGTCTACAAATCCGAAACGGATTATCCGAAGATCTGGATCAACGAGGGCCGGATAAACGAGGTTTTATTGTATATTCATTAATTAAGAGTCTCTCCCCAATTTTGTAAAGGCGTCGTTTTTAAAACTTTCCTTAGGCACCACAATTGATCGACCCGGCTCTGTCTTTAAGTATTTTCTAGGTCCGGTCTGTTTAGCCCTGGTGTATTGAAAGATGACCGTAGATTTCAAAAAATCTACTAACCAATCAACTCTTTCATAAGAAAGTAACTCAGGCTTACGTGTTATTAAGGCTGCTATGTACTAAGAAAAAAAATCGTATTTCCTTTTTTCTTTCTTGTAGACTCTTGTGGTGGGAGGAGTCCAGTTGACAGTTCGAGAATTCCACCCCCCCTTAGGATTGACATTTTGAGGGATTGTAATAGCTCTCTCTCTATAGGGGGGTTAAGCGCTGCCCCCAAATTTTTTATTTAAAATACATTTTTGTCAACTATTTGCAGGTACATAAATGCTGATAATCAAACAAAATTGGTATTGTCAGATAGCCTGAACTTTTCTGCAGAGTGCTACAGGATTCATTTTATAAATTTCGTCCACCGGAGGAATTTATGAGCGTTTAAAACACACTATACCAGATTTTTCCCCCAAATAATTTAAATTTTAAAATATTGATTGCATTTAAAAAAAAACGAAAAATGTACACAAATCTAAAATTTCTTTCTCTATGACGGAGTACAATTTAAAAAAAAAATCTTTGAATCCAAGTCGGCAATCCGTGGACAAATTTTCTCCATATGTTAACATTGAGGTGAGCGAATCCTATGGGGTTAGTACATAGCAGCCTTAAGCGGAAAACAGAGAAAATCGCAATTTCAAAACCACTGTTGTCGAAATGGATCATATGCTAGAAAATCTTATTCACATTTTGGTTTCTTTATACTTAGGTTTTGTAAATTGCATTTAAAAATGATCATAAATCTTTGGCTTAAATCTGAATATTTCTTCGGCCCCGTATCGTAACATTGGCGATCATTTAACGAAAAATGGCTTCCTTTTTGTTAGGCTATCAAAAGGAGTTCCAAACTGAAAGGGATTTCCCAAGCATCAGTCGTGAATTCACCTAAAAGAAAATTCTCCGAGGTTCAGTTAAACATTTGAAAAGAACGTGCTCTGAAAATAAATGGTTAAAATAGTTATTCAGAGCATCATTTATTACACAGAGTGTTAATGTCTTTTTCTGGACACAGGCGTGGTTCGAACTTTGATG
Source organism: Dolomedes plantarius (assembly GCA_907164885.2). Lineage (NCBI taxonomy): Eukaryota > Metazoa > Arthropoda > Arachnida > Araneae > Dolomedidae > Dolomedes > Dolomedes plantarius. Next base: position 29,308,365 of record OU015498.1, on the reverse strand, counting down.
GACGTATACGGAACAAGTGCATGTGCGTGCGTCTATGCTTCGACTATCAAAAAAAAAATAAATCGCTTTATTACGCTACTCTCGTTTGATAATATCAATCAATCACAATGAGTCGCGGAAAAAAAATCGAAATAAATAATGAAAAGTAATGTCGATAATTGATTCTATGAACTACTTCGGGTAATATGAAATTCTAGGTATTATACAGGAAGAAAATATGGAGCGAAAAGTGTTCTCGGCTTTCGTTTGAAACACTGGTGTAAAGCAGGAAGCTATATCTGCAGTTATGGATCTAATTTTTTTAAATGCTTCAGAACAAATAGGTCAAAAGCTCCAGAATATAAAAATTATTTCAAAGTTCTATGCATATGTGATTACGTTATCAAAACACCTAATGACTATGACTCTGGTATTCGGTACTAGATTTTGCTTTTTCAAGTACAGTGATTTTCGCTTATAAGAATTACGTTTGTTATTACTGTTTTTGATTCTTATAAGCGGTTGATTCTTATAGCCGGAATTTAGGTTTTTGGACAGGAACACACACACCTATATATACATATATTAGATAATTAACTATAAAATACTCTTTAATTTACGTTAATTATCTTTTATTAACATTATTTTTATAATTTTAAAAATGCAACTTAATTTCTAGACCTATTAGTAGATACACATGATTATAGTAAGAGAAGAAAAAAAAAATCTAATATTTGTTACAACATACCTGCCTAACAGTTTAACATTTCAACTACAGGAAGGGTGCAAGAAAAAGTTTTCTATGTTAGTTTGACGTAATGAAGTTTTCAGGAGGCTGTTTATACCTCTTTCAATACCAATAGTCTCAGACCAAGATTCACCTTCTACTAGCTTACGTTTCACGGTTTGATAACGTGCTGAATCTCATAATGTCATGTTTTCCTAACTGATAGTGGGCCGGACGATGGCCGAATAGCTAGGGCGCTGGCATTCGGTACCGGAGTCTGTGGGTTCGAGTCCCACTCTTGGCATGGATGTTTGTAGCCGTTCGGAATCGGCTTTAAGCTGTAGGTCCCGGTCTAATTAGCCCTCGTGTAGCAAAAAATGACCGTAGCGTTCCAAACCAAACCAAACCAAACCAAACCTAACTGATAGTGGACACTTTCCCGAATATTTATGTGTTTCAGAGTTCAGGAAGCCGCAACCAGGATGTGATGGTGCATTCACATTGGACAGAGCTCTCTCCCCGACTGTCCTGTCAACATTAGTCACGGTAACATTAGACACGGTATTTAGAACCACCCCCATTCCAATGAACACGTGTCTTCCAGATATTCCCCCATTTAGAACCCCCCCATTCAAGCCGCCAAAGACTTCGTGTTGCTTGATCTAGTGTCCCCCGCCCCCACTGTCACCATTTGACCCCCGGGACCTCGAGTTTGCCTTTGATGCAATGCATACGGACCGCCAGAGCGAGCGATCCGACGCAGGGAACAGAGTACAGAAGACATAAATCACTGGAATAGGCAGAGAGCACTGTGCAAGTCTGTACGCGCTATGAGAGGTGGGAAAAAAGAGTTCCTGTCTTTGTTTGTCAGTGTAGACCGAATCCGCACGGGTGAAATCGAATCCGCACGGGTAGGATGCCCCTGGATCAAGCTAATAGGACAGTGTTTAGCTAAAGCGTTTAAGGGGAAACTATTATGTTAAGTCTAACAAAGAAAGGAATGCATTTTACGACTGTATTCCATCCCATCTTATCACTCTTTCTTTTTAAAAGAATAAAGAAAGAACTTCGTGCCTTTTTCGGGTTTAAGTGGCTTTTTCTGAAAGATGACAGGAAAGCGAAGAGTGTAAACTGATTCTTATAACCGGTGAATTGATTCTTTAAAGCGAAAATTTTAACATGGAAATAATACATTTGTTTTTGTTTTTGCGATTTTGATTCTTATAAACGGTTGATTCTTATAACCACTGATCACTATAAGCGGTGGTTACTGTACCATAATTACCATTGTTGTTGGTAAGCAGTTTGAAATCGGCTTTAGACTGTGGGTCCAGATCTGTTTATACTTAGAGTAGAAAACGTTTCAGTAACGGATCGACAGAACCAATCTGAAGTTATAATATAACTTCTGATGGCTCACTTCTTTCAACAACGTCATACCTCAAAAAAAAAAGATTTTTCAGTAGAGTGATTTTAAAGTTTAAAAGTACATTGAAATGTATTGAAAATAAATTTTAATTCTGCTCTCTAGCGGCTAAATATTGAGCGGGGAGATTTGACGATCTTGCAGAGAAAAATATAAAAATGATTATAGATAATAGATCAATAGATCATTATCTATAATCATTTAAGATTAATATTAATAATATTAATATTTATCTATATTCATTTATAATTTTCATTTTAATTATCTATAATTATTATTGTCTATTATCTATAATCATTATTGTTTATTATCTATAATCATTATCTATGATCATTATCTATAATGATTATAGATAATAGACAATAGATCATTTCTTTGGATTTAACCTTTGGTACCATGTATCTATCACTTGTATTTTCGCATGTATAAACACGTTGTTCTCGAAACCTAAATACGAACCTGTAGGCAGACATAAAGGATGTTATGGTACAGGTAGCTATCAATATTTTTAGAAATTTTTTGAACAATTGTGCGAGGTTTGGAAGGAGAGTGTACTTTTTTGGTGACTGTACTTAAATGGTAGATGTGTTTAACACGCTTTCACGTCAACAACTTTGTCAGTATTGAACTATGCTTTGAATACGTATCAGCAAATCTGAATCCGATCATTTTATGTGACAGTTTTCAGCAAAAGAAAATTATGTATATAAAAAAAATCTCTGATTTTTGTGTTGTGAAAAATTCGCAGTTGCGATGATCAATTCAAGATGGTGAAAAAAAAACTGCTTTACCACACCCACGTACGCTGTTGTTTGTTATTGCATGTTGGGGAATCGGTCATTTTTTTTTCCAAGAAATATTTTGATCGCAAAACAAACATGCACTAAAACAGTGATGTTTATCACAAGCCATTTGACCTAAAAAAAATATCGCTCCAACATTGTGTCAACCCCGATATGTTAAGCCGTCCATTGATTATGAGCAGTTGTATATCAAATGTGGCGAAATATTGCAGGCACGTGACCGGGATATTTAATCATTAGTTCAATTTGGAGCCAGTGAATGTGAGTGCGATAAGAATTCGATAGTGCGAAAGCATTAAAAGTAAAGCATTCAATAACCTTATTAGCCGAAACAATTAATTGATAAAACACAAAATCAGATAGCTATTGGAAAGTAGAAGGAGCGATAGTGAATTCAATAAAATGCATATTTACGGCTCTGCAACCGGAACTTCATGTAAGGAACATGGTTCCTTTTTTCAAGAGGAAAGAGAAATGGGTCACTGGGGTAAGACCAGAAGTGGCGAGAATTTATGGGTCTTCAACTACACGAGGATCTCTTTGGCGATGAAAGTTTGAAATTTTAGAAAATGTTATGGAGGCTATTCTCAATAGCTGTCTTTAATGGAACAAGGTCCTTAAAGGGACAAGGGACCTTCAAACTCGAATTTCTTAAATTTCAATTTTTAACTTTATATACAAAATGAGCATAATTATCTTTTTTACTGCATTAAAAACCCTTAGAATTCAAAATAAGGAATTTTTTGCAGAATAATGACTGTTTTTCAAATTTTTTTCAAAAATGCTAACGTTATTCAAAATGCTCTATGCGCATTCTATATTAATTAAAGTCTTTAAATTTTTTATTATAAGTTTACTATAAGTATATAAATAAAAAATGTGCATTTAATTTTTTTAAGTAGAAATCTAAAGTCTTGAATATTTTTTTTTTCTTTTCTGTCTGTTATTTTTTTATGTTTTTACTTTATTTTATGGTCTATAAATTTGAAAAATATTAGTGATTTCAAAGAATTATGCATGGTTTTGTGACAAACACTTTGACAAACACTTGTGACAAACAAGAAAATGAATACGCATGGAGCCTTTTGAAAAAGTCTAGCATTTTTGAAGAATTTTTTGATAAACAGGTCTAATTCCTCCACAGAATACTTATTTGTGAATCCTAAGTATTTTCAGTGTAGCAGAAAAGAATATTAATTATACTCATGTGGTGTATAGAGTAAAATATTGAAAGTTAAAGAAGAACGAGATTGGAGGTCCCTTCTTCCCTTAAGGGAAATTTTTAATATTTTACTCCATATACCACATGAACATAATTAATATTATTTTCTACTACACTGATGACACTTATAATTCACAAATAAGTACTTTGTGGAAAAATAAGACCTGTTTATCAAAAAATCCTTCAAAACTGCTGGCATTTTTCAAAATGCTACAAGAGCATCCATTTTCTTCCAATTTCTTCCAAATTTCTCAGGATTGTTAATGGAAGTGTTTATCACAAAACTGTGCATTATTCTTTGAAATCACACATAATTTTCAAATTTATAGACCATGAAATAAAGTAAAAACATAACAAAATAACAGGAAGAATAGAAAAGTAATTATTTAAGACTTTAGAATCTTACACAAAAAATGAAATGCTCAATTATATTTATATGCATACGGTAAAGTTATAAGAAAAAAATTAAGGTTTTTAACTGATACGGAAATGGAAATACTGAATCATTTTGGAAAAATGTAGCATTTTTGATAAAAAATTGAAAAACAGGCATTATTCTATAAAAATTCCTTATCTTGAATTCTAAGGGTTTTCCATGTAGTTAAAAATAAAATAAATTTATCTCATCTATTTATATATATATAAAACAGTTCCGTAACTGACTGACTCACTGACTGACTGATTGATTGACTTACATACAACGCACAGACCAAACGGCTGGACCTAAAGGGTTGAAATTTTGCATGGCGATTCTTCTTATAGTGTAGGGGTGCACTAAGAAAGATTTTTGAAAAATTCTTCTTAGATTTTTCAAAATTAAATTTTTAAGCTGTTTTAGTAACTTTTTTAAAGTTTGCATTTAAAATAATAATTTGGGGGTTATAAAATTTACATCACGAGAAAGATCATAAAAATTCCTTTAAAATGAAATCTTTTTCGAATCTTTACCTCCATTTTCTAATCTTTGGTGAATTTTTAACGATTAAGTTTTAGAATTTAATTTATTAAATGCTAATCACGGGATTTCTTTTTCTGTCCTTTAAATTAATTTATCGTCACGTTCATAGCAACGAAATAGACAAAAAAATATTTTTTTCTTACTAATGCGGCAGACAATTGGAAATTATCCCAAAAAATATTAAAATACAGTAAAAGATATGTTCCTCAAACTGTACTATATTAACTGTACTGTATTCTTTAGTATGTTCTATTAGATTTAATTTGAATATTTTCTTCTACATTATTTTATCTACAAAAATATCCGTTACGATTTTTTTCTAAATATATTTTTTCGTTTTTTTTTTTTACATCAATTGCATACATTGATCGTTGTATTTATTATAAATATATTTAAACATATTTTTGGCATTAATTGCATACATTGACAGTTGTATTTAATTTGAATGTACTCTGTAGCGAAGTACGGTTTTTCAGCTAGTAATATATATAATTGTTCCGGTTCGAATCATTCATAGTTTAATAATAACATTGTCAATTTTGAAAAATGTAAAGTTGTGGCATTTTTATAGCCTTCAAAAATTGCAATCACTTCTAACTATCACATGAACAAAAATTTTGTAAAATTGACTGGCATCAATGAGTAACCCACCGTTGAAGCTGAAAAATTTTGAGACTCTTTCCATCTCACATGTCATTTTTCGAAATTTTAAAAAATCCTATATGTTTGTGCCAAGTACAATATGAGTAAAATTATACTTTTTTAAAGAATCTATTTGCTTTAATGAAATTCTGCTCATAGATCGGTAGTAACAAAGTATTAACGCGAGGAATTGCTCTAGTTCGAAAGCTGAAGGGGAAATACCATGTCCACCATAAATACTTAAAATTAATTCGTGTTAATACGGTCGGAAGAATATTAAATTTCACGAGGCTAATCGATATTGATAAAAAATCATAGAATGAGCGAATTATAGAATGATAAAGAATTATAGAATGGGTATTATGGCATCGTTGTTTCTTTTTTTTTCTTTCTTTTTTTGTTTTTTAAAGAAAGAAATCTAACCATTTGCTTACGGGGCCTATAGCCATCACCGATCCCCTCTTTAGAACGGGAACTTTCATATCCCCTTTGTAAGAACAGCCATTAAGGGGTTTATATTGTAGCGTCACGACAAGGCAATTAATTCTCTCTGAGGCATTTTGAAGAAATTTCACAACTATTGATCCCTACCAAAGAAAGACAGAGTTCTAATTAAAAGCGAAGGACAATTTTTTAAAACAAAAACTCAACAATTTATTAACAAAGCATTAACATTTAAACAGTGCAACATATTCAATTAAAATCCCGTGCAGATTCACAACGTACGGAGCCTAAAACACAAATCCGCACAGGCCGCGTTCTCTAGCGTCTCTCCCTCAGCGAGGGGGTCGGCAAACGTTCGTGACATTTTCTTCGTAGACGCCGAACTTTATTACCTTGCAGAAACGTTAGCATGACAGCTTTACTGGCTGATCTGCGGGGAAACGTTTTTTAATCCCCCACGTGTTCCGAACTGGTGGAACCGAGCAACACATTCCTTGAAAAATACGCAGCTGTGTTTCAAGCTCTTGTGGGGTCTCGGGAAAAAATAAGACCATATTTCCAGTACGCTACAATATATATATATATATATATATATATATATATATATATATATATATATATATATATATATATTAATTAATATTGTTTCTGTATTCCGTTTTGGTTGTTTATTGTGTTAAATTTCATGTTTATCCCGAAAAGGTGCCCTCTGTTGGACATTTTGGAACTAAATTTTTTTTTTTCGAAATTCCGTGAGCGCATCTCGTGTATAGCCCATATACAAAATTTCGTTACATTCGGTTCACCCATTTGCGCTGTAGGATGCCGTTTATAGGGGAAGTTTAATTATAACCACCCGGTATATATATATATATATATTCATTCTTGGGCCCGTATTCTTGGGATATATGCTATGCCGACCAGTAAAAAAAAGGTAAATTGTACCAGATATCCATCTTTTACTACTTAATTTGAAATTCACCTATTATACGTGGCTACAGAACTGTAAGTTACGAAGTCTGCTTTGTAATAGCGGGGTTTCCCCCCAATTGTCCTTTTCGTCCTGCAAAATAAAGATTTCAAAGATAATGTTGTAAATATTACCCAAGATTCCAAAACGTTTATTTCGAATCTTCGACATCCTGCTGAACGTGTTCCTATCGAAATTATCGGTTATGACGACAATGTTCTTAGTACTTTTCCTGTAGTGTGTTTCACTGATGGCAGTAAACTCAAGCATCGTGTTGGATTTGCCTTTGCTGTGTTTCAAGACGATGCCGAAATGGAACATTATATGTTTAGAATTCCTAATGAGTGTAGTGTGTTCCAAGCAGAATTGCCGTGTCTCAGTAAATCGCTCAAATGGATTTCGAACCACTGTACTGTGTCATCCAAGTTTCTTATTTGTACTGATTATCTTTCATCCTTTTTTTTTTGCTTAGTAATATTTCCTCCTGCAACAAAATTGGAGTGAATTTTCAAATCACTCTTTACGAGCATAAAGCTAGAGGAATTAGTGTTTGTTTTTCACACGTCCAAGGTCATTCTGGCATTTTAGTGAATGAAAGAGCCGATTGGCTTGCTAAGCAAGCTACAAAGCTAAACATCATTGATCCTGTGAGCATCCTCAAATCTCACATTCGCAACGAGAATCACAAAAAGACCATTCTCTTATGGAATGAGCTGTACCAGAATTCATCAACTGACTTTTTAACTATTTTTACCCACAATTTGGCACAGACTAAATAACAAGCATTTCTTCAGTGATTTTCACTTAACTAAATTTCTCACTGGCCATGGCAATTCCACTTGCTATCTCAACAAATGTGGATTGTCGGACACTGATCTGTGCTCCTGCAGCGTGGGCGGAATTCAAAATGTCGAACACTTGATTTTTGACTGCTCCAAGCTTACTGAAGGGAAAAGGGATTTTATTGTAGAATTAGACTCCTGTAACATTAAGTTTCCTCCTCCGCTTCATGTTTTGGTTGACCACAAAATGGCTTTTTTTCTCATTCTATAAATTTGTTGCCTTTGTTGCTTCAATTTTTAATTAGTCTTGTTTTTTTTCTGTTGTTTTATTCTTTGTTTTTATCTGTTGTTTCTACTTACTTCTGTAAGCCTTGTGCTGTACTTTGTGGTGCACAAAGGCTGCCTTATTAATGAATAAAAAATATTAATATATATTAAAACCGAAATGTCAAAAGACAACCCTATCAACATTGTAACGTCACTAGGTCCCCAACTCTCTTATGAGCCGTTACTTAGAGGGGGTGACTAGACCCCTTTTGGCACAGCTACGCTCCAACCCCTAGATCCCAAAGGGAGATCGAACACGGGAGTGAAGGGAGTTGGAGGTAAATTGACCCTCAGTGTTCAGGCTCAAAAGAGCCTTTCCTCATACACCACGATGTCCGAACAAGAGTGTGATAGTACGGTAATCATCCTGTTGTCCTTTAAAGTTCCTGGAGATAATTCCTGTAAAATATAATTTTGGATGTGAATGTTCTAGATAATTTTTATGTTTCTTTGATTGCCCTGAGAACGTTACAACAATTGGATCATGTGAAATTTGGGGATTGTCTGTTTAGCAATAAAATACTCATCTTAATCTGAAATCAATTGAGTTCTAACGTAATATTTTCTGTTATAATAAATACAAAGATGTTAATGCTACTGACAATTCAAAGCTTGAAAAAAAATTGAATGATTCTAGTTAATTTAAATATAAAAGACTACATTAAAAGAAATATTACAGCTGTAGAATTTTTTTTAGAGAAATACTGAAGATTATTTCGAAACAATGTCTGTGCTTTGTTTAACCTTGCTATTGTTCAAAAGTACAAATGGTTGAAACTAACTGAAATCAGAAGGTCACTGATCCCGCGCATAGTAAAATCCCAAATTTACAAGTCTCTATATTAATCTCTCAGGAAAATACATGGATTTATTTCCAAAACCTCCACAATTTTTTATGATTTTTTCTGTTTCTTTTCGATTGAAAAGATGATTTGTTTTGACATATAATCTGCAAAACTAAAAACATGTCTGTCTACAGGAAATTAAAGTATTCAATATCGTATGAATTTTTTTAATCCAAATGTTCTATAATCGTGAAATTTACGGTCATATTTCGTCTTGTAGCTTTTGATTCTGACTTAAATATTTAAAACTTTCAAAGTGCATTTAGCCGGGCTAATTAATGCTAGAGAGTTCGTGGAAAACAGGGGAGCATTTATAGTTCAAAATTGGCTAAAAAGGAATTTTCGGAAATTTTAAATGAACTACTTATGCTGATTTAAATTAAGTTTAATTAAAAAATACTAAAATATTTAAGTTACTTTTTAAAGTAAAAAATCTGTTTTATTTCTCTATTTGCAATATTACTATATATATCCGTCAGTTCGGGTTATATATAGGGATACGTAATTTTCGTATTTACGAAATAGATGCGAATAAATGCGAAATTTGCCGATAAGAGTGAATAAATGCGAAAATTATTTATTTTACTACTTTCCGGCAAAAACGCGGTGATTAATTACTTTTTAGGCGAAATTAGATAATAATAGTAATAATTTTTTAACATAATTGCTTAACTAAGACCATCCGCGGTCTTTAACTGAGAAATCTCACTCTCCTTCGGATTTGCTGCAAATTTCACCCGGACAGCTTTCCGTACCGGAGTCGAACCTAAAAATCTAACTGTAAAAATCAACCATCAAGTTTTGTGGAGCAATTTAGTAGATTTAAGAATGTCACTTGAGCGCCAAAGTAAAGGGTATTTCAGCTGCTTACAGTAGTCAACCAAGAGACTCCTATTGATGTTATACAGATTTTAATTGCAACGAAATGCTGCTACCTTAACTTTGCAAAGGCAGCTATACAAAGCCTCTGTAGTCTCGTTAACAGAGTAGATGCTGAGATATTTTAGCATGTATAACACAAAAATTATTGACAAAAGGCAAAGACTTAAGGAAAATAATCTGGAGACTACTACAATGTTAGCTTTAAACTAAGAATGTTGATGCTTACCTATCCAAGTAAGTAAAAATGTAATTTTTTTTCATAAATGCGAAAAATTTGAATTTATACCATATTTTTGCGAATAAATGTAAAATTTTATGTAATGCATTTTTTTTTGTTGCGAAATTTCGATATTTTTTATGAGAAATTTACGTATCCCTACTTATATAGAGTTCTTCAGTTCGCTTTGTTTGACAAGGGGTGAGGCCGTAGGTTCTAAACAATATAATTCTGTCTGAAATGATCCTTTCTGTAAAAAGCTTTTGAACTTTGTCACAATTTCAAGATTTTTACAATACTGTATAATGCAATAAATGAAAGAAACAGAAGTTGTCAATTATGTTATATAACCGTATATGTGTCTTTTTTGTTAACTAGGCGTTTTATATTTTTAGGTTCATAAAAGTAAGAGAAATGAATATGGACGTTTTTTTAAAATTTCTAATTGCTTTTTCTGTACATTATGATAGTATGGCTTTATTTTCAGCAATCTTTAACTGATATTAGTACCTATATCAAAAAATCAGACACAATTTCTAGCCTATCTGATCTTTCAGCTATATCATCCCATTTTTCATTTCTTTTGCTACTTATTTCAGCGTGTTTTCTATTTTGAATGATTTTATAGTTCCTTAATAATTTGGCAATATTTTTAGCAATATCTGTCATTTAGAAATAATTTACGCAAATAAGATTCATGAAAAATACAGGTTGAATTTTCAAGAAAAACAAAACAGTTAAATCTAGAACCAGTTTTACCTAGCTGAACGCCATGCGCGGTAACTGTCAGATATGTAGAACGAACACACCGAATCTGCATTGAACATACAAAACTAATATTTTTGCTTGTAAAGAGAAACCTTTCTAATTATTTTTCGGCTATATTCGCGTATTCATGCACGAACATACAATGACCCTATCAACTGTCTATCCGTCTGTAAAAAAAAGGGATCTAACTTATGAGCAAAACTGGGCTAACCAATTTTTCGTTTATAACCGAGTTTCGTTAAAAACGAGGTTACTATAAAATACTTCTTCCTACTTTTGAGAATTTTTCCTTATCTTATGCGTTGACATAAAGATACCAGCTGTGAAAGGGAAGAGAATAACTACGAAAAACCAACACAAAATTTGATTCCTTCAGGTCATAAAGTTTCTGTGAAACCTAACGAATGCAGTTGAAATAGCAGAACATTTTCTTCAGCCTGCGAGCATTAAATCTGCCCCGAAGGCTTCTAATTAGTAATGTAAAAAGACAGATCACTCATTTATCTGGCTGCTTTTCAGGCAGGATTAAAAATCAGAAGTTCGCCCTTTTTTAAAAAAGAAAAAACCGTAAAACCTTGACCGAAAGCTTTCCGTTGAGCAACCAGTTTTTAATCTTTATGTCTTACATAGAGTATATTCACCTTTCCCGTACAGCTAGGTCTCTTAATTACTGCTTTCAATTTTCGAAAGTGATTTTCAGTTGTTACAAAACTTTCGAACAAGGCCAGTTTTAACATTGATACATTGCTTTAATTTCTGTAATAAAGGAACATTGCCTTAACTCTGTAAAGTGCCCCATGAACATACATGCGAGTTTGTACACGATAGTAGATCGAAATAGCTTGCAAAAGATGATGTTAATTTGAAAATCCAATTAATTTTAGCTTGAACACAGATTCTCGAACTAAATCGCTCATTACACAGAATCCGTTAGAATTGTGTTAGCTCTGGCCCCGTCTTTAGCTGAAGAATTGCTCCGAAAATCCACCATGATATCATCTATATATAGAAAACAGTTCCGTAACTGACTCACTGACTGACATACAATGCACAGACCAAACCGCTGGACCTAAAGGGCTGACATTTTGCATGGCGATTCTTCTTATGGTGTAGGGGTGCACTAAGAAAGATTTTTGAAAAATTCTTCTTAGATTTTTTAAAATTAAATTTTTAAGCTGTTTTTGTAACTTTTTTTAAGTTTGCATTTAAAATAATGATTTGAGGGTTATAAAATTTACATCATGAGAAAGATCCTAAAAATTCCTTTAAAATTAAATCTTTTTCGAATCTTTACCTCGATTTTCTCATTTTTGGTGAATTTTTAAAGATTCATTTTTAGAATTTAATTTATTAAATGCTGATCACGTGAATTCTTTTTCTGGTACTTTAAATAAATTTATCGTCACGTGCATAACAACTAAATTGACAAAAATTTTTTTTTTCTTTCTAATGCAGCAGACTATTGGATATTATCCAAAAAATATAAATATTCCTTACGATTTTTTTATAAATATATATATATATATATATATATATATATATATATTACATCAATTATAGAATACATTGATCGTCGCATTTATTATAAATATATATATTTACTTTTTTGGCATTAATTGCATACATTGACCGTTGTATTTAATTTGAATGTACTCCGTAGCGAAGTGCGGGTTTTCAGCTAGTCAATCATAAAACTCCTCTTGTACAAGTGGTGCGAATAGAGGTTGATATTAATTGCATCTGAGCTGTGTTGTCTTTGACGTCACTCACATATTCTTTGATGGTTCAGCCAATAAAGAGCACAATTTAAATTCATGTCTACTTTTAGATACACATTTTTTAGCACTTCTTATACCTGAAGAAAATTATGGAATACTAAAATGTATACAATATATATTTGCACACCTTGTCTTTTAACAAAAATTTAAGCAATTACAATCGTTCAGTAGTTTAAAACGGAAATTTTACCTAAAATTTACAAACAAAAAAAAATCTCTCTAACTTGTCTATATATATAATACTGAAGCTCGAAAACCATTTAAATATACAAACTGAAATAATATTTTTGTTTTCTGCTTGAAATTAAAATGCAAACATAAACACACTTTTATTTATATCCAATAAAAAAAATGTTGCTACTTTATAACTTATTACAAACATTTTTATTTGTTTTAAAAGTCAAAACTAAAATGAAGCGAATACAAATAACATATTTACAAGCATGTCCCGGACATAAATTAAAATTAGTGTGCTGCGTTTGGTTGAGAAAATACGAGTGTGTGTTTAAAACTCCTTAATGATAGTTTACTGTTAGTCTTTTTGATCGCTAAGGTCATTTTTTGCTACGCGAGAGCTTAACAGACCGGGACCTGCAGTTTAAAGCCGGTTCCGAACGGGTGCGCACATCGTTGCTGCAGATTTTCTATAATAATAGAGTTTTGAAGCACACGAGGCAAAAGTTGGACAGATTATCCTAACACAGGATAAGAAACACATTAAGAAAATGTGTACAGTATTTCAGTATTATAGATAAAATACTTAATATGATTAACATTTGACAGCAGTAAATTTTTATATCATTTCCCCCTTTTAGGAACAGATTTTTTTTATCAAATGGCTGGGAGGTATTAAGCCTAGGCTCTTCTCCGGGGGGGGGGGGGGAGCCGGAAGTATGCGCCACTTCGCCTCATGCGTTGCACCACAGGGGTGGGTCCACAGTGCACCCGTTCGAAGCATACGCAATTTTGTACCGAAACATACGTAATTTTGTTTCACTACCCTTTTCAGAGCTCTACGGCTGCGTTCACTAATATTTTTCGGCCTGACACTTCGATTTTTTGTAGTTTCACTACTCTACGTTTCCACTTCACAATTACATCACTCACAGTGGATTTTGGCTTCTGTAGAATGTCTGAAATTTCACGAACTGATTTCTCACAAAGGTGTCATCCCACTATAATGCCACGATCAAAGTCACTAAGCTCCTTTGACTTACTCATTGTTTCACAAACGTATAAATATGACCTGGCAAACCACTATCAACACTTTTATAGCTTTCGGTTCAGCATCAAATTACGTCACCTGCCAGATCGACTTCTTTAGGGGGATGTACGGATACTTTTGGCCAGATAGTGTATATAATATGCATTCCCATGAGTAGAAATCATATATTCTATTAGTTATAGTTAGTTTTCCTGGATACTCAAATAGGATACTCAAAAAACCTTTGAAGGTATTTTAGATTGTCCAGTTGCATTTCCATTACTTTTTACTCAAAATATATATTACCATTGATTTTTTAATCTTCTGAAATAACTGCCATTTCTTAATACCCGTTTCTTTTTTGAAAATAATAACTTAATCATTTTATTAAATTTTCCATATTATTAATACTCCCCGAAGATAAAATAAAATTCTACTGAGTTCACTAAAGATAAACTTACCACTTCAAACCAACCAAATTGTTCTACATCAGTTTTGAAACCAAATTTGTTATCTTTTCCCTCGCTTCTTACAATTGCTTGTCAAATAGCTATCAAAATGAACAAATATACGGCTCTTTTTTTTCTAACAAAATCCATCAATGTAAATCTGATATTCACCCATAAAAATTACTTTAAATACGATTTCAATTTACTGAAATTAAAATAAGAACCCGGATACGGAAGTCGCGATTTCCCCCATTAAAATCGATGCCAGCTATTAGATGACAATAAACACACTTAATACCCATATGGGTCACACAGCTGCATGACACTTTAAAAAATCTCTTGCAAATGAGGCATCATACAGAGAGAGAGGCGTCTAATTAGATCGGTTCCAAATGAATCGACCGTTGTAAGTGTCGAAGGACTCGTCTTTTTTTCTTCTTAACTTCATTAGCGCATCTTTTTTCTTCATCGCAGGTATCATCTGATGATTATAGAAGGTTATTTCCACATTTATGCAGAAGAGACGGCATTTGCATATATCCTCTTTTTCATGTTGCGTTCTCTAAGGGATCAAATCCTTCTCCTGCTGAACTCGTCTGGATGGGGTCTAAAAGGTATGCAAGTTCATTGCCATTTCTTGGTGTCTAAATTTCAATTCCAGTTCAGCTAATGATATGATATTGGCATGGTTTTTGTTGGATGAAAATATGATGTTATCTGTACACTCTTTAAGTCATTTAAGCTTGGGCATTTTATAAATAGGCTATGCAAATCTATACTTATATATAAAGAGAGAGCGATTTTGTACGTGGAGGGTAATCTTCAGAACCACTGTACCTATTGGAAAAATTCTTTCACTGTTTGAAAGGTACAGTATTCCAGATGGACATAGGCTATATATTATGTATATCTAATCAGTAGAAATAAAGTTAGGGGCTTAATCCTAACAATCTCCATTGTTACCGCTTTTTGTGCCGAAGTCTTCAACGATCCTTATCGTGGTGCTATCGCGGTGGGCTTCTGTTCTGACGCTAGCGGTTCGAACCTAGCCGTTCTCCGGCACGCCTTTTTCTTTTAAAAAATTTATTTTAATTATTAACTAACATAAAATTAATTTAAGGTATTATTTAGGTTATTATTAACGTAAAAAAAGATTTACAGTTTATTGGCTATCAACTGGAAATTTATTGGTATAATATTTTGTTCAACCCGGACAAAGTCGGGACGGGCCGCTAGTATACTATAAAAAGAATTATTTATGTTTTGCTATCATTCTTATGTACAATGAATAGGAGGCTCTAAAAGCAAAGAAAATATATTTTAAAACAACAAATTTAATTAAATTAATCAATAATTAAATTAAATATTATGTTAATATAATATTATAATTAATTAATATTTGTTTAAACAACAAATTACATTTAATTAATTTAATAATTAATTAAAATTAATTAATCACCTTCTTTAGACGTTTTTATGGGCTTTAACTTTAACTTCCTCGGCTAACCTAGAAATTACATTTATTTTTCAGGCATCTTGAATATTGGATATTATTTTTTTCTACTCAGCTATTTCAAGTCATATAAAGTTATTTTTACTTAAAACATCGAGGGTTTTCAATTTTGCCTTATGTAATGTAATTTATGTTAAACAAAATTTAAAAAAATTTTTTTAGTATTATTTGTTAAACGTGATATCACGTTTCCCTCTAATATGCGATAAATATCAAAGAGATTTTGCATTTCCCTTTACATCTTCTTTAATTGTTTTAATTCAGCTTTTATGACAATTCTAAAAAGTGATTAACTCCCGATTTTATGAGGAAAAGATATAAAATAATCACCTGTGATTGAAGAGCTAAAGGCATTCTCACTTAATTAAATTGACAGCTCGGGTGTGGCAAATGAAAAACCTCTCTCGCAAAATATTTCCGATATTAATTCAAGTGAAATTAAATTTCAAGTGGAGGGATTTTAATAAATGTCCAAGAAAGTACATTATTCATAAAAACGAATACATGCCCTGAGAAGTAAGACCATAAATTTGAATATCTAAAATTAAGTGAGAACTAAAGGCTTTCTCACTTAATTAAATTGACAGCTCAGGTATACCTGTGTCGCAAAACATTTCCGATATTAATTTAAGTGAAATTAAATTTCAAGTGGAGGGATTTTAATAAAAGTCCAAGAAATTACATTATTTATAAAAACGAATACATACCCTGAGAACTAAGACCATAAATTTGAATATCTAAAATTAAGTGAGAACTTAAGGATTTCTCACTTAATTAAATTGACAGCTCGGGTGTGGCAAATGAAAAACCTCTCTCGCAAAATATTTCCGATATTAATTCAAGTGAAATTAAATTTCAAGTGGAGGGATTTTAATAAATGTCCAAGAAAGTACATTATTCATAAAAACGAATACATGCCCTGAAAAGTAAGACCATAAATTTGAATATCTAAAATTAAGTGAGAACTAAAGGCTTTCTCACTTAATTAAATTGACAGCTCAGGTATACCTGTGTCGCAAAACATTTCCGATATTAATTTAAGTGAAATTAAATTTCAAGTGGAGGGATTTTAATAAAAGTCCAAGAAATTACATTATTTATAAAAACGAATACATACCCTGAGAACTAAGACCATAAATTTGAATATCTAAAATTAAGTGAGAACTTAAGGATTTCTCACTTAATTAAATTGATAACTCAAGTATACCTGTGTCGCAAATGAAAAACCTCTCTCGCAAAGTATTTCCGATATAAATTCAGGTGAAATTAAATTTCAAGCCGAGGGATTTTAATAAAAGTCCAAGAAAGTACATTGTTTATAACAACGAATACATGCCCTGAGAACTAAGACCATAAATTTGAATATCTAAAATTAAGTGAGAACTAAAGGCGTTCTCACTTAATTAAATTGACAGCTCAGGTATGGCTGTGTCGCAAAACATTTCCGATATTAATTCAAGTGAAATTAAATTTCAAGTGGAGGGATTTTAATAAATGTCCAAGAAAGTACATTATTTATAAAAACGAATACATGCCCTGAGAACTAAGACCATAAATTTGAATATCTAAAATTTAATTAAGTGAGAAAATCAATTTAATTAATCCTTAAGTGAGAACTTAAGGATTTCTCACTTAATTAAATTGATAACTCAAGTATATCTGTGTCGAAAATGAAAAATCTCTCTCGCAAAGTATTTGCGATATAAATTTAGGTGAAATTAAATTTCAAGCTGAGGGATTTTAATAAAAGTCCAAGAAATTACATTATTTATAAAAACGAATACATACCCTGAGAACTAAGACCATAAATTTGAATATCTAAAATTAAGTGAGAACTTAAGGATTTCTCACTTAATTAAATTGATAACTCAAGTATACCTGTGTCGCAAATGAAAAACCTCTCTCGCAAAGTATTTCCGATATAAATTCAGGTGAAATTAAATTTCAAGCCGAGGGATTTTAATAAAAGTCCAAGAAAGTACATTGTTTATAACAACGAATACATGCCCTGAGAACTAAGACCATAAATTTGAATATCTAAAATTAAGTGAGAACTAAAGGCGTTCTCACTTAATTAAATTGACAGCTCAGGTATGGCTGTGTCGCAAAACATTTCCGATATTAATTCAAGTGAAATTAAATTTCAAGTGGAGGGATTTTAATAAATGTCCAAGAAAATACATTGTTTAAAACAACGAATACATGCCCTGAGAACTAAGACCATAAATTTGAATATCTAAAATTTAATTAAGTGAGAAAATCAATTTAATTAATCCTTAAGTGAGAACTTAAGGATTTCTCACTTAATTAAATTGATAACTCAAGTATACCTGTGTCGCAAATGAAAAACCTCTCTCGCAAAGTATTTCCGATATAAATTCAGGTGAAATTAAATTTCAAGCCGAGGGATTTTAATAAAAGTCCAAGAAAGTACATTGTTTATAACAACGAATACATGCCCTGAGAACTAAGACCATAAATTTGAATATCTAAAATTAAGTGAGAACTAAAGGCGTTCTCACTTAATTAAATTGACAGCTCAGGTATGGCTGTGTCGCAAAACATTTCCGATATTAATTCAAGTGAAATTAAATTTCAAGTGGAGGGATTTTAATAAATGTCCAAGAAAATACATTGTTTAAAACAACGAATACATGCCCTGAGAACTAAGACCATAAATTTGAATATCTAAAATTTAATTAAGTGAGAAAATCAATTTAATTAATCCTTAAGTGAGAACTTAAGGATTTCTCACTTAATTGAATTGATAACTCAAGTATACCTGTGTCGCAAATGAAAAACCTCTCTCGCAAAGTATTTCCGATATAAATTCAGGTGAAATTAAATTTCAAGCCGAGGGATTTTAATAAAAGTCCAAGAAAGTACATTGTTTATAACAACGAATACATGCCCTGAGAACTAAGACCATAAATTTGAATATCTAAAATTTAATTAAGTGAGAAAATCAATTTAATTAATCCTTAAGTGAGAACTTAAGGATTTCTCACTTAATTAAATTGATAACTCAAGTATACCTGTGTCGCAAATGAAAAACCTCTCTCGCAAAGTATTTCCGATATAAATTCAGGTGAAATTAAATTTCAAGCCGAGGGATTTTAATAAAAGTCCAAGAAAGTACATTGTTTATAACAACGAATACATGCCCTGAGAACTAAGACCATAAATTTGAATATCTAAAATTAAGTGAGAACTAAAGGCGTTCTCACTTAATTAAATTGACAGCTCAGGTATGGCTGTGTCGCAAAACATTTCCGATATTAATTCAAGTGAAATTAAATTTCAAGTGGAGGGATTTTAATAAATGTCCAAGAAAATACATTGTTTAAAACAACGAATACATGCCCTGAGAACTAAGACCATAAATTTGAATATCTAAAATTTAATTAAGTGAGAAAATCAATTTAATTAATCCTTAAGTGAGAACTTAAGGATTTCTCACTTAAATAAATTGATAACTCAAGTATACCTGTGTCGCAAATGAAAAACCTCTCTCGCAAAGTATTTCCGATATAAATTCAGGTGAAATTAAATTTCAAGCCGAGGGATTTTAATAAAAGTCCAAGAAAGTACATTGTTTATAACAACGAATACATGCCCTGAGAACTAAGACCATAAATTTGAATATCTAAAATTAAGTGAGAACTAAAGGCGTTCTCACTTAATTAAATTGACAGCTCAGGTATGGCTGTGTCGCAAAACATTTCCGATATTAATTCAAGTGAAATTAAATTTCAAGTGGAGGGATTTTAATAAATGTCCAAGAAAGTACATTATTTATAAAAACGAATACATGCCCTGAGAACTAAGACCATAAATTTGAATATCTAAAATTTAATTAAGTGAGAAAATCAATTTAATTAATCCTTAAGTGAGAACTTAAGGATTTCTCACTTAATTAAATTGATAACTCAAGTATACCTGTGTCGCAAATGAAAAACCTCTCTCGCAAAGTATTTCCCATATAAATTCAGGTGAAATTAAATTTCAAGCCGAGGGATTTTAATAAAAGTCCAAGAAAGTACATTGTTTATAACAACGAATACATGCCCTGAGAACTAAGACCATAAATTTGAATATCTAAAATTAAGTGAGAACTAAAGGCGTTCTCACTTAATTAAATTGACAGCTCAGGTATGGCTGTGTCGCAAAACATTTCCGATATTAATTCAAGTGAAATTAAATTTCTAGTGGAGGGATTTTAATAAATGTCCAAGAAAGTACATTATTTATAAAAACGAATACATGCCCTGAGAACTAAGACCATAAATTTGAATATCTAAAATTTAATTAAGTGAGAAAATCAATTTAATTAATCCTTAAGTGAGAACATAAGGATTTCTCACTTAATTAAATTGATAACTCAAGTATACCTGTGTCGCAAATGAAAAACCTCTCTCGCAAAGTATTTCCGATATAAATTCAGGTGAAATTAAATTTCAAGCCGAGGGATTTTAATAAAAGTCCAAGAAAGTACATTGTTTATAACAACGAATACATGCCCTGAGAACTAAGACCATAAATTTGAATATCTAAAATTAAGTGAGAACTAAAGGCGTTCTCACTTAATTAAATTGACAGCTCAGGTATGGCTGTGTCGCAAAACATTTCCGATATTAATTCAAGTGAAATTAAATTTCAAGTGGAGGGATTTTAATAAATGTCCAAGAAAATACATTGTTTAAAACAACGAATACATGCCCTGAGAACTAAGACCATAAATTTGAATATCTAAAATTTAATTAAGTGAGAAAATCAATTTAATTAATCCTTAAGTGAGAACTTAAGGATTTCTCACTTAATTAAATTGATAACTCAAGTATATCTGTGTCGAAAATGAAAAATCTCTCTCGCAAAGTATTTGCGATATAAATTTAGGTGAAATTAAATTTCAAGCTGAGGGATTTTAATAAAAGTCCAAGAAAGTACATTGTTTATAACAACGAATACATGCCCTGAGAACTAAGACCGTAAATTTGAATAACTAAAACTTTATCCATTCAATATTATAAATTCCTTTTTTTAAAACTTCAATATATTACCGTCAGAAATGGGACAGGCGCTGCGATGTATTTGCATAATTGTAATTCACTAATGCTCGTAATGTTCCGCTGTGACTTTTGACTTCAGTATAACGGAAGCGGTCATGAGTATTTTATGCTAATGTGCATTTGGAAAATTTCATTATACATATTTTCCACATACGTCAGTAATGGGATACTTCATGAATAGCGTTTTAAAACGAGGCCTTAGAACCATATTACACATATTCCTTTCTATGATACATGGGGTCACAGAATGTCAAAATAATGATGCCACGATTTACCCAAAAAAAGGAGGGGGAAAAAACCCTACGAGGAGACGCTCAAATTTGGAAGATTTCTTGGAAGTTAGAAAGCTTGCTTCTAAGGTAAATGTTTGTCCTGTCTCTAATGGTATCATAACCCTTTACAGAGAGCAGTAGCATATCGTCGATTATTTTAATATACACAAGTAGCGGATTAGTCAAACGTCAGTTTTACTAATGGAACCGACATTTAGAAGGGTATCTTACGCGCCGTTTCTTTACAAACGGTAGGTAATTGGTGTTTTATAGCGGTGAATGACGCTCAGTGTTCCGTTACGTTGTGTGTTTGGCCATCAACACAGTCTGGAGGACTGCTTATGAAGGACATATCCTAGCTTTTGAAACGTGAAGTCGGTTTTTATAATGGGAAAGAATTTTTTTTTTTAGAGTCATGCCAATTGGTATTTTGGCAGCATTATGGAACTACACTGAAATTTCCAGCCTGATACAGTTCATCGTGATATATAGAGAAATTAATTTTGGGAGAGAGATTGAAATGTCACATCTTGATCACTTCAGAGCACAGACTTGAAATCTGAATGAACGTTTCTGTACTGAACTGCATGGTACTATGTCCGCCACTAATCTCAGTCGCTGGCCGGGCGCTGCAACATGTCACGTGAATGCTACATAAACGACTGTATTTTCAATTTTACTGGAGAGGCATAATAACATGGGGTTGCTTTTCTTAAAAATGTGTTTAACCCTTTAATTCCATTGGCATACAGTCTTAGTAAAGCATAAACTGATATTTCAAATAAATATATGTCTCGAAGAACACTTCGGCAAGGACCCTTTCTTGTCCGGACACAACAACGCAGTGTGTAGGACAGCGGTGATCATACCGTGGTGATTTGAATGATGGAAACCTCTGATGACTGGCCAGTTCACAGCAGTGACCTCAAAATCCAAGGAACGCTTTTTAAACGAATAACAACGGTGACATCAAGTGAGGTTACTACGCTTAATATCAGTAACGAAGCTAACTAGTGAGGTTAGGGGAGAATGGAAATTTTTACCACAATATTACAAATGCTCTCTCTCTCTCTCTCTCTTTATATATATATATATATATATATATATATATATATATATATATATATATATATATGTCGGACTTAAGCGGGAACGAAATAATTATTCTAAATTTAAAGGGGGCTTAGTAATTAATTTATTGTCGTGG
The DNA here is from genome assembly GCA_907164885.2 of Dolomedes plantarius. Taxonomy (NCBI): domain Eukaryota; kingdom Metazoa; phylum Arthropoda; class Arachnida; order Araneae; family Dolomedidae; genus Dolomedes; species Dolomedes plantarius. The sequence continues at coordinate 29,285,881 of OU015498.1, read as the reverse complement.
CGTAATTCGCCACTATTCTCATATCTTGGTTCGAAATACATCGAGAGATATCGGGGAAATTCCCTTTGGATTGATTGACATCTGTAGCCCCGCCCATGGTTCATCGCCGGTGTATGCGTCACAGAGATCATGTAGGCATGCGCGGTGGCTTTGGATGGAGAAAAACAATAGCGTGTAATCAGACGGCGGGATTTAATTCATTGCTAGTGGACGCGTGTCAGCTGGGTCCCTAATTTGAAAATGACGAGAGCTCAAATATGCGCTACTTGGATCAGTGGTTGCTGGAAGGTGAAATAAATTGGCTTGAGTTAGAACTATGTTTGTTTATTGAATTTAGACTACTTACCACTCGCCTCCAGTATTAACATGATGACTTCGAATTGATCTGAGAATATGCAAACCTCACGCCTATCATATATATATATATATATATATATATATATATATATATATATATATATATATATATATATATTGTGATAATAACGGCCCACCATTATATATCTAAAGCGTATTTAAAATTATCCTGTTAATAAAGCACGACCCCCTTTTCTAAAATTGCAACCTAAAAGTAAAATAAGATAATTTATCGCAGCCCTGCTGATCATGATACAGGCATGTGAAGTAGCGGAACTCAATAACGTCCCCAGATATGAGTGTTAGAAGTTATGAGATTCCGAATGTCAGTATAGTGTCAAAATTCTTGAAGAGCCCTCGAGCCACTCTATATTTATGGGTTCTGTAACGTCAAAAACCAAACTTTGCAAGAATTTTATGGCCACTTATCCTGCACCCAGGTCAATAGGTCGCGGTTCTAACAAGCGCGGGATCTAGCAGTAAAGTCCCCGATAAACTTAAGTGGACGCGTGAACTCCACGAATCTAAAGTCGCCCAATTAAAATATTAAGTAGTTTAGGCCCTCTGACGTCAATATCGCAAAGCACTTATTTACTATTTGCTTGAACAGAAGATTCCAGTCTCTTGGTGTCTAACTCCCGTTGCTGTCGGACCTGCGGTCCGCTCCTGTCTTCACTTGTAATGTAATCAGAGCTCTGCGCCCCGTCAGGGCAAGTCCAGTGGACACTGCAATTATAACGCTTTCGTAATACTTCATAGTTGAATAAAAAGGTGATTTCAGGGATATCGTCTGAAAGCTGTGTTCTTCTTCTATGGCTCCATGTGTGTTTCTCTCCAAGTTGTGTGCAGCGATTTACGGTATGGTCAACACTTCGCCCAACTGCATCACACCCTCGTGCCGGCTACGCCTTAGATAAGTGCTATGCCTCTCCTCCGCGGCGTGAGGTACGGGGCATCACATATATATATATGTGTGTGTGTGTAATTATATATATAATAGCCGTTGTCTCTGTATAACACTTCCGAGCTGTACTCATCTTTCAATTGAAGCCCTCAGTAAACAAAATGCCGGTTAGGCTTAATTTCAATTTCAGATGTGGGTCAGAATTTTTTCTTACCTAAAAACTAATATCTTCTCCATCAAATCACGTTTGTTCGGCCTATTTTTCTGTAAAACATTCAGAACTAAATAAAATTGGATGTTTTTAGCTGCATATTTAACAGTTTTTAAAAGTCTGTTTACTTTTGCGATGAATTCTGAAAGTAAACAAACTTGAATGTGAATGAATCAAATAGCTCAAGTATTCATATCGCGTAGTGAGCTGTAAAAATCTGGATGGCAGTCTACTACTCCAATTGCATGAAAAACTAAAAAATAATGAAAGGGTTTGCTTTTACAAGGTATGGATTAAATGCAATATTGTTAGATAATTCGGGATATTTTTTAACTTTCATATACTTTTTCCATTATGGCCTCATTATTAGTATTATGACGCCAAAATGACGGGTTGGATGGCAGTCTACTACTCAAATCGCATGAAAAACTAAATATATAAAAAATACTGAAAGGGTTTGCTTTTACAAGGTGTGGATTAAATGCAATATTGTTAGATAATTCGGGTATTTCTTTCATATACTTTTTCCATTATGACGTCATTATTAGTATTATGACGCCAAAATGACGGGTTGGATGGCAGTCTACTACTCAAATCGCATGAAAAACTAAATAAATAAAAAATAATGAAAGTGTTTGCTATTACAAGGTGTGGATTAAATGCAATATTGTTAGATAATTCGGGATATTTTTTAACTTTCATATACTTTTTTCCACTATGACGTCATTATTAGAATTATGACGCCAAAATGACGGGTTGGATGGCAGTCTACTACTCAAATCGCATGAAAAACTAAATATATAAAAAATACTGAAATGGTTTGCTTTTACAAGGTGTGGATTAAATGCAATATTGTTAGATAATTCGGGTATTTCTTTCATATACTTTTTCCATTATGACGTCATTATTAGTATTATGACGCCAAAATGACGGGTTGGATGGCAGTCTACTACTCCAATCGCATGAAAAACTAAATAAATAAAAAATAATGAAAGCGTTTGCTATTACAAGGTGTGGATTAAATGCAATATTGTTAGATAATTCGGGATATTTTTTAACTTTCATATACCTTTTTCCACTATGACGTCATTATTAGTATTATGGCGTCAAAATGACGGGTTACCTTCTAGTTAATTTATATAAAACGCCAGGCCCACTCACTAACAATAGAGTAATTGTGTGATTAAATAAATGTTTTTAACTATCGTAATTTTTTTTCCCAAAGAAAGGTACCGGAACACCGTTCCGGCACGTTCCGCCTCAAATCGAGCCCTGTATATATATATATATATATATATATATATATATATATATATATATATATATATATATATATATATATATATATATATATATATATATATATATATATATATATATAATATGTTTGAAAGAAGCCCATCGAAACAGATCGTCGCTTATTGCTACCACACTCCACACACAGCATAATTTGAGTGTTGTGTAAGTGTGTATTTCCTTGCATCAGTTTATCACCACAAGGACTTTAGTTTACAAATTCACAGAACAGAGAAGTTCTTTTTCGCATGGATGCATTTCTTCAACTGGCCCCAATGATATGCATCTTGTAAAGAGGCGATTTCATGCTCCTCTCGTCATTTGCATGTGTGCCTTACCAGGTGGGAAACCCACTCATTACTTTTCGGTTGCTTAAGAAAACACATTTAATGGGACTGACACGACCCCTAGGTCTAATTCGCAGTCGTAAAACATTTTAATTGAACTGCTGTTGTCCGTTTTTATTGGACGAGGAAGTTCGTAACGAGACTATAGGGAGTATAATAACTGCGTGGGTTTTTGATTCCTTAGAATGACTTATCTAACTAATCAGACAGTTGCGCTGGGGTAGCGTTTGAGACAGGGAGAGGTAGATTACTACCATTAAGAGAGTCTTGTAACTGGAAAGGAAGGGAAATACATCTGAATGAAAGCGCATTATGTCCAATCAGTTGGGATTACTTAATCGAAATCGCAGAGAAATTGTATTTTCGCAGAAACTACGCATTTTAGAGGTAAACATATTTTGATCTAGTGATGTCACCATATTATTAGGGATACGTAATTTTCGTATCCCTAATAATATGAATAGACCCTATAATATGAATAGAATTATGAATAATATGAATAGACCCTAATAATATGAATAGAATTAGATAATACCAATGACTTATCTAACTAATCAGACAGTTGCGCTGGGGTAGCGTTTGAGACAGGGAGAGGTAGATTACTACCATTAAGAGACTCTTGTAACAGGAAAGGAAGGGAAATACATCTGAATGAAAGCGCATTATGTCCAATCAGTTGGGATTACTTAATCGAAATCGCAGAGAAATTGTATTTTCGCAGAAACTACGCATTTTAGAGGTAAACATATTTTGATCTAGTGATGTCACCATATTATTAGGGATACGTAATTTTCGTATCCCTAATAATATGAATAGACCCTATAATATGAATAGAATTATGAATAATATGAATAGACCCTAATAATATGAATAGAATTAGATAATACCAATGACTTATCTAACTAATCAGACAGTTGCGCTGGGGTAGCGTTTGAGACAGGGAGAGGTAGATTACTACCATTAAGAGACTCTTGTAACAGGAAAGGAAGGGAAATACATCTGAATGAAAACACATTATGTTCAATCAGTTGGGATTACTTAATCGAAATCACAGAGAAATTGAATTTTCGCAGAAACTACGCATTTCAGAGGTAAACATATTTTGATCTAGTGATGTCACCATATTATTAGGGATACGTAATTTTCGTATTTACGAAATAGATGAGAATAAATGCGAAATTCGACAATATAAACGAATAAATGTGAAAATTATTTTTTTACTAGTTTCGGCGGTGATAAACGGCTTTTTAAGTGAAATTAAGTAATAATAGTAATAATTTGTTAACATAATTACTTAACTAAGACCATCCGCGGTCTTCAACTGAGAAATATCACTGTCCTTCGGATTTGCTTCGCATTTCACTCGGACAGTTTGTCCGTACCGGAGTCGTACGTAAAAATCTAACTGTAAAAATCAACCATCAAATTTTGTGGAACAATTTAATGGATTTAAGAACGTCTCTTGAGCTCCAAAGTCAAGGATATTTCGACTATTTACAGTAGTCAACCAAGAGACTACTGTTGATGTTATACAGATTTTAATTGCAACGAAATGCTGCTACCATAAGGCTGCTATGTACTGAGAAAAAAAAATCGTATTTCCCTTTTCCTCTTCTTGCAGACTCTTATGGTGGGAGGAGTCCAGTTGACAGTTCGAGAAGTCCACCCCCTTTAGGATTGACTTTTGAGGGATTGTAATGCCTCTCTCTCTATAGGGGGTTAAGCACTGCCCCCAAATTTTTTATTTAAAATACATTTTTGTCAACTATTTACAGGTACATAAATGCTGGTAATCAAATAAAATTGGTATTGTCAGATAGCCTGAACTTTTCTGCAAAGCGCTACAGGATTCATTTTATAAATTTCGTCCACCGGAGGAATTTATGAGCGTTTAAAACACACTATACCAGATTTTTCCCCGAAAAATTTAAATTTTAAAATATTAATCGCATTTTTCTAAAAAAAACGTAAAATGTACACAAATGTAAAATTTCTTTCTCTATGACGGAGTACAATTTATTTTTTAAAATCTTTGAATCCAAGTCGGCAATCCGTGCACAAATTTTCTCGATAGGTTAACATTGAGGTGACCGAATCCAGTAGGGTTAGTACATAGCAGCCTTAACTTTGAAAAAGCAGCTATACAAATCCTCTACAATCCCGTTAACAGAGCAGATGCTGAGATATTTTAGAAAGTACAACATAGTAATTAATGGCAGAAGGCAAAGACTTCTGCCATTAATTACTATGCCATTAATTGCTATTAAGAAGGAACATAATGTTGACACTACCACAATGTTAGCTTTTAACCAAGAGTTTTGATACTTACCTATCCAAGTAAGTAAAATTATAATTTGTTAACTAAATGCGAAATTTTTGAATTTATATTTCGTTGCGAATAAATGCGAAATTTTATGTATTATATTTTTTTGTTGAGAAATTTACGTATCCCTATATATTTATATGAATGAGTCTTCACCTACACACCAGACCAAATGACTATGTGCTGTATTTTTTCTCATAATCAGCTATATGGGATATTTTGATGTAAACCGACTGCACGAAACGAAAGATTATTTTTTAGTGATTATTTGACCATGAACAGAATTATAGGAACGGCTGTCAAATGAAAATAGGATGAATGTGAAAAGTTTACCTGGGCAGACTATAATTCATATTCTTAGTTACAATCTACATCCTATTCAGTGATATTTTTTTCCAAGAATTATACAATTTAGATAAACAGATATATGGACAAACGTATAACATAATCACAGTTCTTTGAGATATAAACAATTTGCTTCTCCAAAACTTTCGAAGTTATATATTTTGTCATTGAACAAGCAACTTATACAATACTAGCTGAAAACCCTCGCTTCGCTACGGAGTACATTCAAATTAAATACAACGCTCAGTGTATGCAATTAATGCCAATATATATATATATATATATATATATTTATAATAAATGCGACGATCAATGTATAAAATTGATGTAAAAAAAAATATATATATATATATATTTATAAAAAAATCGTAACGGATATTTATTTTTTGGGGGGGATAATATTCAATCGTCTGCTGCATTAGAAAGAAAAAGAATATTTTTTTGTCTATTTAGTTGTTATGCACGTGACGATAAATTTATTTAAAGTACCAGAAAAAGAAATCACGTGATTGGCATTTAATAAATTAAATTCTAAAAATTAATCTTTAAAAATTCACCAAAAATCAGAAAATCGAGGTAAAGGTTCGAAAAAGATTTCATTTGAAAGGAATTTTTATGATCTTTCTCGTGATATAAATTTTATAACCCTAAAATTATTATTTTAAATGCAAACTTAAAAAAAGTTACCAAAACAGCTTAAAAATTTAATTTAAAAAATCTAAGAAGAATTTTTTAAAAATCTTTCTTAGTGCACCCCTACACCATAAGAAGAATCGCCATGCAAAATTTCAGCCCTTTAGGTCCAGCGGTTTGGTCTGTGCGTTGTATGTCAGTGAGTCAGTTACGGAACTGTTTTATATATATAGATTACTTAATAAAAATAATAATACATAATAATTATAAGAACGTGAAGCAAAACGCTGCGTGATTATGATGACAGAGTCATAATAAATGGCTTACAAAGAGCTTTATCTATTCCAAATCGAAGCTGGCGGTTCTGTTCCTATTTGTTTGATAATGGTATTGTTTCAAAGTGCTTAATTTGTTTAATCCTTTACTTAAATCAACTTTTAGTCAAGAAAAAGAATTAACAAGAGTAAAGCAGCCTCTGGATGAGGAAAAAGCCTTCGTTGAGAAACTTTCACCGGAAGGTAGAGCATTCGGCTCCGTCGGAAACTCTTCTGGTTATGGCTCAATGCATTCCTGACGAGAAATCGATTGGATTACTCATGAAAATCACCTCCCTTGAAAAGTGTTCTTTCAGTCGGATCATCCTTATTCTTCTCCGAGGATTGAAGAAGGCCAGTTTTGTTTTTATCGGGAAGTGTTTGTACTCCGATTCGGGAAATCAGTTTGGTCGAATAATTTATTTGAGAGAGAAAGAGACGTTCAGTTTCCCAAGAACTCTGGTTCTCGGCAGTCTGTTTTATTACGGCTTCATATTTGATCAGCTGAGTAGCCCTAATCTAGCGAAAAAAAGATATTTTCCGGAATTAGAACATGCAGCTTACGTTGATGTTAAAATTTTAGTGACCACAGAAATAACTTTAACAAAATTATTTCAGTTTTCTAAAACATATATACAGGGTGCGGCAGAAAGAACGTTCCAAGGGTATAAATAAATAAATAAATAAATAAATAAATAAATAAATAAATGGATGGATGGATGGATGGATGGATGGATAGATAGATAGATAATAATGAATAATAATAAATAATAAATAGTTAAATTAATTTTTTTATTTTTTTTAGGTATAAAAGATTTCTTTCTCCATCTTGCTTTGTATTTTTGTTATTGATGTTCCAAATTAGAACGTTCTTTCTGCTGCACCCTGTACTTATCTGTATAGGAGTTATATGCATTTCTGTAATTTTTCTTCAATTTTATTTTTAAAAAGAAAATTATTTTAATTTCGAACTTAGTATAATTTTTGTTCTACAAAATAAAATTTAAAATTATAAATACAATTAAGACTCAACTCAAAAATTAAGTGCAACTCAAAAATTTTGAAATACTTAACATTTTTTCCCTTCTATCTATAATTAAACTCAACATTGCTTAAAGTCCGTTGTTTTCCTTAATCAGTTTTCTGCGAATAAATCATAGATTGGAATAATAATAATAACACTTTTCATGAAAACCATTTGTTTTTATTACAAAACTATCACCATTTTTCATAACGTAACACAGAAGTTTTATAATGGCAAAATATGCAATTAACAAAATAAAACCAAAAGCATAAATGAGTGCATGATTTATTATTTATTTTCAGAACAACCAATAGATTTATTTCTTCGTGGTTTTGCCATAATATGTAGCAATGTCAGTTCCGCTTTTTAACTCGTCAAATCTTGAGACATTTTTATCATTTATTATTCGGTTTTGCAGTTTGTTTTCTTTCGTATAGCAGCGTAGAGAAAACATAAAAGGGTAGTGTGGCAATGGGTAATGAGTGGGTAAAAATGGGGTAATAAGTTCTGTAAGGGCATTTTTTGAATATTCTGGAAATATTTTATTCACCTATAGCTAAAATTCAGGAAGGCTGTTCTGTTTTAGTCACTGTTTTTGAGGAGAAATCTCATCTTATATCTGAAAATATACTAAGATCCAAAATTTTCAAAATTTTTGCTTCATAATTGTTTTTTAAATTTCAGACGGGAACTAAATCAATCCATGGATTAAAAAAGATCTGCTTGAAATAAGATCTACAGACAGTTGATGACTGTTATTTGTTTGATTTGGAGCGCTACGGTAAATTTTTGCTACACGATGGCTAATTAAACCGGGACCTACTGCTTAAAACCGATTCCGAACGACTACAAGCGTCCATGCTAAGAGTGGGATTCGAACCAACGGACATCGACTGTTATTTGTAAGTTTACCTTTAGAATCCCAGATTCAAAATTATATCTGCAGAATATTCTATCGATTTCTTTTCACCGATTCAGTGGCTGGTCTATAGAAGTTCTTAATCATATCGTACGTGCATATTTAATAATCCAATGTAGAAAATTTTACATCTGTGGATAGGAAAAAAATTCTTAACTGACACTCAAAGTTGAAATGATTGAACAAAATCCTGTGTACAATGTTGACTTTCGTTTTGTTTGTCAGTATTTGCATGGCCCAGCCAGGATGGTTGTGGACAAAAGAATCAAGGCATTTAACTGCATCAGTCGTCTGTAATCCTTTCACTGAGTGGACATGTAAGGATGGGCCCTAAATTTACATATTAGTCGCGTGGTGTACCAATCTGCGGGCTCGGGTTGCGTAACTGGCATGCAACAGTTAGGTATTGGATTTAAACTGATCGTTAGGGATTGTTTAGGTCAGATGTTGCGAATGTCGGCCGTACTACTAAAGAACCAACCCTTTGTGTTTACACTGAAATAAGTCTAATATCCTTGACAGCTTACAGTGCAAGATGGAAGGTTAGAAAAAAGGCTTTCTCAAATAGTTCCAGTCGAAAATTGTTAAATTTTTGTGGTAGTCTCTCCCCATCTCTTTCTTAGTTTCTCCCTCATATATATATATATATATATATATATATATATATATATATATATATATATTTATTTATTTATTTATTTATTTATTTATGTATGTATATATGTATGTGTGTGTGTGTGTCAGCCTTTTATCACTTGAATGCGTCGATATATATATATATATATATATATAGAGAGAGAGAGAGAGAGAGAGAGATACGTAGGGTAAATGACCAGTTATGGACACCCTTAAGTTTGCCACTCTAATGAGCTATAGACAAAAAGTAAAGAAGGGGGAGAAAAGGGTGTGGTTGGGGCAACAATAGGAAACAACAATAGACAAAAATCCTCTGTTTCAAGTTTACTTGGTTCTTATTGTTGACAGTATATAGATAAGGGTGTTCATAACTGGTAGGGTGTCCATAACTAGTCATTTACCATATATATATATATATATTATTTATATATATATATATATATATATATATATGTGTGTGTGTGTGTGTGTGTGTGTGTGTGTGTGTAAGTAATAAATTTTAACCACCTCTAATCTGTAATCAGAGTTCTTTCACTCTATGGTAACCTTTCCGTCCTTTGCCAATGCTAACCTTCCTCCCCAATTTCTGGCAACCCGTTGACAGTTACTTCTACACTCTCCAGATGAAAGCTAGACGTTGCGCTGTAAGGTCGTGTTTTGGCTGCAATAAACAAATTTGTTCATTGTATTCGAATCTTCTTATTATTATTTCAGCCACGATGTATTTGTTAACATGAGATGACCATTCGGGTCATCTCATATATATATATATATATATATATATATATATATATATATATATATATATATATGTGTGTGTATATGTTTGTGTGTGTGTGTCAGTCAGGCTTTCATCCCTTGAGTACGTCGATAAAATGAGGACCAAGCATGCTTGGGAACTAACTCTAGTGGTCCCGCGTCAGGTTGACCACCTGACCTAGACATATGCTGTATGGCACCCCAAGACCAAGGTCAAGAAATCGGAGAGTAACGCCATGACGACGGACTGTAACGCCATGGACGCATACACGGACTGTAACGCCATGAGTTTAGTTTAGTTTAGTGTGTGCGTATTTGAATCTATGCAACGTATATGAGGGTCTAGCTTATTCAATATTTGTCAACAAAACTGAATTTCCGCGAGTGTTTTATCTTTTAGAAATTCACGTAGAAAAACAGCTAACTTACCGTTATTCACATTATCCTCCGAGCGGAAAATGAAGGCGAAATTTACACATATATTTATCTATGTTTAGATCAATTTAAAAATTATTATTCCTATGGATTTTTGCCTCTATTGCTCATAAATAAATCTCTAAAACACTGCATACGTTACAGTACAAATCCGCATTTTCCCTGTCTCGGAATTCCGCTTGAGATTTGAATTATGGAAGTATTACTGTGTAGTCGCTTCGGAAGGAAGGATTATGCTAAACGGATAAAAGACTCGAGGGTCGTTTGACAGATTAGCCGCATTGGGAAACGTGTCTTAGCGCGAAACCTTTTTTTTTCCGATGAAGCTTCTCGCTGTAACACCTTCAAAACGGCCGATTAACTTCTAGGGATCTCCCGGGAGGACTGTCTTGTTTTGCCCAGAACAAACACATCGACCTCGGATGTTCTCACCCATAAATTTGAATCTTTTATCTTAAAAGTGGGAAGTCTCTGAATATTTTAAACAGAGACAAATACATACAATTTATATTGGACCTTTTTTTTTCTATTTTGAATGAAAACTACGACTGAGAAATAACAGCCTTGATATGAGTGTTTTGGGGTCGTAGTTTTAGTGACTAAACATGAACGAATATGAGAAAATTTTTTTTGTTGTTGTTCTTGTTTCCAATGCCCCCTGGCCAGAATTTATTCCAGACTAGGCCCATGGCTAGTGGTCATAGGCTAGGTCCATGGCTAGTGGTCATAGGCTATGTACATGGCTAGTGGTCCTAGGCTAGTGGGCTGAGGAGTGCGGCTCCTGTTTAAAAAGGCACCACAGGAGTCCGATTTAGCCAGGTGCCATCACAGTTTTGACCGACCCTCCCCAGGGGTGACATCTGAGGGGATCACCCCCCCCCCCCCCCAGATGCCCTCTCCCACCCTCTCTGACCTCATAGAGGGATTTTCCGGTCTATGGATTTAAAGTGCCCATATCCGGCCTAGACATGGAGATATTTAATGGCGCTTGCCGGGATTCGATCCTAGAATACTCAGCACCGACAGCCGACGTGCTACCACTAGGCTACCTCGAACCCTTGAGAAAATTTTTAAATAACGGAGTAACTCGAGTGTAATGAGAACAGGAAAAGGGGAATTTTCCTTTTATTTTGTCAATTTATTCGTTTCAGTTTTCCCTTTACTTGTAGCAGCTTTTTATCAACAGCGGCTTCAGGGGAGGAGCAGTAGGGGAAATTGCCACCCCCCAAAAAAAG
>OU015498.1:29246643-29271643 GCA_907164885.2 Dolomedes plantarius | reverse complement strand
CAAATTTCAGAGTAGTCGCTACAGGGGTCGCGTACAAAAACATATGCTAAAACATATGCAAGCATATGCAAACATATCTAACTGTATACATTCAGATGTTTGTCACTTGTCTTGTTTATTCTTTTCATAGCAAGTATCTCGTACTGTTTTCCCTGATTTTCAAAGGTGGATAGGTTTAAATGATTAATGTTTTGTAAAACAAATTTTCTCTAACATTATCCAACGAAAAATGATACTAGTTCATCTTTTCTACCAGTTCACCTTCTGATAGCGCATATAGATTGGTGCAGAGTTCTCTGCCTCCAGACCCCCGACTCCTGTCATCACATTAGTCACGGTAACATTAGACACGGTATTTAGAACCACCCCTATTCCCGCCCGCAAGGTTTCTTTGATGTGGTGTCTCCCCCGACCCCGCTCGACACCATTTGACCCGCTGACCCCCCACCCTTTCTTTGATGGACCGCCAGAGGAGGCGATCCACGCATAGTACAGAGTACAGAGTGAACATAAATCACTGGATTCCGCAAGGCACAGGCAGAGAACTCTGTACCAATGTATATGCTCCATGAGAGAATAAGCAGTGCAACTATGAGCCTCCATCAATAATCAAGCAAATCGTTAGACGCAGTGTTTGGGTTTTTTTTACAATCACATTTTCAAGAAATAATATCTCACGTCTTAGGTGAGAAATTTTAAACGATCAAAACTTTTATCATGAGAATCCCCATTTTGTTCCGTTAAATTGTGCACAAGGTATGGAGGGAAATTTTTTTACCGGTTTAACTTCATTTTCGTTCTTGTTTATCGTATGAGAATCGCAATTTGCTGACCCTATTTGCATATCATCGGTGTCTGTTGGTCTTTAAGTTTGTGCATAAGGTACATGTAAACTGGGTTTAGCACATTTCTTTATTAACTCTTTATTCTCATCAAAGAGTAAAGGCTTTTCTTCTTACTTCACGCCGATTTCTCGAGTTTTCCACTTCATTGAGCACTTGTCTTATTTCTGAGATATCTTGAACCCCTTGTGCCATTTTTCTTTTCATTTTCCTATTATTTGCCTTCACAGACAGCCTTCGCTCTCGCACCTGGTTGTCACCGCTCAGCATCCGTTGAAGGATTTGCCAGTTCCCAGGTCATGCCTGTGAGTACGGTTATTTGACCATTTCTCTAATTTAGAGATCTATTTCACTGACATTTTCAAGTACGTTTCTAGCGTTTGCACCATGGAATAGAAAAGAATATGATGTAAGAAGAAAAAAAATTAATTTTTTAAAAGCAATATACAAGCTTTATGAAGCAATTAATGTGACACTAGAAAAACTCATTTTATAAGTATCTAAATATAAACGCTGTTATAAAAACATACATTTTTTTAGGTTTCTACGTCCACTTGAGGATAACATTTTTTAAAAAGAATTATCGAATATTTTCCACTGAAACAATCAGCCCACAAATTGAGGACCTTCTTTGCTAAGTTTAATACTACAATTTAATATAAACCTTTAGTTTATAATTAGTTTTTTTCTATATCATACGAACAGGACATAATTTAAAGAGGAAACCATCTTTAAATTATGTCCTCTTTATATTAGCGGATGAACAGGACATAAGTCCTCTTCACACTCTAGGACTCAGTACTCTGCCATGAGGGACATTCAAGAGGAGGACAGAGTTTCAAACCATTTGATTATAGACAGAGCATCCGTAAAACAGTTCCCTGTCTGAATATTGTTAACCTTTAAGGTCGTGATCCGACAAATCATTATCTTGTAGAAGTAATTATAACTGTAGAACCAACTCTTATTTACATCTGGTTTATTAACACATTAAAATCTTGGTTAAATAAATCATTTACAAAGTTTCGTTCCGACGAACGTTAATACACTCGTGAGAGCCGGGCTCATTATTCAAAGTCCGTCCGAGACCCTGTCTCTCCGTACGTGTGTCGACCCTTCAACAGTCCAAGTCTATTCTCCCCCATTCGTTACTGGCGTCTGTATTTATCCATTCTTCTCAGCGCCTTCTCGAACCATCCATGACGAATTTTCTTTCCTGCCGACTTTTCCAAGGTAAAAGCGAGCCGCTAATGGATTTCACAAATCATTCTAAATGGTTTGCGTCCTTTTACCTATTGTCGCACTTCTCCAAAGGTGTATATCGTTCGACACCTGTTTGCGTTTCTTTTGGGCTCATTGAAGACGCTATTACTCACGTTCATCAATTCCACTTAAGAATGGGAGACGAGAGTCTGACAAATATCCAGCATTTTATCGTATCTTTTAGGTTCACGTAAAGAGGAACTAAAGCCCGTCTGGATATGAATAGCTGTAAGGTCACTTTTCAAAATTTGGACTGCTCTGTTACTCCTTAAAAATTATGTAACATAACTTTCTTTGGTGTACCAGGTTTAGAAATACTTTTATGTAATGATAAAATAGGCTAAATTTTTAACCTCAATCATATCTTAAAAAAAAAAAGAACCTCGTACGTTGTATGGTAGTTAGCTTCAAAGACCTCCACCGCATGAACCTGGATTTGAATCCAAGGTTAAATATTTCCTTACAGTTCCCTTATAGAGAGCAACATAATTAGATTTTTTTTCTATATCATATGAACAGGACATAATTTAAAGAGGAAACCATCTTTAAATTATGTCCATATTAGAGAATGAACAGTACATAAGTCCTGTTCACTCTCTAGGACTCAGTCCTCTGTCAGGAGGGACATTAAAGAAGAGGACAGAGTGTCAAACCACTGGATTATTGACAAAGCATCAGTAAAACAGTTTCCTGTCTGAATATCCAGTATTTTATCGTATCTTTTAGGTTCACGCAAAGAGGAACTGAAGCCCTACTGGCTGCTCTCTTATTGAAATACCCAACAGAACTCCCGGTATGAATGGGCAAAATGTTCACTTTATTCCTCTGCCTGATTTTCCCCCCGCATTCATTGCACAGAGGTTAGCATCACAAGCTTCCAACCCGTCACATCGGTTTCGAATGCTGGCTAAGGCATGGCCGTTCCTGTTGCTGAGCCCATCTAGGAAGTAATTTTGGTTAGACTGTAGGTATTCCCATTACAGAGTTGGCATCGAAAAGCGTGTTCTGTGTGGCCTTAAGACAAGTATCTGCCGCATTAAGAACACTCAAAATATGTTTTATAAAAATAAATACTTGCATAATGTTAAAAGTTTTGAGTCCAAACATTTCATTCCCTTGGTTTAGAGTTTATTTTGTAAAATTGAGTGGATTTGCGATAAATATGGTTTTTTAAAATTTTTGTTATCTGGAACACAGGAACTCTACGTGTTTGCATTTCGTGATAGTCTGTATACAATAAATTTTCTATCAGTGTTCCATTTTACATAACAATAGATGTCTTTATGGAATGAAAGGAACACTATATGTTTATTTGATGACATACTTATTCTTGTACTTATGCCTAGGTACCATGGCTAGGAGCCCATAACAAGGACGAAACGAGGTCCATGGTTCTTGAGTACGCTGGATAGTTCCCTCTTTGATATAGGAGGCTCTACCTTCGTATAAGAGAACCCACCCATGAGGGCGTGTTCCATGTTTTTTCTTTGTTGTTGTTGTTGTTGTTGTTGTTGTCTTCAAACACTCGGCAGTGTATGATAGACGGTAGTTTTTTCCATTGTGGATGACTGCACTTTTTCAGCCACAAGTAAAAATTTAGAGAAAACCCACTTTTGGAGCTTTTTTACCTGCCATTAAACTCATCAATTCGGCCCTGGTGAGGAGCCCGTAACAAGGATGAAACCTGGGTCCATGGACGCTGGGTAAGCTGGAAATGTATATCTTTTCATTACGCTTTCTTACAGGGTGACAATTATTGAGCTATATGAAATCAAATATCAAATTTTAAAAAACTACTGAGTTCAAAACTTTTATTGAAATTTTAAAAGTAACTACAGATAATCGGATTTAGTTTATGACATGTTCGATATGCTTGCCATCAACGGCTATGATGTGGCGCAGAAGAAGAGCAAAATTCTGCAAAACTCGCTGAAGTGTCGAGACATCGAAGCTTTCGATGACCCCCTGAATGGCTGTTTTGAGCTCAGCGATGGTTTCGGGGTTATTTGCGTAAACTTTGTCTTTAATATTGCCCCACAAAATGAGTCACAAGGTTTGATATCAGGAGAATATGGCGGCCAAGCGATTCCCATTCGCTCAGAAACGCTGCATTTCGACATTTTCAACGAAAAATGAACAACAACAACATTACGATTGCGCATGCTGAAAAAAAATCCCAGCAAGCCCTTCTTCCAACCGAAAAGTTTTCACCGAATCTGGCCAATGGATTCAAAAGTTATCAAGTTCTTTTTTCATATAACTCAATAATTGTTGTAGAAGCGCTGAATGTTATAATTCACCGCGGTGTGTGGTCGAAAGACGGTCAAGAACAAAAACTCTTATAAAAACTTCAGAGGCAAAAAATAAAGGCTTGAACACTAAGGTGACGTAAAAGAAAAGCTGTCTGTGTGGCCATTGATAGCGATCAAAAGACTATAAATATTGCAATATAGATGGACACATCTAAAAATATTGCAAGATAGAATGACTTTATTTTATGTCCCACAATAAAACTTTCAGATAATGGTCAAAGTTGTATTTCACACGAAAATTATGGTGGGGAGGTACTTGGTAGGCTGTGAACAGGAGCAGTAAAATAAAGAACCAATAGGGGCAGGAACTGCTGACAGAAAAACAGCCCACTGCCCAATGAGGGAAAAAGGGGCGGGCCTAAATGACCCCGGTAAACGGACAACAGCCCCTCCAATAAATAAAAACGAGAGAAGGTAGACAGATTGCGCTGGCTGTTTTCCTAGAGCTCGGACGATATAGAGTCCCGATTGAACTGCCTCGGAGTCTAGCGGTAGTGCCGTGAATCCGACATGTTAATCCTGAATATGACATGATATGGGCCCCTGCCAACGAAGTCACTTCATCGCTGTATTCTTCAACAGTAGTAAGTGCCTCCCGATAGCTCCTAAAATTAATTGCTTTGACCAAATAGTTTTCCTCTGCTTCTGATTCATCAGGTGTTAAATGATAATATGAAGGGGAATCTTACTGTTGTTAATTATACTTTAAAAGAATTTTTAGCATTGTCAAATAGTAAATGTATGATAAAGGCCAATTCTCTGTGTCCCTTTGCTTGCCCCAACACATACACGCATCCATTTTTTAAGGTGTTTAACCTTTTCCTTACGGGGTGGGATAGCATGTATCCCAAGAAGACGGGACCAAGAATGAATATATATATATATATATATATATATGTGTGTGTGTGTGTGTGTGTATATATATATATATATATATATATATATATATATATATATATATATATATATATATATATATATATATATATTACAGTTTCTTTTTCTAAAGAGGGAATCGAAAATATGGGCCCTTAAGCTAAAGGTTAACAACCTATAATTGTCACACTGTATCAACCCCAACATAAAGGTGCTATAATAGGTAAATTTACCTAGAGTAACCATATCGATGCTTTGCAGCTCCAAATGTACTCTGCGCTTCGATTCTTCCCATTACCCACTGCATCAATCGGGAATCGGAAACGCTGTCGAATTACGAGCGTGAATCCTTCACGAGTGAAACAAAGCGTCATGAGAGTTTTTGCTAAAAATACGTCAAGCGTTCCGCGGGTCTCTCCTCAGGTAGAAAATTCAAACAGGTGTTTAGCATTTCTTGGAAAATTGGACTCAATTTTAACTCGGTGAGCTGCAGAGGACATGATTTTGCTTGCGAAATCTGCCGATTCTGTCACTAAACTAGGATTCTGACTGCGCGGACGTGTGCAGCATAGTTATGAAGAGCGCGTATTGATATATCCATATGGAGAGTAAGTACTAGGCGGAAATAATCTTGAAAAGTTTGACAGTTCGTAGGAAAAGTTCGCATAATGCTAAAACAACGTCATTGGTATCGGTTTAATCCGGATGGTGACACTTGAATGCCGGCTGTTTTTAGTTATACAGGCGTTTAGAAAGAAACTATGTTATTTTACAGATATTCTCTCCAGACTTGAAAACAATAGCCCTTCGAATGTATAATTTCAGCTAATCCATGTTAATCCTCACTGGCGTTCCAGATGTATTCTTTAACATAATTATTGAATAGAAATAATAACTGTTGAAAATTGTAGAAATAATAATTATTGAATAAAATACCAACAAGCCCTTCTTCCAACCGCAAAAGTTTTCACCGAATCTGGCCAATGGATTCAAAAGTTATCAAGTTCTTCTTTCATATAACTCAATAATTGTTGTAGAAGCGCTGAATGTTATAATTAACCGCGGTGTGTGGTCGAAAGACGGTCAAGAACAAAAACTCTTACAAAAACTTCAGAGGCAAAAAATAAAGGCTTTAACACTAAGGTGACGTAAAAGAAAAGCTGTCTGTGTGGCCATTGATAGCGATCAAAAGACTATAAATATTGCAAGATAGATGGACGTTATTTTATGTCCCACAGTGAAACTTTCAGATAATGGTCAAAGTTATATTTCAAACGAAAATTATGGTGGGGAGGTACTTGGTTGGGAGGTCATTATTAAGTTATTTCTATTCAATAATTATGAAGTTAATGAGTTATTTCTAAATGTATTAACTGTGTTAAAACTTTTCTTTGCATTGTTAGTTACTCTAGATAAAAAGTACTGAGCGCTCTTTCAGCAAATTAAAATTAATAAAGAATTATCTTTGGTCAAGCATGTGTGCAGAACGCTTAAATGCACTTGCTATATTAAGCATGGAAAAAGAAATTGCAAAAAATTGTAATTTTATGAAGTAATTAATGTATTAGAAAACACAAAATCACGCATTAAATAAACATGCATTAGTACAGATACATTAGTACAGATATATCTATCTGTATTTGCTACTCGCCGAACAGCCTGGCACATTCCTGTTACATGAAATTGATTGAACAGCCAGTGCGTATATCTGTAGCTCTCTCTGATTCTGATTTGCCCTTACCGACATTTGGACTTTCTCGAAAGAATGCTTTTGCACTGAGTGAGTAGGTTCTGAAATTTCGAGGGCGACTATTGTAAAAGAAATATCTGAACTGTTAGTTTTTAGACTATAATTAGTAAAATACAATTGGAAGGGGAACTTTTATAGTATTTATTTTTATAATAAACAACTGAATTTATGATTTTTAAAATAGATGCTGCATAATGACCCTATTTAAAATATTAATTCCGCATGTGTAAGTGTGGTATAGTACCTCGGCAACTAATAACGTTGTCTCTGCCAAATATTAGGTAGGATCAGTGGCAATAACCGACACATTGAATTTGTGATGGTTTATTGTTAATCTTGTATGTATAAAGACATGTAGACAGATGAACCTGTAAGGACTTTGACTGAAATTAAAGACCTCCAACCTTTTGGATTTTAAGCTTCAATTGCATTTCTCGACTAAATAAGGCTATTTACAATATATATATATATATACTATATATATATATATATATATATATATATATACTATATATATATATATATATATATATATATATATATACTATATATATATATATATATATATATATATATACTATATATATATATATATATATATATATATATATATAAAATTCGTGGGTCCACGGCGTCGACGAGGAAGATCAGACTTGATTTGTCCTTGCGCTCTTTCAAGTCTTTCTAGGCCCGGCAGTATCTACTTGTCTCCGGCTCCAACGTCACTCTGACTAACTTCATCTCCGAATCTCAAAATCTCTGAATCCGCCTTCGAAAACTTTATATACCTCCGCTGAGCATTCTCTAAAGGTCTGAAAAACGCCGCCTTTCTTAATTCAGTTACATTCCCAGACTACTAGGAGCCTCCGGTCGGCAACTCCCTCTTTTTTAGCTGATTTTCTGTTCCGCGAGCTGTTGGTAGCTTTTCCGGCCTTTATGTCGCCAGGCGACTGTCTGTATGCAGCAGTCTAAATCAATTATGTGCACAAACCGCGCTTTGGTTGGTCTTCCCGAAACTCCAAGTCACAAAATATCCGCTATTGTACGGCAGGCGTTACATACCCTTATACATAGCTAAGTTAATACTATAGGGCTTTTTCTGACAAGTGTGAAAAAACAGGAAGGGGGTTGCTATTTAAATCTGGTTCGAAACGGCTTCAAACTTTCGTGTCTTCAGTTAGATTCGAATCGAAAGACTGTGCACTAGCCGTTGGCCCTCATCCGGCCTACTGTTGCCTACTGAAAGTGGACCGTTTGTCTATATATATAAAACAGTTCCGTAACTGACTCACTGACATACAACGCACAGACCAAACCGCTGGACCTAAAGGGCTGAAATTTTGCATGGCGATTCTTCTTATAGTGTAGGGGTGCACTAAGAGAGATTTTTGAAACATTCTTCTTAGATTTTTTTAAATTAAATTTTTAAGCTGTTTTAGTAACTTTTTTAAGTATGCATTTAAAATAATAATTTGAGGGTTATAAAATTCATATCACGAGAAAGATGCTAAAAATTCCTTTAAAAGGAAATCTTTTTCGAATCTTTACCTCGATTTTCTGATTTTTGTTGAATTTTTAAAGATTCATTTTTAGAATTTAATTTATTAAATGCTGATCACGTGATTTCTTTTTCTGGTACTTTAAATAAATTTATCGTCACGTGCATAACAACTAAATAGACAAAAAAATATTTTTTTTCTTGCTAATGCAGCAGACGATTGGACATTATTTTATCTATAAAAATATCCCTTATGATTTTTTTATAAATATATATATTTTTTTCTACATCAATTGTATATATTGATCGTCGTATTTATTATATATATATATATATATAAATATATATATATATATATTGGCATTAATTGCATACATTGACCGTTGTATTTAATTTGAATGTACTCCGCAGCGAAGTGCGGGTTTTCAGCTAGTTTTGCATAAAAATAAAACAGCTATCATATGACAGCGAAAAATTTGTTTCTCATTGTGATAGGATCTTGTCACCAATGGGTTTCCTGATCATTATCTGACAAATTCAGGGGAAATCGAGGACCACAGTTCAGGAACACATGGACTATAAGGTTTTTACTATTTATTAGGTTTTCACTGCATTACATCGTGTGTCTGAGATATTTATTTCGGAAATAAGATAAAAGCTTGATTCTTCTGTGAACGGTTCATTCTTGCAAACTCCAATGCTCAAACTCACAGTGAAATAAAAATGGACAACTGGGCCCTACTGTAAAATAATGAGCAAAGCGAAACAAAGCTTTGATTTTCTCCCATGCAAGTCAAAACATATTTAATTTTTTTTTGCTATAGCAACTTACTTACAGTAGAATACTTCTTGATGAAATATGCTAGTGCGTCATAAACTGAACTTTACTGATTAGGCATACTAGATTGTCCAGTGGAAATATATATATAATATATATGTGTGTGTTAGTGTTAGTTACAGCCAAAATTCAAAGTCTGGCCAATTCACGAAATCGCCGGCCACTTCTAGCTTTGGACAAGTCACTTGGCCAAAGCCCATATTAATCGAGAATTAACCACAATTTCGGGCTTTGGTCGGCTAATTCGCACCCGACAATCAATGGCCAGTTTGCGAATTACCCAAGAAAAATTGTCCTGTTCTTTTTGATTTTCAACGGTTTCTTCTACTTTGACTAAACTAAAGGGATTTTAACAATGGCAATAATATGTGTTAGAACTGGTATGGCCAACTCCCATTACTGCTTGATCTAGCTCCGTAAAACCTCTAACTTTGGCCACTTTCATTTGGACAATTAATGAACTGCCGGGTGCATTACTATTGGACGGCTAAAAAATTCTCGATGAATTCGGGCTCCGGCCGAGTGACTTGGCCATAACATATGCTTATATATATATATATATATATATATATATATATATATATATATATATATATATATATATAACAAGAAAACGCATCTTCCTAAATTACTTTACTTTAAAGCATATTCTAACGCGTCTTCCTAAATTACTTTACTTTAAAGCATATTCTCTTGTTAATAAAGCACGACCCCTTTTCCAAAAATTGCAACCTAAAAGTAAAGTAAGTATAATTTATATTAGCCCTGCAGATCATTAAGCAGGCATGTGAAGTATCTGAACTCAATAACATCCCCAGATATGAGTGTTCGAAGTTTATGGGATTCCGAATGTCAGTATGGTGTCGAAATTCTTGGGGAAACCTCGAGCCAGTCTGAAGTTATGTCTTTATAACGTCAAAAACCCCACTTTGCAAGAACTTTATGGCCACTTATCCTACGCCCAGGTCAACAGTTCGCAGCTCTAACAACCGCGGGATCTATCAGTCCCCGGGAAACTGAAGTGGACACGTGAACTCCACGAATCTAAAGTCGCCCAATTAAAAATTAAGTAGTTTAGACCCTCTGGCGTCAATATCGCAAAACACCCATTTAATATTGCATGAACAGAAGACTTTTCTCTCTCTTCGTTTCTAACTCTTGTTGCTGTCGGACCTACTGTCCACAGTCCGGTGGTTGCAACGCTTTTCTCTTAACTCTGGCATGTAAACACTGCTGTTAACACGTCCCGTCCTGGCATGGACGCCGGACAAGTCATGTGGCCGCTGCAGCCTTCGCCATGCTTCATAATTGAATAAAGGTGATTTCCTGGACATCGTCGGAAATGTGTGTTCCTCTTCTATGGCTCCGCGTGTGTTACTCTCCTAAATTCCGTAAGTGTTTTCCTGGATGAACACTCCGCCCGACTGCACCACTCCTCATACCGACTGCATAAGTTATACGCGTTCCAAATGTGATTATTATCACACACACACACGCACACACACACACACGCACACACACACGCACACACACACATATATATATATATATATATGAAGATAAATGCCTCTTAAAAATTACATTAGCTTATAAATTGTAAACTATATCGTGATCTGCACAATTTCTTATTTGTCCTCGTAAAAATGACTCATATTTCACTTTTTTTCTCAACTCAAATGATCGCAAATCCTTTATTTAAAGTTTGGAAGGTTTCGACATAGAACGTCCCACCTACTGAAGCGTACTATTTCCACCAAACCGTATCAAAATACTGACAAGTTAGAGCTGCTCCCTTTTCAGTGGAAACGAAACTATTAATAGAATGGTTTTATTAATTTAAAATTGATCGCGGTTTAGATAATGCTTGGTAAGAGAGGAGTGCCGTGGAATCTCGAATGCAACGTGACTGAAATATATCGTGTTAGTAAGGATTTCAAAGCTTGAACGTTCATGCTACAGTAATTTCAAACAAAAAAATTATTCTTCGCCGAGAACGTACGCACATAGTTCGACTGAAAACGGAGAGACTTAACAATTTCAAAGCTCCCATGAACTGTCTATAGTGCAAGCTTAACATAAGTAGTTGTAACACTTTTAAAGTTCAATAGAAAATTCCTTCAATATAAAGTTTTCAAGGCTTGACCAAGAATTTTTTACACTAATTCACAATGGCAAATACATTTTTCGTCAGACATTCTCTTTCTCTCTCTCTCTCTCTCTCTCTACACACACACACACATATGTAAATTGTGCAGTGTTCTAAATTTATTTCCTTTCCAATTTCCTTAGAATTCCAAAAATTAGCCCTGTCTATGTCGATTTTGAAATATTCAGCATTTTTTATACTTTTTTTACATTTATTCAATTTCTTTCTCTGTATATATGACAGAATATTGAGGAAACACGAACTCTTTTATAAACTGAATCTATATCTATAAAAGGCAATGTTCGTATGTGTGTCCGGCATAGAATAAAAAAATTCTGAACCGATTAACACGGGTTTTTTTTTTTTGTTTTTTTTTTGAAAAATGGGCTGTGTTGTCCCGAGAAGGTTCAAAGATATTGAAATCCTTTATCTGACCAGTAGACAAAGTATAAAATATTTTCAAAAAATAATGTAATTGAAGCAACAATTATGATTGGCAAATTCAAAAGGAGAGGATGTGGCTAATACCACGTTTACCAATGATACCAACACATATGCCATTCGAATTCAAACGATTGAAATTTCCAATTAAACTGGCTTTTGCGATAACGATAAACAAATCACAAGGTCAATCATTGCAAGTATGTGGATTTAATTTGGAGAATTCATGTTTTTCTCATGGACAATTATACGTTGCATGTTCCCTTGTAGGAAAACCGAGAGATTTGTTTGTATATATGCCAAATAGAATCACCAAAAACATTGTATATACAAGATCATTGCAATGAACGTAAAACTGAATAAAATAGTAATTACAATTTATGTAATCCAAAACAAAAAAAAATAATAATGTGTATGTAAATATCTAATTTTAACTAAATTCAATAATTGATATTAAACCTTCATTTGTGTTCATTTAATCTATATATATATATACACTCAAATCTAGCAATAGCATAGCATTGCCGGGTCAGAAAGTGATATTTAAAAATGTGTGATGTTGAGACTAGAATTTATTGTATCGTACATTCTCAAATTCGGAGAAGACCATACTCACCATTTCATTCTCGAAGCTGCAACATATACCATGTAGACAAAATGTGCTCCTTAACTGTCTTATTTTTAAAGGATAAACAGGCAGTTGCGTTAAACCTTAATAAACTCTAATGCTAGTGCAAAAGTATTTTTGCTTTCACTATGTATGAAACTAGAGCATCTGCTAAAATATGAGTTTATATACATATGAATGACTAGCTGAAAATCCGTACTTTGCTACGGAGTACATTCAAATTAAATACAATGGTCAATGTATGCCATTGATGTAAAAAAAGTGAAAAAATATATCTATAAAAAAATCGTAACGGATATTTTTATAGACAAAATAATAATGAAGAAAATATTCAAATTAAATCTAATAGAACATACTAAAGAATATAGTACAGTTAATATAGTACAGTTTGAGGAACATATCTTTTACTGTATTTTAATATTTTTTTGGATAATGTCCAATCGTCTGCCGCATAAGAAAGAAAAAAAAATTTTTGTGTTAATTTATTTCGTTGTTATGCACATGACGCAAAATTAGTTTAAAGTTGTACAAAAAGAAAAGAAACCACGTGATCAGCATTTAATGAATTAAATTCTAAAAATTAATCTTTGAAAATTCACCAAAAATCAGAAAATGGAGGTAAAGATTCGAAAAAGATTTCATTTTAAAGAAAATATTAGGATCTTTCTCGTGATATAAATTTTATAACCCTCAATTATTATTTTAAATGCAAACTTAAAAAAAGTTACTAAAACAGCTTAAAAATTTAATTTTAAAAAATCTAAGAAGAATTTCTCAAAAATCTTTCTTAGTGCACCCCTACACTATGAGAAGACTCGCCATGCAAAATGTCAGCCCTTTGGGTTCAGCGGTTTGGTCTGTGCGTTGTCTGTCAGTCAGTCAGTCAGTTACGGAACTGTTTTATATATATAGATTTTATAAAACGTAAGACGTATCTGCAAAACATCTTTTGAAGTTGCTCCATCAAGCTGCCACGCATGTTCAAATAAACAGATTCCTTCGGGATAGTATAGTTACAGAAAGATTTGCTGCCACCTTGAGTTATGTAAAACAATTTTATTTAACATCTACTGTGATATTATGCATGAAATTAAACGTAATCTTGATACGTTCAACAGCGTTCCGAAAGCATCAAAGTGCACCCCCGAAAGGAAACCAATTCGTTTGATGGTGAATTTTTATGACGTCTTAATTCATTAACTATACGCACATTTATGCTAGTAGAGGTCATTTCATGTTAAAAAAAAATATTCGAAAATATCACCATCTGAAAAATCCTTGAACCCTTTTGCCTCGCCTTGAACACATGCAGGAACACATTTTAATAAGTACGTAAGGGTAAATTTTATCGTAAGAAACTAGTTTCTACTTTTGACAAACTGTTTTCTCTAAAATCTGCCCCCGAAATATACAAAAAAAAATACCGAATGAAGAAGTTAATTAATTCCGCATATTCGAAAGATAAAGATCTATATTGTTTTAAAGCGTTCCGTAATTTACCGTTTTATTACAACTTATTTACATCCAGCGAGATAAACTAAGTAAATAGGCGGCCCTCAGAATGGATAACGGGTTATTTTTCAATCAAAAAAGTAAAATATCGTCAACAACTGACGCTGCAAGGCCGACTTTCATCGGATCAAACACGAGGCAGCGTTTAACGTCTGCATCCCTTTTTATAAACATCGGAGATCTGAATTAATCCAAAGTTATTCAAGTGAGAAAAAAGGAAATAAACCCTTTCGGAACTGATGTATAACTTTTGCTGGAGATGATGTTCCGCTTCTGGCTCTCCAAGGTTACCAAATGCTTAAAAAATGTTAACATAATCCGTAGGTTTTGAACTGATATGAGCGGACTCTAACGACGGCTTAAGAATTAATAAGCGTTGGAAGCTGACATAAACATACTGCTTAAAGAGTTAAAAATACCCGAACATCTTGCACCTTGAACATGAATTTTATAATTCCTGGATTTTGCGAGATTGTGTGTCACTTTGTCAGTTATGGAAAGGAAGTCCGAATTATTTCGATATTCCTGCAATTTTCTAGTGTATGAATTTTCTTATTATGGAAAGTTAGTATGGTAAGAAAGGTGTTTTCAGCATATAATATACTAGCTAAAAACCCGCACTTTGCTACGGAGTACATTCAAATTAAATACAACGGTCAATGTATGAAATTAATGCAAAAAATACACACACACACACACACATGTGTATATATATATATATATGTATAATAAATACGACGATCAATGTATACATTTGATGTAAAAAAAACAAAAAAAATATTTATAAAAAAATTGTAAGATATATTTTTATAGACAAAATACTGTAGAAGGAAATATTCAAATTAGATCTAATAGAACATACTAAAGAATATAGTACAGTTAATACAGTACAGTTTGAGGAACAATTCTTTTACTGTATTTTAATATTTTTTTGGATAATGTCCAATCGTCTGCCGCATTAGCAAGGGAAAAAATATTTTTTTGTCTATTTCGTTGTTATGGACGTGACGATAAATTTATTTAAAGTACCAGAAAAAGAAATCACGTGATCGGCATTCGATAAAATAAATTCTAAAAATTAATCTTTAAAAATTCACCAAAAATCAGAAAATGGAGGTAAATATTCGAAAAATATTTCATTTTAAAGGAATTTTTATGATCTTTCTCGTGATATAAATTTTACAACCCTCAAATTATTATTTTAAATGCAAACTTAAAAAAAGTTACTAAAACAGCTTAAAAATTTGATTTTAAAAAATCTAAGAAGAATTTTTCAAAAATCTTTCTTAGTGCACCCCTACACTATAAGAAGAATCGCCATGCAAAATTTTAGCCCTTTAGGTCCAGCGGTTTGGTCTGTGCGTTGTGTGTCAGTCAGTCAGTCAGTCATTTACGGAACTGTTTTATATATAGTATATAGATAATAAACTATTTATTCTATTTTAATGTTACTTTCGAACCATAGGACGCACCCCAATTTTAAATCGATTTTTTTATGTAAAAATCTGTATGTCTTATGGTCCGAAAAATACGGTATTTTCAAATCATATCCCAACCAAAGAGAAAACCGAACCTCTTTTTAGCCGTTGCCCCATTAGTAATCGCTCACTCGCCTCCTGAATCGTTTATAATAATTTTGAGGCCCTTAAAGAGTAATTTAGTAATATTAGATTTTTTTCCAGCATAAAAATCTCTCCTTTCACGTGATTTTCTAGATCCTACAAACCGGAAGCTAGTAGGTAGTGCTGGTTTTTGCAATTTATTTTAAGGCGACGAGGATCTCAAACTTATGCTACTTTATCTGAGACAGAAGTATGAAATCTTTTTTGGAACCAACACGCTGAAAATAATGTTCCGCCACTGACTGTCTCCAAGGTAACCAACTACCTCTGAGATATAAATCTAGAGATTTGGAAGGAAGTGAGTTGGTGGCATAAACAGCTTGACAACTGGACGCTTGTGGATTACACAAACGCTCATCTTTTAGAGGTCAAAGATAGGTGAGCATCTACGTACAAATTCACCTTGATAATGAATTTTTGGATTTACCGAAGGCTGTTTACCGAAGGCTGTGAAATCTCTCATTTCTGAAAAGGGGTATACCTACCGGGGAAGCACTATGTATAAGGCTAACTAGTGTTAAATGCAAAAACGTTCTTGATTCTTTGCGTGTAGAGGTGGTGTTACGTCTTGGCCCTTTTCGGGGGAAAAAGGCCACCCAAGCAAAAGCCCATCCCTTTGCGAATTCTTCCCGTTTCCAAGAAACGATCGGGGGTGGCTTCTGCAAACCCCCTCCCGCCGGCCAGCTGGCTGAAAAGAGACGCAGAGGTTTTTGGGAAGCAAGGAGAGAAGGTGGCTGTATATTGAGCCTCGAATTTGTCCGTCGAATACGGTGCGGGAATGCGCCGTTGCGGACCGAGTGCCTGAAAATTTCCTCTCTCGGCTCCCGATTTTACGAGTGGAGAGATACATCTCTGTTGAGAAACTTGTAGGAGATATTGTGGTTCCTATAGAACCTCTCATATGCAGAGGAGCCTAGACTCTCTGTTTTGTACATAGTGTACAGTTTTTTATTTAATACATGCTCTGTGTCATATATTTGTCTCTCGTGTGTCTCATTTTTCCACCGAGGACGTTACAGTGGTCATGTAATCTAGAACGATGCTTTCTAGTTTTGAAGTGCTATTTAAAATTATGTTGTTTAAAATTATGTTGTTTTTTCTTATGAACCCTGGGCAGAAGTATTCCAGACCAGGTCCATATAGGCTTGCAGGCTGAGGAATGTGGCTCCGGTTTAAAATTTTACCACGAGGTTCGGAATCCGTTTTACATTCTCCCTTGTAATAAATTTGAACTACTATGTTCTACTAGAAACTAAACTAAAGAGGGAGAAACTTCAAAACGA
This sequence comes from Dolomedes plantarius, assembly GCA_907164885.2. Lineage (NCBI taxonomy): Eukaryota > Metazoa > Arthropoda > Arachnida > Araneae > Dolomedidae > Dolomedes > Dolomedes plantarius. The sequence continues at coordinate 29,254,632 of OU015498.1, read as the reverse complement.
AAGTGGTGCAAAGTTTAAATCATTTTTGCATGTTTTTCAATGAATTTAATATATTTACATATTTACAAGAAGATGATAATAGGCTGGAAAGCCTCAAAAATTAACTAAATTCAACAGAATAGACATATTATGGGATCTTAATCCCCTTCAAAGAAAACTACATTCTAAAACTGATTCATCACTCTAGCAACAACAAGAGAGAAAAAGGCGAAATTCTAAATTCCAAACATTTGAGAATAAAATCAAACGATGGGCTTGCAGCGCCATCTCTTGACATAATATTTCTCTACACCCTCTCGGACCTCATAGAAGGACTTTCCAGTCTCCGGACTTTAGGTACTGATATCCGACCTAGACAATGAGGTATTTAATGATGCTTGTCGGGTATCGAACCGAGAACCCTCAGTGCCGAAAGCCGAAGCGCTGCCACAAGGCTATTCTGAGCCTTATTAAAATTACGGAGGCTAGTAACAGATTATGTTCCTGATATTAAAGTTAGAAAATTAAGACCAAAACATGCGGTCCTTTGATGTGTATTAGGCTTTCATTAGTGACTTTTCATTAGTGCTGGAATTTCGAAAAATTAGAATTTTCGTTAAAAGCACTATGGTTAGGTACAGGTTGTATCATCTCGTATAGAAATATAGGTAGAGGGTCCAATAACTAATCCAAGATATGGGTAACCATTTTTTGGTGGGAATAGAATTTTTTTGAAATTGCAATTTTTTTAAGGAGGGGAAGAGCTACATACTGCCCGTATAAAGGCGTTCGTAGAGTAGAATCAAAATCCTGCGAGTGTAATTTTCTTCTCCTGTAAAGGACTCGACCGATCTGGATAGTGAGAAAAATATGTTGTACTCTGACATATGGGTGGGAAACAGTTGACGGAGGTGGGGTTGAATTTGTTGGATTATATTTGGAGCACTACGGTCATCATTTGGTATTCAAGGGCAGGGTTATTAAATGCAAACCCGATTCTGAACGGCCACAAACACCCATACCAAACACATGGATGTTTCTACGAATCTATTACTGAATCTAGCACCATAGCCGCTCAGCCATAATCCAGTTAACCTTTTCCTTACGGGGTTGGATAGCATATATCCAAAGAATACGGGCCCAAGAATATGAATATATATATATATATATACACTGAAGTGCCACTGAATTAGGGATACCTACCTAGTAACGAGTCGGGCCTCCTCTGGCCTTGGTAACGGCTGCCACACGACAAGGCATAGATTCAACAAGTTTCTGGAAACGTTCCACGGGAATGGCTTGCCAAATATTGGCTAAAGCTGTCCATAATTCAGTAAGGTTCTTTGGTGCTGTGTGATGGCCTTTCACGCCTTGTTCCAAAACAACCCAAAGATGCTCAATAGGATCCTCTTGCCCAGGCAAGACGTGCAGCCCGATGGCGAGTATAGAGCAATGGTACTCTCGTAGGTCGACGGCTCCCGAAACCCATACGGTGAAGCGAGCGTTGCACAGTCCGTTTACTGACTGTACGACTGGCACCGTCATTAAACTGGATGGTAATTTGAACTAATGTTTGGCTTCACTGGCTACGTACAATACGCCTGGGCCGTCTCTCACCACGCACTGTCAAGGCTAATTGTCCTTTGCAGTTTGCCCGATCGCTAGTTTTTTTTCCACCATCCATGTATTCTTGGTATACTCTTGACACTGTCGACCTTGAAAATCCTAGCTGTCTGACGATTTCGGAAATTGGATGGCCCATGCGTCGCGCACCTACGATTTGTCCGCGATCGAAGGCGTCTAAATCAGGCAGTTTACCCATACTGGCAATTCCAACAACTAATTCAGAACAACCACAGTACGCGCTATATATGCAATTACCACAGCGCCCTCACTTGCGCATACATGATGCGCAGCGCTACACAATTTGCATAGGCTTTGCTATCCCTAATTCAGTGGCACTTCAGTGTATATATATATATATATATATATATATATATATATATATATATATATATATATATATATACATATATATATATATATATATATATATATATATATACACATATATATATATATACATATATATATATATATATACACACACACACATATATATATATATATATATAACCCCCTCAATCACCGTTCTTACAAAGGGGGGTATGAAGTTTCCCGTCCTAAAGAGGGAATCGGAATAATGGTTCTCGTAAGCTAAAGGTTAAGGCGACTGAGCAAAGTATCTAAAACAGTAGTTATGACCCCCCCCCTCCCCCAAAAATGTAAGAAAAACAAAATGAACACTTTGAAACCCCCAGACCAAAATTTAATAACAGTAATAGTAAATAATTGCGCTATCGACTAGTTCAAACTATTAAGCTGTCTTAATAGCGACCTTTCGCGAACCTCCTGGGAGTCACAGCCCAAGGCTGAGAAACGCTGGTCTAAAGTATAGGAAACATTCGATACCTACTCATAATCCGATATTCCGCAATAAAATAATGCATATCCGTAAGATGTACTGCATTGTTAAGGTGCAACTATAGAGAGATGTTAGATTAAACGTAAAACTGGCAATATCTTATGATTTATTTTCTTAGTTTTAGTAGGTAATAACGATTTTGCTACCGATTTTATAGTTCGGATCGTACTGACCCGGAAGTTCACACCGGCTGTACACCTCAAAACTGAGATTGCAACTAACGATAGCAAATTATCCGAGAAGTCATAAAGTGTCAAGGCGTTTGACATCCACTTGAGCGTGTTACCGGCGTGTTTTGCTCCCAACACATCCAGATAACTCCATTTTACTTTCCTTTCTCTCTTGTGCTCTGAGCTTTCGTCGTCAATCGACCTCGAGGCGAAAAGAAAACAGAAGTTCTCGCTAATCTGTGCGAAAAACCTTGCGAATCGAGACGAAAAAAGGGTAAAACTTCTCAGCTGTCAAGACAAGGGGTACTGGGATTAGTGTTCTACAAACAGCGTTCAGATTATTTATTCATTTACATTTTACTATTGGCTTTTCAAGTTTTTGTTTCTAATTTTTGCCTCGGGTTAATGAACACGCATCGATGAGATGATGTCGACTGAAATTGATTGAGTGCGTATGCAGATAGAATAAGGTAACGTGTACTTGAAGGAAGATTATGCATCATGCTCATACTACTTAAAAACACGGTTTAAAACACATCATTGCATTGGTTTCCTTGTAGATCCATAAAAGATTAATGAAATCGATGGCTAGGTGTCTGTGCATTTTATTCAAAAATTAGCATTTTAAACCATAGTATAACTAATAAAACTAGTTTCCTCCTATGGACCCATTAAACAGACAGATGTTTCGACTGGTCAATGATGAAGGTTGTTATCTATATACATAAAACAGTTCCGTAACTGACTGACTGACAGATAACGCACAGACCAAACCGCTGAACCTAAAGGGTTGAAATTTTGCATGGCGATTCTTCTTATAGTGTAGGGGTGCACTAAGAAAGATTTTTGAAAAATTCTTCTTAGATTATTTTAAATTAAATTTTTAAGCTGATTTTGTAACATTCTTTTAAGTTTGCGTTTAAAATAATAATCTGGGGGTCATAAAATTTATATCACGAGAAAGATCATAAAAATTCCTTTAATATGAAATCCTTTTCGAATCTTCCCCTCCATTTTCTGATTTTTGGTGAATTTTTAAAATTAATTTTTAGAATTTAATTTATTCAATGCCGATCACGTGGTTTCTTTTCTTTTTGTGATACTTTAGACTAATTTTTGCTTGCATAACAATGAAATAAATTGACAATATATATATATATATATATATATATATATATATATATATATATATATATATATATATATATATTCTTCCTAATGAGGCAGACGATTGGACATTATCCAAAAAATATTAAATACAGTAAAAGATATGTTCCTAAAACTGTACTATATTGACAGTACTGTATTCTTTAGTATGGTCTATTAGATTTAATTTGAATATTTTCTTCTACATTATTTTGGTTATAAAAATATCCCTTACGATTTTATATATATATATATATATATATATATATATATATATATATATATATATATATATATATATTTGGCATTAATTGCATACATTGACCGTTGTATTTAATTTGAACGTACTCTGTAGCGACGCACGGGTATTCAGCTAGTAAAATATAATATACGAACTAACTGAATGCCCTCGCAAAAACAAATTCTATGCAATAATTCAGTTCAATTTAATTCTATTCAGCTAAAAATAAATCGATTGGATTCAAAAATCATTTACAGAAAAAAAAATGTGCCCGGGGAAATTCTAATTTAGTTGGTGGTGAGATAAACTGAATAAGTAAAAAAGCGAGAAGCAGCTAAGCAAATTTTATTCCAACAAAATCTTTTCAATTTTTCCCCAGTTGAGGTGATTTAAATGCATACAGAGATACTCGTAACAGGCAGCTACGCAAATACGCTCATGAAAATTCTGTTTAGTTCCTTTCAGCTAAAGCCGTGTTGAAGTTGCATTATACAGTGTTATGCCTTTGTTCATATGCGAGGGACAGTAAGGGGAAGTTCTGTGTTGTTCACTCGTTAACTTTTATGGCTTGAAATAAAATAACCTCCTCTTTTGTAATGTTACCTTTTTCATGAACTGGGTCGTAAAAAAGTAAGTGTGATCCTAATTTTATAGGCTCTAGTTTTGTCAATAGAGAAATAGAACCGAAGGTAAAAAATAATAATGTGCTTTGTTAATATTTTTGGAGGGTGGGGGCTGGTAAGATAGAATATTTTATTTATTTTTTTATATACACTAATAATATATATCTATGTATGCAAAATAATATATAGGTACATGCAAGTATGCATCCATATATGTATTCATTTTTGCATGTAAAGATTTAAGTATGTATTCATATATACAGTTTGTCACAAAAGTCCATATATACATTGAAAAAAACCAAATATTTAAAAAATATCAGAATACTGAAACATGATTAATAGCTACAGGTAATGCAAAGCTAAAGAAAGACGATTGTTCGGCAAAAAATTAACATAGAAATTAACTAACGGCAACCCACCCACGTCATATAGTGAATAGCGTCACGAGCTACCGCCGAGTGGGATCGGGTTCGAATCCCGAGTTGGATGTTCCTGTGATATCCCATAATAGGGAGTGATATTGGTTCATTTATACAACTATCCCATAATAAAGAAGCCAACAAATTTCGTAGTATGGGGTGGCCAAAAGTCCAAAATACAAGTGTTATATATATATATACACACACATATATATATATATATATACAGTCGAACCTCGTTATAGCGAACTCGGTATATAATGAACTCACGGATGTAACGAACGAAAATTTTGGTCCGCCGTTTTCCTATTGTACGTAGTTTAATTAGTATTGTGTCAGTTTAATGTACTCGATTTTATTCGATTTAATTCCTTAACGATCATTTTTAATAGATTTTATCATTTTTAATACATCATTATTGAATACACATTGCAACTAATGAATTATACATTTTGTGAACTCTAGCAGTTTTCTTAACGGTTCGGATATAGCGAACCACCGAATAAAGCGAACAAACCTTTGGTCCCTTGGAGTTAATTATAACGGTGTTGTACTGTATATATATATATATATATATATATATATATATATATATATATATATATATATATATATATATATATATATACATACATATATATATATATATATACATACATATATATATACATATACAGGGTGGCTAATAAATACTGTAACACTCCAAAAAATAAGAGTTAATGTTAATCATTTGGAAAAACAATTTATCTATCTATTTGTGTGATTGGCAACTTTTTGTAAACGCAGACGATTTTTGTTTAAAGTAAAACATGTAGAATATTTTTAAAGATGGAAGCCAAAAGGTTAATGGTAAAACAGCTTTTTGATCGCGGATTTTCTGCAGGTAAAATATTTAAGCAATTAAAATGCCTTGGTTTTAATAGGACGTTTATATATAGGACTATAAATCGATTATTGGATACCAATAGCTGTAAAGATCGACCAAGGTCCGGTCGTCCACGCACTGTTCGTACAAAAGAACGTATCAAAAGAATTCGTGAAAAGATACGAAGAAATCCACAACGTTCTGAAAATAAAATGGCCTGCAGAAGAGAACATCAGTCGCAGAACTATGCAACTTATCATAAATGAAGACATGGGTTTTCGCCCTTATCGCGAAAGAAAAGTTCAAGGTTTGTCTACTGCACAAATAGTAAAAAGGTTACAAAGATGCAAGAAATTGCTGAACCGGCACGGTAGCAAAAGTGTTGAAAAAATAATTTTCTCTGATGAGAAGCTGTTTTGTACAGAACAAAGTTATAATGCTAAAAATGATGTTGTATATTCAGCAACCTTCGAGGATATACCTGAAAATCTTCGAACTGTTAAACGCTTTCAGAACAAGAATTCTGTTATGGTATGGTGTCACACAATGGAAAACTGCCTCTGAAATTCATCGATAAAGGGGTAAAAATCAATGCTGAATATTACAAACAGGAAGTATTGGCTACACGTTTATTACCACATGCTAACAGATTGTATCCCAAAAAGAATTGGATACTTCAGCAAGATTCTGCACCGTCCCACCGATCCAAAACAACACAGGAATGGCTCCATGCCAATTGCCTGAAGTTTATCAAGCAAGAAGATTGGCCACCTTCTTCACCAGATCTAAATCCTTTAGACTATTGCATTTGGGGGATTTTAGAGTCTAAAGTAAATGCTAAGCAGCACAGAAGTTTGGACTCCCTCAAAGCTTCCATACGGAGTGAATGGGACAAATTACCTCATAAAATGATTCGTGCCGCAATAGGACAGTGGCGTAAGAGATTATCTTTAGTAATCGATAAAGATGGCGGTCGATTCAAGTAAAATTATTTCATGGTAAACTTTCATGTATAATGTTCATAATATTGTTGTATTTTTCATTTTCTATTTCATCTGTGTGTAATTAAATGATTCGATATTTGTCACAGTATTTATTAGCCACCCTGTATATATATATACATACATATATACATATATACATATATACATATATATACATATATATATATATATATATATATATATATATATATATATATATATATATATATATACATATATATATACACATATATATATATATATATATATATATATATATATATATATATATATATATATATATATATATATATATATATATATATATATACTGATGGCCGGCTAATCGCAGTCAATGTAGACCCATATCCGGAGAAACCCGCGTGATTTACTGTGTACTTACCCAAATACATTTTCTTCACAAACATCCTTGCCTGTGTTTATACATATGACATATCTGTGGTTATCACAACTGAGTATATTAAATTTGCTTACATTAGTGAGAAGCATTTCTTAAGGGAAAATTCTGATCTATGTACTTCTTTTGCAACAAGCATTCTTTTAAGTTCATTAGAAAAGGTTACAGTCAGTTTTTCCTCTAGTGCTCAAATGTGATATCCTTTAGTACTCAAATGTGATTTCAGGATTAACTACTTAACTTGCAACTTAACCAAAATCATTGCACTTAATTTTGGTCGGCATCTCAAGTATGCGTAGCAGCCATGGGCGCAAGGTTTTCACCTGTTGTAGGCTCCTTAGCATGATAGAGTCAACAATTATATCGGTGAAGGAAAAGTTCTAAACCGGGGAATACCTTTAACTTTTTTGTGACTAATCGCAGTCAAAGAAGACTCATATCGGAAGAAACTAGAGGGTTTTACTGTGCACAACCTAAATATTATGTACTAGAAGAAGTTGTCGCTTGCTCTCAGGTGGTTTATATTAGGGTTGGAATCGTCAAATTTTTTCAAAGGTTCCAGATACCTTAACTACTGCTCATTCTTAAGCTCCTTAAAACGTTAACAATGCATTTTCCGTAGACTCATAACCCTCGAACACTCCCTAAATACTTGCTCGG